>RJWH01000097.1:0-430969 GCA_004363575.1 Solenodon paradoxus
CTCCTCCTCCCCCTCCCCCTGTGTTCTGTCTCCAGTTCTGAGGAAAGTATTGTATCTATCTCAAAACTTCCTTCACCCCATTGTTTATTTTGGTTATTCTAACTTGCTTACTACATCTGTGCTATTATTATCGACTCCTGGCAATACGTGCTCCCTTACTTTTGGGTTCTTGGCTGGTACTATCCTATGTCGTTAACTCTCCAACTGTGGCTTCTTTTCCCTTCTTCCATTTCTAAATTCATTCAAACAGCCAAGGTAATGAATGTGTAGGTTCCCAATCATTTCTTGTCAGATTGTAATAACATACTGAATCAGGAACAATATGGAAGCTTTCTTTGATTAAGTTATAACCTTGACCACCTACCAGTTTCGTTACTGCTATTACCACCACTGTCATACTTGCCCTTCTATTCCTGCACGCTAGTTTTGACCTGGCTTCAGATCATAATGGACATGGTTCCACCTTCGCAGACTCTAATGCTTCAAGGGATTGGTTTATTATCTCCATATATTGCTGTAAGTTATAGAGACTATTCCCATTGTAACAGTAATAGTGTTTCCAGAGCTATGGAGAGACAGAGTAAGCCTTCCCATAATGAAGCACATTATGTTACTTTCTTTTTAAAGGAAATGTTAAACATATAATTGAATGTGAGTTGTATTGCTTCTACCAGGCTTTCTCAATATTTCTGTACTTTATAAAAGTTGTATATACTTTTGAACTTATATCTGAAAATCACACACAGCACATCGTTTTATATTTTGCTCCTACCTTCTCATTAGCAATTTTTATAAATAAATACTACAAGCAGTATGGTTATTTTGTTATATAAGAAATGCAACAATTTCAAGTAAATTTATATGGAAATATGGAAAGACTAGATACATAAATGCATAGAAGTTTTGTTAGTCAACAATGTGTTTAAATATAATTCACTATTATGATTAAAAAACTATTTCATCTGCATCTAAAAGAGATAACTACATTTTTTAAACTTGGATTACTTTTCCCACCAACAGGCATAGACAGATGGTAAGATCATTTCATGAATAGGAAACTAAAAATATTGTGTCTTTCTCGAGGTCTTATAGTAATAGTAATAATGAAGCAAAGATAAAAGCTAGTTCATTGTTTAATAATGTAATTGTACAGCCTTTGTACTAAGAAAGATTCTTTTTAAATCTAGAGCTATATTTATGTAGTAGGTATCTTCATAGGAAGTGCATTAAAGTGGCAAATTTGTATATCATATATGTAATATCTTTACTTTTTCAGAACTAAGCTCCTTGCTTATGATATCTCAACTACATATACTCAATTTTCAGCTTTTACCTATCCGTTAAGATGAGTGCTACTGAAAATTTCTCTAGCAAATGACTACAAGGTAAAATAAATTTAAGTGCTTGAAGGTGATCCCTTCAAATTAGTCACATAGGCAAAGAAGGAAGGATCACACATTAGATGTAAAAATAGATATAATATAAAAACAGACCAAGGCAAAGTGGTATTTCCTAATAGTGTCTCTATAATTCATTTCTCTTTGAGTCTTGCTTTCATGGTTCTAGATTTAAAGCAATATATCAAAAGCTGCATAAAAGGAATTCAAATGATGGATGGTATCTACCATTTGGAGGCAGGCAGGAAATAGGGTGGGGCTGGAGTTTGGGAGAGTATGTTTGTTTTACAATAGAACTGTAAAAATTATCACAAATTTAGAGGCTTAAAACAACACAAATTTATAATCGCACACTTTCTGTAATTAGAAGTCAGATTCAGTGTGGCTCAGCTTGTTCCTCGCTAACAGTCTTACAAAGTCAAAATCAAGGTGTCAGCAGACCTGTGCTCCTTTTCTGGGGCCTCTGAGAGTGAATCCTGTTGCAAGCTCATTCAACCTGTTGGCAGAATTCTATTCCATGTGGTTGTGGGACCAAAGTCCTCAGTTCTTGGTTGGCTTAATCTCAGAATCATTCTCAGGAGGTAGCCTGCATACCTTGGTCTGTGAGTCCCTTCTTTGACTTTCACGCAATGCAGTTCAAGTACTTTTCATGCTTCAGTCTCTCAAGCTTCTTCTGTCACTTCTCTACTTTTCTCTTCCAGAACAACTCTGTACCTTAACTGTCTTCCTCTACCAATTTTAACGTCTCGTTTAATTGCATTGGACCCATGTGGATAATCGAGGACAGTCTCCCAGTTTTGACACTAGTACCTAGATTAGTGTTCGATTGACTAGCCACAGGAAGGGAGTCGTGGAGGAGACATCTTTAGAATTCCGCCTACTGTAAAACCCTGTAAACAGTAAACCATATTGTGTAACTGAGATGATATAAAATATTAAAGTCCAGATTTTGTTTTTGATATTACAGGCATCCGTAGAGTCATATTTAATGGTTCCAATCATGCATCTACTATGCAGATTATACCCTCAACCATACCTACTGAAACAGTTAGAGGAGAAGTGTACCAGTGTGGTGGCAGCAGAAAAATCTCAAGGAAGAGTTTAGATAATAACTGTGCTTAAGAGGAAAATCTAGACTTCGTTTTATTAAAGAGAAACATAGACTTTTTTTTTGCAGTTGTTTAAGAATGCCAAGATAAGTAGTAATTCTTAAACATTGTCCTGAGTTGATTGTCTTGATTGTTAGACTAGAGTCATTGTGTGATCAGAGCAGTGGCTGCTGTTTTTTGATATGTCTTAGACATAGTGACTCGCTTGGGTATAATAATTAAGAATAGCTCTGGTTAATCTATAAGAACCCAAAATAGAAACCTCCTACTAATTAAGAATCAGAATCCTCTTGATTATCTTATTTCAAGGGCAACAAATTTGCATTTTAATAGTTTGGTAATAGTGATTATAAACTAGTACATTGAGATAATTAGATTTCAATACAGATAAACTTCTTTGTCAGTTCTTCATGCTCTTGTTCATTATTTTAGCAAAGTAGGTACTAAGAAAATATTTTCTGAATTTGTACTGAAAATTTGACGTCTCCTTTGTCTTGAGCAGTCTTTATTAATAATGGTGCAGAGAAGAGTCAGTTTTCACTAGTGAAATAAAATATGGGGTTTTCTGCAGAATTTTATGTAAACACGTACTATATAAAACTTTCCCTTTTAAAATTAATGTAATATATATTTGGTTGCTAAGTAAACTGAGCTATTAAAATTAAGTGACTTGGCTTAGCAAATGTAATAAAGTGTTAGCAAATTATTTTCAAATGTAGACCTTTGATTAATATATACCTATAAATGTTTAAATGTACTTACTTTGTCTTTCAGGGAAAACATGCTTCAAAAAAACTACTTTCCTGCCTTTTTAAAATTTATAGAACCAATATCTGCCTGTATTTTTAATATTAAAATAATATATAAATGCCTATAACAAAAATAAGTTACTTCTTCACTTACCCACCTCCTTCCCTTTGAAGTCATCTCCCAGAGAAAACTGCTATTAACATTTTGTTGCATAATCATCCAAACTTTATCTATGAATATGCCAGTACACACTCTCCACATATATTATTGCTTTTGCTGTTCACTTAAATGTATATAGATCTTGGTGCAGTCCTGTGGCTCAGCAGCTAAGGTGCAGGCCATGTAAAGCCTAAGGACCCAGGTTGGAGACCTGGAACTGGGGAAGGAAAAAAAATTAATAACAAGCCAACAATATATATACATATATATATAAATGTAGACACACATGTATATATATCTATGTATACATGTACATAGATTATCTCATCTCATGGGAAATTTCTTTGAATATTCTACTTCACATAGATTTAACTTAATGCTCTTTTAAAAGATATTTAGACTTTTCCTATACAATACTGCAGTGAAATTCCTTATGCAAATTCTAGTTTTATATGACTTTAGAATAATTTCTGCAAGTAGAATAACTAAATAAATGGTGTGCTCATTTTACTTTTGAAAAATATTGCATAATACACTCTTCAGATACTGTGCTGGTTAGATCCTCTAAAAGAGAATATGAAAGAACTCATTTTTTAGCCACTCTTGGCAGGATGACTGCTCATTTTATCTTTTGCCAGTCTGGTACAAGTTTTCGCTCAGGTTTTATTTGGTACTCAACAGACACTTATTGAATGCATTCCTTGATGACTGGTGAGGAGTAGCAGTTAGGGCATTCACATCCGAAGAAGCAGGCCGCATACCTCTGGGTTCAAATCCTGAGCTTGGGTCGGGGGAGCAGCCAGTGTGAGCAGCTAATAGAAATAAAGATGCTTCCTCATCTCTCTTTCTGCTTGTCTGCCTCCTTGCCTTCATTTATGTCGCACCTTTCCTTTTTAAAAACAAAAAGAACTGTTTCATGTACTTGTTGGTTTATTAACCGTTTTTATTTCTTTTTACCTGTGAAATATTTGTTCATATTGTTCATAGTCTTTGTCCATTTTCCTGTTCCATGATATATTTAATAAATCTTTTCTTCTCTTCAACACCTTAAAATAGTGTTATATTTTTTCTCATATGCGTATGATGCTTTTGCATTTGGATCTTTATAGCATCTTTTTAAATGGCGAAAAGTAGAGACCTAATTTAAGTTTCTCCCAAATAGGTAGTTAATTATACCTAAGTAATTCTTTGAATAACCTAAATATGTATGTATATAAATACCTTCTTTACTACATATCGAAGCATACTAATTTTGGTGCTTCTAGATTTTCTCTTCTGTACTATCATTTTTAGGAGTTAAAAAATAGTTCCATATTGTTCTAATACTAGTTAACTTTATAATGCCTCTTAACTAACTCATAGGGCAAGACTGCCTATCCTCATTATTCATCTTCAACATTCTTTTGTCTGTTCTCTTGTATTTTATTTTCTTGGTAAACCAAAGTTAAGATTGCATTAAAATTTAGACTAATTTGGGGAGAATTAGCATATTTGTAATAATTGTTCTTTCTGTTCAGACTCATAGTCTAGCTCTCCATTGATTCAGGCCTTCTTTATGCTTGTATTAATATTGTAAAGACCACATCTTTTCACTGCACTTTGTAACTGGTTATTTTTGGCATTTATTAAAATTGAATCTTATACCAGACCACTTACTGAATTCTTATTAATGCTAATGCTTTTTCTCATTAATTCTGTTAGTTTTCCCTCTAAATGTCTTAAATACTCTCAGACCTTCTGAAAATGTTAATTTTCTCTCTTCTTCCAAGTGTACTTTCAAGGTACATCTGCTCAGATTTATTGAAGATTAATTGGAGCAGTGTTCAGAAATGATATTGCATTTGTCCCCTGCTATACTGCAATATGGATCAATAAGGCTCTGCCATTTACAGAAAAAGGAGGGAGGGAAGCAATTTTTTCTTCTCAACTCCATCACTGCATTATTCAATGTCATATTATCAAGTAAGAAAGCAAAATTCAATTTTCATTTATACTGTCTCCCCTGTAGTTCTTTGAAGCATAAGCTTTAATCTATGATTCATTACTTTTTAAGGTCAATGCACTATTTAATACACTGATGTGACATTGGATCTTTTGCCAGTTTAAGACCTGTTTCCAGCTATCAAAATTTTCAAAGTCGTGAAAAAGTAGATTTTAAAAATGATTCTACCAAGTGACAGAAACAAAGCCAAAAGTAATCAGAAGCAACATTTTATTAAGGACTTCTGTCTAACTTTTCTCATTTTAAATGTGTTACCAGCTTAAAGATAGATAATATCGGATATTATAAAATGGGAACATTTCTAATAGTATTATTTATTATTTCTTTAGTTCACACTACTATATTCCATTTAGGCTATTGAAATTGCATCTCAGTCTGCATTTCACATCACACCACACAATATTGGATATTGTAAAAAAAGGGACTTTTTTTCAAACTGCAAAACTTCATGAAGTCCTTTGTTATGTCTATTTGCTTTGAAAGTGACTTTTCACAAGAAATATAGATAGCTTCTCCTTTACCAAGTAACCTTTATCTAGGAAGTGTGTCCTGGACTAATGTTACTTGGATTACTTTGGAAAACACCTAAACATCCTCAAATTTAAACTGCAGTGTTTTGAGTTAGAAATAGACAAAAGCCTTTTCCCTGCTCAGCTAACTATATATCTTGTTGCTATCTAGTTGCATATCTTTAATTTCATGTTTTAGTAAATGGATTGGCTAAGTAGTAAAATGGCTTCTTAGCTGTTTAAGAATGTATTTCCTCTCCCTTCTTTAACCAACTCATGAAGACACCATTCAGAACTAGCCTGTGACAGTAAGTGAGGTGAGAGGTGTGGGAATGCTCAGTTGCTGCAAGTGACTTGTGCCTGTTTTGTTGGAGGCCACATTTATAGTCATCACTTTGTACATGTTCATCTTCGCTTTTTTTTTTTTTTTTTTGCCTGCATGGTGTGTGGGGAGCGGTTTCTTTGAGAGGAAAGAAGAGAGAGGGGAAACCATTTAAAGAAGAAGCATCTTTATTTAATTTAATTCTTCATTTTTGGTTTTACACCCCAGGCCAGGGTCTCAAAGCCCAGATCCTTGGGCTGCATGTGGTCAGCACCCTAGTGTCTCAGATCCCTGCACCCAGGGGTGCACCCCCAATATACATCCTTGAGCTTCAGAGTCTTCATCTCTCCAGTTGAGATAGAGTCATTTCAATACGTTGCTATGAGGATCAAATTATATAATGTACAGAACATATGTGATGGTACATATATGTAACAGTACTTTGTGAATTACTTACAAATATTGATGATTATCTATTGGTCATGGAAGAGTTGCAACACTCCCAGAGAGTCAGCTAAAAGCACATTCTTTCTTTAGGCTCAGAAAAGATAAAATAAATGAAGGCATTAAAAGTGTCCCATGAGAATATATAAGTAACCATGGCTTTTACCCCATATTAAAAGTTGCTTAAGGTCTCAATGTTCTGTTCTAGTAGAGTATAAAAAACAAAATGAACCTTTTCACAAATAGCTTTTCAAGGAATTTAATTTTCAAAAAGAGTGCTTTTCATGGAAGAATTGATTTAATTTTTCTGTCCAGTTACTTAATTCTCTCTTCCTGATGACTTTGACTGCAAAGAAAGTCAAAGTTAAATTTGAAGTTCAGCTATAATAAGTAGAACTTTGAGTAGTATAGTCTACTCATTATATTTTATTAGTTTTCATTCCCCTTTTTGCTTTATGCTCCTATTTTTCCATTTATCCTTAAGAAAACATATTTTAGAAAAACAATGTAAACAGCAGAAAAAGATGAAGTATTTTACAGAATTTTTTCAGGTTAATGAGATTGACATTCAAATTAGATAATTATGAACTTTAGTATTCACAACACAGTTCTAGAATACCATAAAATTTGAATATTTTGGAAATAAACGTTTACTTTTTTTAAAGAGAAAAATCTGAGTTATCAAGAAATGTAGAATTGAAGTTGTTAGGAAAGAGCACAAGTATTCCTTTAAATAATTAAATTCTGAACAGCTCACCAAGGTTGTTGTTATTGCAGCTGAGATCCACAATTTTTACCATAAATGAATTTAAAAAAATATGATAGAATTAAATATGTATTCTAGACTTGGTAGTTTCATTAGTTATAGGAATTTTCACCATTAAGAGGCCTTTTGGGGAAAGCAGTAAATAATCTAAGTTCTGCAGATATAGGTATCTATGAAGTCTGGACTTAAGTTAAAAGTGAACAACAATATGTATGCATATATGTACAGTTGTATATTTACTTTATATATATATATTGCAAAGTGAGAAGGAAACATGCAGTAATGAAGGCAAGATGGAAGAGAGGAGGATGAAGCCTTTTATTTAGTTAGTTGTTCATTTTACTTGTTTCCACCACCCCCAGGCCAGGAACCGGGGTCCTTGGGCTGTATGTGGACTGCATCTGGGTTCAGGCTTAACACCTGAGCCACCAAGCATGCAAAGCAATATATTTTTAGTAAAATTTTCTTTAACACTCTATAGCAGTCTTACATTATGAATCTCTTCAAGGAGGGCAAAAAATTTCTTTAATTGATACTGAGATACCTTTTTTTGGTATGGACATAACCTAAAAAGATTATAAAAATATCTAAAAAAAAAGTAAGAAAGTGTCCAAAAAAAAAAAAAGGGGGTGCTATCTATGCCAAAGCTTGAATTCTATCTCTGTCATGAAGAAAATCTGTATGATGTGCTTTTGTTAATCATCATCTGCATGCCAGAGACAAACAAGATAACGATGCTATGACATGAATTTAGGCACACGGTACGTCTGAAGCTCTGTGTTTGCTAAAAGTCTTCATACCTACATTCTGCTTAGATTGCTCATGCTGAATTAGATTATTTGCTTCTCATGAACAAAGATTTTATCTTCTCTGTAAACTACTGTTATTCTTAAAGCATCTGTGTTAAATCTCTGGTATAATTATTTTTCAAGTAATCTGAATTACTAGTCACCCAAGTAGATTAAAAACTATTAGAGATGGTGGTGCAGCCCACTGGATAATGGGGAAGAAACTTGGTGATTTGGTGGAGGGTGTAATGTGTTGAAATATAGCTAAGAAATGGGGAACCTATACATAGGAAAATATTTTAATGTGTAGAATAGTTGCTACAATTAAAAAAAAAGACTTAGAGAAAACACCATTTATTATAACTGAAAAATATCTCCTGTTAGATTGGTCATACACAATCTCTGATAGAATCAAAATGAGACACAACCTGGTATAGTAGTGGTTAAGTCTGCTGCCTCAGACCAAGAGCACAGTACACATACATCCAAGGGCCAGGGTTCAAGTCCTGGGCCTGGGGGGACAACCAAGATGAACAAATAAGTAGAAATAAATAAAATAAAATGCTTCTTCCTCCTCTCTCTTCCTGCCTGCTTGCCTTCATTCCTGCCTACACTTTCCTTAAAAACAAAACAAAACAAAACAAAACAGCACCTCAAGATGAAGTTTTCACCAGTTGTAATCCTAAGTCTGAGTTCTTTTTTAGTACTTAGTTTGGCACTGTTTCTAAACAGATCAGTAAAGTCTTGGTGGTTTTTAGTAGTTGTTGTTGAGTGGCTTTTTCTTTGTTGTTGTTAATCCTCAAAGATGCAGTAAAAAATTAAGATAATGTGATGTACTTCCCAGAAATCTAACAAATCAAAGATCGATTTGTGGAACTAATAAAAATCAAGTAGTTGAGATTCATATACCTCCTTTGAAACATATTATATTTAGAAAACCTTTTAGTATTTATGTAAATACCTATCATGCTAGGAAGTCTGATTCTAGCAAAAGTTTCTAATAGAGAAGAAAAGAGTAGAAGGCTCCTGGTCTATGGAATTTTTTTATCTTTCTTCTGTTGCTTTGGATATACCAACGGTACTAGCTAGGATCTGTTCTTGCTGATGGGTTGTAAAATATTTTTAGTGTTAACCCTGGTTTGTGTGATGCATAATTGCTTTGATTATATCTTTTTATGCATTTGAATAAATGAAATGTGTTTAAATTTCTGCAGTTACATGTACACTTCACACCAGGAACTTAATTTCAACTCAGTAACCTCTTGAGAATGAAGCATAAAATCTTGCTTGTCATTAATTAATTACATTTCATAGCAAACAGAAATGAGTCATTAAATATTTGTTTTTCCTTCCTAGCAATAGTGAGTTATTTTTAAGTACCTCAAATCTCAGTAACCTTTCAAAGCTGTCATTTTAAGTGTTAGTTCATTTTCTGATTAGAATGGTCAGTCAATACATCCAAATAATATATAGGTGTTTTTACAAAGTGTCAAAGTCCATTCATCCTTTCTAGTTTTGTCTAAGTCTGTGTTAACTGTAGCTCAAAATCCTGACAAAATGCATTAATGCAAATTGTAAACATTGTTTTAAAAGAGACTTTAGCCATAACGATATTTAAGGAAATTTGTTGTTAAAACTCCAAGTTATGTAATCAGCATCTCGTAGTTCTATATAAATCATTGATTTTCCACTCACTAAATATCTCCTTAATTATAATTCTTTTACACTTCACTCCTAGGGGTCTGGCTTCTAGCATTGCAGGGTAGGGGTAGGGAGGAATAGGTACAAAAAAGTTGGGGAGAATTAATCATTCCCTTTTTCTCTAGATCTAAATACTCTATTCTCAGTATTCCAAGGATTATTCATGGCCTCTAATGTTAATATTTAAACCTATGGTCTCTTGTGTATCTTCCATCAGCTATAGCCTTTTGTTCTTCTAGGCTTTACCTACTTATAGATTGCTGAGTTTCAGTGCAGAAAGTTTCTCTACATAACATCAGTTTTCCTTATCTATATTGGAGAATATTTTGATTTCTATCTTCTTGGCCTTTTACTTATTCCAGGACCAATTCAGGATCCCAAAAGCCATGTTTCCTGGAAGGCCACACCCCTCACATGCTTCCAGTAATTTGCTTGTTTTCCTACTGTACGGAAAAGGATATTCAAGGAAAATAAGGGAAAGAACCTATTTCCACAGGAAATCTGTGAAAAGAAAGGTTGGAAAGAAAAAATACTGATGACTGAGAAATGAACAAAAGTCATAATACTCAAGTCGCAAGTTATGTGATTTTAATTTGCTTTCTTTTATAAGAAGTAAATGGTTGCCATTGGAGATAAAATATAGGTAAACTATATAACGTGATTATATATCTCCTCTCTTTTGTAGATTTTATGAGGCAAATGCTTTATAGGCAAATGTATGTTATTGTAAATTCCAAAAGAATTCAGTTGAGGTACTTAGACCTTTGGTTTGTGTTTTGGGATTATTTTCTCTTTGCTCTGAGTATTTCTACCCAGTGCTTATACTGTGAACAATATAATGATGTAATCTATAATGTTTTTAAAAATAAATCTCAAGGAACATAGTGATGTGACAGGCAGATCATTTTCTGGTGCTAGTGAAGTATCAATGAAGTTACAGTAGACTTAGAAAATAAATATTTAAGTGAATCTGAAACATTTCAAAGCTTTTTTATTCTATCTAGCATAGAAATGTAACTATTTATATATTTGTATATATACCTACTTGAAAACTAAATCCCTTGATTTCAACATTAAAAGGAACACATTATCTGTTTCTTAAAGTTTTCTTTAAAGATATGAAATTCATTATTTCTGGGTAACTTCTATTTTTATCAAAAATTAAAAATTTTAAGTAAGGTAGTAAAATGAAATTCTATTTTATTTATATTTTATTTTTAGAATTCCTGAGATTCTGTAGAAGTAAGATAAGTCAGATTTTTAAGACCTCACTTTGATAAAATTTAGCATGCATGTAGGAAAGAAGCTTCTTATAATACTGAATTCTTTCCAACACCACACACTTTTTTTGTCAGAAATGCTAACATGATACAGAAATAATACAGATGTTGAAATGATACAGCAGGGTTTTTTTTTTATTGTGAAATGTTTGTAAACTCACAGAGCTTTGCAAAAACAAGTGTCTCCTGATTCTTTCATTCAGCTTCCCTGAGTAGATAACATTATTATAGTGTGGTATCAAAACCAGAAAATCTAACAATACAATTATTAACCATACTATAGACTTTATACATGACGAGTAAATGTGAGGCAGAGTCTAGAATGTTTTCTACATTTATGATAGATTTGATGGCTGTCTTAGTCTCTGTAGGCTACTGCAACAGAATACCATGAACTGTGTGCTTAAACAGCAGGAATTTATTTCTCACAGTTCTGGAGGTTGGAAGGCCAAGATTTGGTTGAGAGAAAAACGCCTCTGCAATAATGAACAGACTTCTCCCAAAAATATAGCTGTTTGTACTTTCTTAATTTTTTATGAACCACTCTCGCTACTAGGTATTTTTGTAGTGAAAACAATCCTCTTCTAATTAACCTGTTTTATAGAGATGCGCCTCAGGATTCCAGTTATCAGATCAGAGTTAATAAAGTGAGGCATTGTAGAGTGAATTCTCTGCTTTACCAAGAAACAATTGATCTAAAGACCAAAAGATTAAGAGGCTTAGAAAGAAATGTATCGAGAATAACACAGCGCCTTCAAAGCCAAAGGTTATTATTTAGAAGCTTTAGTATTTCCAAAGAAACTATCATCTAGGTACAAATTATCTTGCATGAATCAGTCTTTAACCCTGTAATAGTTGGCTATTTCTAATATTAACAATAGGCAGTCAAATGGTGCAATGAAGTATTGTTAGACTGATTAGCATACTATGGCAAAATTCTGTTTAAGTAGATTATCTGTCCAAAAATAAATTCATTTCCCAAGACCTGTTACCCTAGAAAAATCTTTGTCCCCAAAGAATTAAGCCTAGTGAATTATTTTATTATAAATATGCATGAAACAAAATTTGTAGTCTTACTCTAAAGGAGAGTTAGAATTGGTAGGCAGTTAAAATGTTTTTTGATAGATTAATTATTTGGTAAGAGTTCTTTCAATTGCAGGCAGTAGTGAATGGGAATTTATGAATTCTGGGAGGAAAATCAAGGATCAACAGAATATACATTGAGAGGATAGGCACATTTATTCAACATAATATGATATATCTCTGGCAATTTATATAGTGCTACATGAAATACTTTGAAAATGCGTACTTTGTGAAATGGACAGGTAAAGTACTATTCTGCCTCATTTTGTAATGTTACATTACAAGCTGAAGGAAAACTCACTCACAACATTTGTAAGAAATTTCAGTATAACAGCATGAGAATCTTGTTTCTCTCCCTTTTAAGTGTACTGTCTAATACAAAAGTAGTTCAGCCTGAGTCACATATGAGAATTATTGAAAACAAAATTGCTGCTCTACTTACTCCACTTGAGTGGAATATAAGAACTTACATTCCTGAGATGAAACATAGAATTGAATGCTAAAAAGATCCATGTGCATTTTTTTTTCAAGATTTCAATTTCAGCTTTTGGTTTTCTTTGCATGAGTCAGCTCAATATGAAATTATACATTCATCTATTCCTCTGACAAATATTTCTTGACTACTCACTATGTGTAGGATGCTGAGAATTCAGCAGTGAACAGCAGTGAACCACTGTCCTGTGATTTGTGACCTAATGTGGAGACATTTAACATATATAATCACACTGCGGTGTGGTTGAAAAGAAACACTTGGAGAAACACAGGTCCCATTAAGAGAAAGTTTTTCTCTCTCCCTCCTCCCCTGTCACTTTTATTTTCTTTCTCTCTCTTTCCCTCTCTCCTTATCTAATCCCCTTAATCCCCATTTTACTTCATCCATCTTTCAGGATAACTTTGTACCATCAGCGTATGTGTATGTGCTCTTGTAAGATATGCATTGTTGTTTTTATCTACATACATGATTTATGTATGAATTTGAATTTGTATTTTCTTTTCACTTCTCTCACTATGGAGTTCAGGGCATCTATTGTGTACATTGAACTCTATGTTTCTAATTTTGCATGTACTTCCTGGTATGCATTCTTCCCCTGTTCCTCTAATGCTGGACATTCAGATATACTCCAGCTCCAGCCCCAGAAATAACAGAGATTAATATCCTCGCATATCTCTCCTTAGGGGACTGGATCAACTCCAGTTGTTCAGGTTCTAGCAGCTTCTTTACCAGATTGCCTGCTCACGTCTACTTTCCTATCAGCAGAACAGAGTATCGCAACATCTATTGCAGCGATTGGCATGACTTCCTAATTTCTAGCATCCTAGTATCAGTATTTCTGACATTGTCATGAGTGATGATTAGTGTGACTGATAATAGGAATGAGTAGATTTCTCCTTGTATTACCAAGTTTTTCTCTGATAACTAATGAATTTGAAAATATTTCATACCCTTCAATTTTTTCATTTGCTCTAATGTAAATTGCCTTTTCCTCTCATTATTTGTTGGAAAATATATGTATATTTTGCTTTAGAGAGTTTCTGATATTAATTCTTTCTCTGGTTTGAGATATTATAATAATCCTCTCCCTGTATGCCACCTGGATTTCTTTTTTCATTACGAATGTGATAGGGTAAAAATCTAGAAGAATCCAGAATTCCTCAAAGTAAGGCTCTTATTCACTAGACAGTACAGGCAAAATGCTGAGAGCTTGTGAAGTTCTTGAAATGACCTTTTCCATAGTGGCTGCATTATTTTCCAACCTGGTTTGAATAAATTCCCATAATAAATTTCATTATGAGATTTTTCTTTTTTTCTTATTGTCAAAATGTCTATTCCACTTTTTATTTTATTTTTTTGTTGCATATTATTCCTCTGTGACCTTCACATATTGTGGTTCCAAAATCCACATTTTGGAGCAGGCTTTCTACAAATAGTTTACCAAAATAATAAGCAGTTAAGGTTTTAGAATTTGCAAGTATTATTGGGCATTATATGTTATCATTGTGTAAACATTAACTTTTCAAAAAGTTTATAGTGGTTTATAATCAATGATAAGCTCATTATTTTCCCCAAACCATCTTTATATCAGCACTGTTAAAAACAAATAAAAATATGTCTGGTCTATTGCTGTTTATAAAATACTGTGCTAGACATAGGATTGGGACATGAAGGTGAATAGTAATAAATCCAATTAAATAAAACAGTAGTGTTTCTCTTAAATTTAATTGAGTTTATTTGCTAGCAAAAATTATTGATGTCTAACATGGGAAAAATGTCTGACTTATAGGAATCCAACTACTTAAGAAATGAATGAATGAATAAATATACAGGTATATCTTGTTTTATGGTACTTTATAGATACTACATTTTTTACAAATTGAACCTTTGTTGCAAATCTAATGGGTTTCATTTTTCCAATGGCAGTGTGCTTCCTTTGTGTTTCTTTGTCGCATTTTGGTTACTCTTGCAATATTTCAAGCTTTATCATTATTATTATATCTATTATGATCACCTGTGATCAGTCATCTTACTATTGAAATTTTGAAGGGCACTATGACCAATCCATATAAGACTATGAATTTAACCAACAAATATGTAGCTCTGACTGCTCCATCAACTGGCCATTTCCCCATATCTCTCCCTCTTTTTGGACCTCCCTACTCCTGAGACACAATGTTGAAATAAGACTAATTAATAACCTTACAAGGGCCTCTACATGTTCAAAAGGGGAAGATTGTACATCTCTCACTTTAAATCAGAAATGAAAAGTGATTAATCCAGGTTGTGAATGCAAACAAAAAGTTGGTTGGTTTTTTAAAAATAATTCTTTATTAAAATAATATTGTATTACATTATGAAAGGTTTATGTGTGCAATATCTATATCTATATATATAGATACTGCAATAAATTAATCACTAAAGATTCTGTTTTATCCTTCACATTTAATTGACTCCTTTAGTTGATTTGTCCAGCCACTTGCCTTCTTTCCCTCTGTTAACCACTAATTTGTTCTTATAGACTAAAAGTTTTTTTTTGTTTCATTTCAACATCCATTTAGTTTGCTTAGTTTGATTTCTCCATGTACCACATATAAATGAAATCTTACAGTGTTTCTCTGACTTACTTCACTAAGCATAATCACCTCTAGATCCATCAATGTTGTTGAAAATGGCAAAATTTCATCTTTTTCATAGCAGAGTATTATTCCATTTGTATGGTCATGTCCCCATGGACCTGGGACTTGAACCAGGGGTATGTGGCCTTCACTCCTTTGGAAGCGATTGACCCAGCTGCTGCTCTACCAGGGTTTACCCCAAATCTTTTAAAAATTTTTTGGGGGGTATGATATTAGAGAATGATCTAGTTTTGTTTTTTTGCAACACAATTTATTAAGGTAACTGTTCGTGCTCCATCGTATGCACTTAGTTACTTAGTCATAAATTACTTGTCCATAGGTGTGTGGGTATATTGCTAGACTTTCTGTTTGTTCCACCTGATCTGTGTGTTTTTACTGCAGTGTCAATACTGATTTAATTTTTTGTTACTTTGTAATAGTTTGAAGTCAGGGTGCTTGCTATCTCCATTTTTGTTTATTTTCTTAGGGTTTTTTTGTTGTTGTTAGTCAAAGTCATTTGTAGTTCCAAGTAAATTTCATTGTTTTTTGTTTTTGTGAAGAATGTCATTGAAATTTTGATGGAGAGTGTATTGAAATTGTGTATTGCTTTAGGTAATATAACTATTTTAACAGTGTTGATTCGTCCAATCCATGAGCATGGAGAATCTTTCCATTTCTTTATGTCTTCTGTTTATTTTAACAACGTGTTCTATCTTTCAGTGTGCAGATCACTCACTTCACTGGTTAAATTTACTTTAACAATTGTAAGTGATGCTGTCTCCTTAGTTTCCTATTTCTGCTAGTTTGTTTTTTGTGTATAGAAATACAACGGATTTTTGTATATTGATTTTGTAGCCTGCCGCTTTCTGTATTTATTATTTCAAAAAGCTAGTTACTGGAGCCCTTGGGATTCTCGATAAACATTAGTATGTCTTCTTGAAATTAGATTGAAATTGGAATCCTTTCGAATTTGGACACTATATGTTTTTTTCTTGTTTGATTGCACTGGTTAGGACTTCCAACGGTATATTAAAAATAGTAGTGAAAGTGTATATCCTTCCCTTGTTCCTGATTTTAGAGGAAAAAAAAAGTCTCAGTTTCTCAGCATTGAGTATGATGTTTGTCATGTATAGCCTTTATTATGTTCAGGTACATTCTGTATGCACCCATTTTTGGATGGTTTTTAATATAAAAGGTATTGACTCATGTCAAATAAATGCCTTTTCTGTATCCATTGAGGTGATTATATGATTTCTGTCCTGCCTTTTGTTAATACAGTGTTTCATATTTATCGATTTTCATATGTTTATGTTATTTGCATCTCTAGTCTTTCTTTATCATGGTGTATGATTCTTTTAATGAGTTACAGAATTCATTTTGCTAGTATATAGTTTAGAGTTTTTCAATCTATGTTCATCAGAGATATTTGTGTATAATTGGTTTTTTTTGGTAATGAACTTGTCTGGTTTTGGAATCAGGGTACATTGACTTCATGAAATGTTTGGACGTTTGTCTTCCTTTTAAATTTATTGGAAGAGTTTGAAAAGCATTGGTATTAATTCTTCCTTGAAAATTTGGTAGAATTCACTAGTGAAACCATTTAGACCTGGGCTTTTGTTTTGGAGGCTTCGATTTCTCCTTCATTTGCCTTACTCATCACTGGTCTGTTCGTATTTTCCACTTCTTCCTCACTTAGTCTTGTTATATTGTATTTCTAAGAATTTGTCCATTTTTTCTAGATTATCCAAGTTGTTATCATATAAAGGTGCATGTAATCTCTTATGATTTTTTATATCTGTAGTATCTGTTAAAACTTCTCTTTCATTTATTATTTGTGTTTTCTCTTCTTTGTAATTTTGTTTAAAAGTTTATCTTTTTGAAAATCATTTTAAAGAACTCACTCTTGATTTCATTTATCTTTTAAATTTCTTTTTTATCTCTATTTCTGTTCTAATCTTCACTGTTTTTTCCCTTCTACTGATGTTTGTCTTTTCCCCCCTTCTTTTTCTAGTTTATTTAGGTGCAGTCTTAGATTTCTCGTTTGGAATCCTTCTTGTTTCCTGAGTTAGGCCTATGTGGCTATAAACTTCCCTCGTGGTACTGTTTTTGCTGCATCCCATAGGCTCTGATAACTTGTGTCTTCAATTTCATTTGATTGCAGGTGTTTTATTATTATGTCTATGATTTCCTTGTTGACTCAATTGTTATTCAGTAACATGTTTATTCTCCACAAATTTGTGGTTTTCTCCACTTTCTTCTTTTGATTTCTGGTTTCATACCACTGTGTTCTGAAAGATGCTTGATATGATTTCATTCTTCATACACTTAACTGAAATTTGTTTTGTGTCCCAGTATCCCAAAATTTGGCCAACATATTCTTGAGAATGTTTATGAGCACTTGAAAAGGATGTGATACTATTATAAAATGCTCTGTAGACATTGCATCCATCTCATTTACTTTGATTCTCCCTCATATCTGAAAGAGGGCTTTAAGGAATACAGTGTTCTTAACTGAAAGTGTTCATCTCTGATTATTTTGACTATCACATTTCACTCTTTTCTAGCCTTCAGAGTGTCTGCCAAGAAATCTGATGCTACCCTGATAGGTTACCTGGTTGTTTTCCCCCCTAGCAGTTCTTAATATTCTTTCTTTGTCTTGGACTCTTGGACTCTTAAGTTTCACTTAAACTTGTCTTGCAGTAGGGGGTCCCATATCTAAGACTCAGCAGTCTATCTGCTATTTGTGAATTTCATGGTACACATATGGATTCCAAGGGGTGAAGGAGGGGGATTAAATCCCACAGCCCTTTCTCTGTTGTTCTCTTTGCCACTGTCATAGCGTATGTGGAGCACTCCAGTCCCTCCACTTTAGGCTTCATCTAAGCCAGTTTGTGTGCTGTCTCTGTTCTGAGCTCCCCAGAACCCCTAACTGGGATGGTAACCCTGCCATTTCTGATCTCCCCAGACCGTCACCTCTCTGTCTCTCTCTACCCACTGACTATCACAATATATATGGATCCTCTATGTCCCTTCTAATTCAGTCTGTGTTGGACTCTGAGATGCAGGGGTTCCTTAAGCCTTCTGCCATGCTATGGGATTCATTCAGTGATGTCCCATTCCTGCCTGGTTGTTGCTCCTCTTGGGAATGGAGCAGGGAATGGCGTCGGTGTCCATCTTGGTCCCAAAAAGTTCTCGAAAGAAATTAAAAGTGCTGCTCTAGTGAACTCAGCAGTGATAAGAAAGTGAATTGGCCATTAGTGATATGAAAGTATTCATAGTCTGGATAGAAGATAAAACCAACCACACCATTCCTTAAGCCAAGCCCTAATCCAGAACAAAGAACTTTCTTCAAGTCTATGAAGGCTGAGATAGGTAAAGAAAAATTTGAAGCTAGCAGAGTTTGTTTGATTCATGAGGTTTAAGGAAAGACTGTTTCCATAACTTAAAAGTGTAGCATGAAGTAGCAAGTGCTGATGTAGAAGCTGCAGTAAGTTCTCCAGAACATCTAGATAAGATCACTGATTAAGACAGTTAAACTAAGCAACAGATTTTTACCAGAAAACTGGCAGAATTAAACTGAAGAGTGGAGAATATCTCAATAAGTGGAGAAGAAGAGCATCCTGTGACCAGCATATAGTAGTGTCTTTTATAAGCTCTGTATTTGTAAGGATACTGGAACCTTGAATTCATAAAGCTGGGGTTGGGGTAAAGAAACTTGAACTGGGTGGTGCAAGAAATGAATCCTCTTCCTGAGGACTCTGATTCTTAGTCTGTAGTGTATACCATAGAGGGATGGGTTGCACCTACATCCTACTTGGGGAAAGAAGTGGAGAGCGATATGACATGGGCAAGTGCCTAGAAATAGCAACATTCAGAGTCAGACTAGAAGATACGGTGTGGTTCTGAGGGTTTGGAGGCTGAGAGTATGAAGAATCAAATAGCTCCCAGCCCCAAATAACGGAGCAATCAGAGTAGCACCTACCTATGGCACAGCAGACAGAAGGCTCTAAACAAGAGGGCACATTCCCCACGTTACTAACAGACCCACATTAAAGAAAAGGAGAAATGAGAAGCAAAAAGATGTGCTTGGGGGCCAGGGAGTTAATAGACTAGTGAAGCTTGATTTGAACTGTATGAGTTTGAAAGCTGGGAATAAAATTGGGAGTTTTTTGATTGGAAACTGAATTTCAGGATTGGTAGATATTTGTTCTATCAACTCACTGGAATTTTTTTTTCTTAGAAAGACACTTGACTTAAACACACACACACACACACACACATACACACACACACCAAAAAAATACCATATTCTAGGAAAATGAACCTGGCAATATCTAGGATGCATTGAAAGGGAGGGACTGGAGGCAGGAATGCCAATGATCATGTTGTGAAAGAATCCAGACAAAAGATAAAGAGGGCATGGAGGCTGGAAATAGAAAAAAAGAAACAGTTACCATATTTACAATCTGAGTTGGCAACAGCTCCATTCGTCATTTTTATCATAAGCCTATGCCAACTCTCTTATGTGGAATAGGCACAAAGCAAAGGAACAGACAAAACCAAAAAACTAACCCTGGACAACAGAAATGAAGTTAGCAGAGGGGAAGGAGGGTAGTGGGTGGGAGCACAGAGTAGTGGAGGAATATTAGAAATGTGGTGGTGGGCATGGTGTGCTATCATATATTTAATGAATAGTGCACCTGCACATCTTAAACTTATATTACTATGTAAGTCAAAGTTACCTCCAAAAACAAAAAACAAAAACCTGTGCTAGTATATACTGAAATTAAGTTTTAATCCTACCATCAGAGCTGAGTTTTGAAATAATTTCAAGAACATAATCAGGTTTTCTTTTTCTTGTTTTTGATATATGACACAGATTTAGGAGCATCAGTACATACTTTGATTTATGAGCCTCTTTAAATTGTTGGGTAGATCACTGTTTCCCAGCCCTAATCTAGTAGTAATCCTGTATTCTTCTGGTACTATCACAGAATTCTGAAAATATTCTCAAACTTTAACTCACTTCAATTTAATATCTGTCATTAATGATGTCTGAGAAACGGAAGGTAAAGTCAAGGAACAATAAAGGACTATAAAGAATTTGACATCACAGGTTTAAATGATGACACTGGATTGAGACATTTTAGAAATGCAGATGCTTTATTATATTTAGCTAAGTAGCTAGAAAATGACACCTTTGATTTTTAATGTATTCAGTGCTTAAAAAATTATCCAGACTTCTAGTAGAACACTTCAGATGCTAACTGTGAGAAACATATGCTCATTTTTGATTTGCCTCCTAATAAGTGGAAGTATAAAGACTTGTTCAGGGCATGCATTTACTTTGGTGAGTTGGATAAGTTATAATTGCATTTTGTAGTGCTTTTTAAATATCAAAAAAGACAATTTAAATAATGACTTAGAATGTTAATGAAGAAAAATGAATTCCAAAAGCCACAATCCACAGTAGTAGTAGTTGGATGATTCATTTATATTCACCACGGAAACTGGTAGTGGCAGTTTCAACTCTGAAATATTTTCTTTAAAAGAATAATGAAATAAGAATTAGAGTGCGCCTGTTAGAAGCAAACAGGTCCATTATCAGAATTTATTTAGATAAAAGATCCTTAGAAGCAAATCAAAGCTAAACCCTGGTATGCCCTGGGAATTCAAATATCATCAAATACATAGAACTTACCTTAAGAAATTTAAAATTATGAATATGAAAATGTAGTGATGAGTATGTTTTTAAAGAGCTATATAAATAATTCACCTTGGTTTTAACTGGAAGCATAATACCTACCAATTTATATAACAGCAGAAGTTATTAGATTTTCTTTATTGATGTAAATTCATTTTATGATTAATTATTTATTACATAAGAGACATGATTTATTGGGATAGCAAAATTTTACAAAATGTTAAGTCTTCCATAAAAAGTTACTAGGTTGGACACTTAACCAACAGAAACTTATTTTTTCACATTTCTGGAGGCTGGAAGTCTTCTCTCATTGACCTGTAATTGGCCACCCTCTTGCTGCCTATTCACATGATCATTTCTCAGTGCTTGGACCACCCTTATGTCTCTTTATGTGTCCAAATTTCTTCTTATAAAGACACCAATATTAATGAATGTGGGTCCACCCTAACAACCTCATTTTAACTTAGTAGAGGCACGAAGAATTGGAACTTCAGCATAAGAATTTTGAGGAACACAATTCAGTAATAGCATCAATGAGGTGGTACTATATATGAGATTATGAATCATGACAAATTTTCTTCAATTTACAAGGAATAAGTATGGGATGGAATATAAAGAGTAATGTCTTTACTTTAGACATCTGTGACCCTGGAAGTATAGGAGGTTGGGAGGTATCTTTTTCAAATATTTGAAGGGAAATGTAAAGTTGTACTTACAGACAGATTATACCAGTTCTTTCTTAAAATATTTTCAGATATTTAAGATATTGTCATTCTTTCCATTCCTCCAGTTAAAAAATGACTTATCAGGTCTTGAATGTAGGAAACATTTACTAGCAGTAACACATTTAATATAATTAAATTTTTTAGTTCTTTTTATCAGAACAATTTTAATTTGGGGAACAGAAAATTATATATAATTTATAATATTACAAAGTTCATCATATAATTTATGATATTATTATAGTCAGAAAATATATTAGTAATTATGTATGTGCAAGAATTTTTTAAATAGTAAGTTTCTTAAACTATTTGTAAGATTTTATATATATATATATGTATATATATATATCCCAAATGCAGAAACCTATTTAATGATCAGATAGAGCCTAAGGTAAGAGACTAATTTAGGACCATGAAAAAATCAACTGAATTTGCAACACAAGTTTAAAAAAATATTTTTCATTTAAAAAAAAACTACTTTTTACTTTAATTACACTAAATGAAAAATTGAAGCAATGTATCCATTAGAAATTACTTCTAAAGCATTCAAACTGAGTTTTTGATGACTTAAGTAGAGAATGATTATAACTACTTCTAATTGAGTAAATAAAGAGGAAAAGCCAGTAGTTTTAGTATTTTAAATTGACACTTTCTACATCTGCAAAATTATTCCACAGTCAATATGTCAGAAATAGTTAATATAGAAGGACCCTTTTCCACCCACATAAAATGCTAGAGAAAACATAATAAAATCATTTGGTCACATAAATTTATCTTTAGTCCATCTGATTACTTGAATAAGCTAATATTCTGTTTCCTGAATTTGTCTATATATACAGTATTAGGGGAACATTCTGAACTTTTGTAAGTACATACTGCATTTTAATCATCTTCGTAATGTTCTCATTATAGTCATGAAGTGATACAAAGTAGGTGATAAACTTATGTCCTAAAAGTGAGTAATCATCTTTAGATAGCTGCTTTATCAAGCTTGATTTTACTTAATCAAGCATCTGTCTTGGCGTGCCAAGACAGCCAAGCAACGGTTAGGCCAATTGCCTCCAAAGGACACAGGCCACACACTCCTGGGTTCAAGTCCCGGGTCCAGGGGAAAACAACCAGTGTGAACAACTAAAATGGAAATAAAATAAAATGCTTCTTCCTGCTCTCTCTTTCTGCCTGCCTGCCTACTCGCCTTCCTTCCTTCCTAATCTTTCCTTTAAAAAAAAAAAATGTCTTGCCTAATAATGACACTGCTGTTAGTGTGTAATGTCTGTGTATGATGTTCTTCCTCTGCCTCAGAGGAGTGTCTCCCACAGGCTGGTGTTAAATTTCTGTTGACGGGATTCATGAAATTGGAATATATTAAAAATATATGCATAGATAGTTTTCTGTCATACAAATGTCTGACTAAATATTTGACTTCAACCACTCCACCTATAGAACAATTGATTTTTTTTAATCACAACCTTTTTAGTGAATTTGTGTTGAGCTTTAGAGGAAAGAGAGAAGCTATAACAAAGCTACAACTCAGGAGAACTGAGTTTGGAACAGAATCCTAGGAGAGTCTTATTTTTATGTGAGAAAATCTACCAGTTCAATCTTCATTTCTCTATAAGTTTGCTTAGACATTTTTTTAAAAGTCACTTTTAAAACTGCCTGAAATTTCATCAGTTAGTTAAGATGCTGATTGAAAGTGAAAATATCTCTAAAAAGTGAATCCATTCCACCAGATTATTTTAGTCTTAAAATAAACCTGAGATTAGCAATACTTGGAGAGTGGGGGGTCTTAACTGGGAGAGGGAGGCTATAGAGTTTATTGGAAAGTTCTGACTTTCAGATTCACTTTTAAATGATGATTGTCACAACAGCTATAAGGTCATTACTATTATTTTCTCAAACTTAAAAATGAAAAAAACTGAGGTGTAGAGAGTTGGTACAACTAAGTCATATAGTTAGGAAGTGAAAGGGCTAGGAACTTTACTCAAGCCTGTCATATTTCAAAGCTCCCACCATTAACCTGTGTGCCCCAAAGCCTCCTGAGTAAAGATAGGTAAGGACCAGGCTGTTTGGAGAATTCCCCCAGAAGTCAGGAGGCTTCACTTTCAGACAGTGATATGAATTCCTTTCTCTGAAAAGAGGGGAGGGGACTGTCCTAGTGCGTTATTGAACAGAGTAAGAATTTTAAAACTTTAACTTACTAAAGCTGAAAGGGATCTCAGTGACCATCTCTTTAGACAGTGTAGAGAAATCTAACTCCTTTCTAAAAAAGAAACCAAGGGACAGAGAGATTCGGTGACTTACCTAAAATCACATATCTGTTAAAGAGATACCTAGTTCATGACAATCAGAATAAAAACCAGAGAGACGAGACTTGAAATGTCTGCCAGGGCCCCAGCAGAAGGGATGAAGGTTCTATGTTGCAGATTCTCTCATTTGAAAAGAAAGAGCTGTCTGATCATTCCTGCTAGACCCAGCCCATCTTTCCCTCATGGAAACTAAGGAACCAGAGTCTTTGTACAGCTTCAGAGCTGGCAAATAGGTACTGGCAGGGTTTTTTGGAGGAGCCATGAGAGGAGACATTAAAAATAAATTTTAAAAATACTCACATCCAGTCCGATGTATTCCTAATGGCTAGGTAAGTAGAATCAAATAATGTCGTTATTAAATATTAAATAATGTTAATTAAAAAAACTATTTGACTGCCTTACCATGATGCTCAGGTCCTAAGCCTACCCACACTGTTTTTCATCATAGAGATATGACACATTCCCACTGGTAACAGCAGCCACTGGACAATGAATCACTGCTTATTCAGGGAAGCAGGTATACATCTTAAGGCTCTCGTCCAGCATGTGATTGTTGAGCTAATTGATCACCAGATTGTGATACTGCTATGAAGAATTCCTGACCAGAGACAGTACATTTCATGAGAACTGGAAAAATAGATTTGGTAGCAATTGGCTGACTTTTACATAGTTCTCTTTCAATTGAAATAAGAGAAATAAGGAGAAAAGGGTCTGTTTAAAATCGAAGAATACTTCCTGTGGCAGGTATGGGTCTAGCATAACAAGAAAAAACATAATAGAGAAAAGGTGCTTAGTGATTTGAATAAAAACTGGATACCACAAGGAAGTTCTGTGGGGTAATAAGCAAAGAAAACCTGAAATTTGAACATGAAGAGGTAAATATTTGATACTTAGATGAGATTGGGGGTTCAATTACTTGGAAAAAGTATATTTTCCTCAATATAAGCAGAAATTATAGAAAAAATAAACTAAAGAAGAGATGCTGTTTGATGTAAGATTTTAAATGAACCTGAAACTCCATAAACTTGATAAAGAAAACCAGTGAGACTGAAAAGAAAAATAAATTATTATGATTCTCAGATTTAATACAGTAAAGTATAGATGATTTCTTAAAATCAGGTCACAAAACGATTACAGAAGTAAAGTTGAATAGTTTGAAAATTGCAAATATCTGAACGTTTGCCGAAGTTGTCTTCAGAATAATTAGATTAATCATCCTCTGGATTTATTTGAAGAACAAAGAAGAACTAATGAAGAGTAAATATTAGAAATCTTGGAACATGCCAGTCATATATTCTTAGAGTTCCAAAACAGTCACCTTCTAATTCGGTGATATGTATCCTCATCTTCATTATAACACTTACATGGAGAGATGTCTGTTTTATGATTCTGCAGCCACTAGACATTGAGTTAATAATGGAAATAGTCTCTCTTGTGGAACTTTGAGTCTCAGGATCTATTATAGTGCCTCACAGATTGTAGGTACTAAATAATTCTGTAAGACGAGTAATAAAGAAAAGGAAGTCAGGAGGCTCAGAAAGACAAGTGAACTCTCTTCAAGATTATGGCCACCATGGCTGTCATCTCCTGTCATTCTTGATTCCTCTTACTCTTACTGCGCTATACAGTTTCAACTAACTGTGGAATTTTCTGATTTCTTATGTTTGTAGTTTATTGACTGTCTCCCCTCTTGACTTGAAGAGGACGAGGGTCTTTGTTTAGTGTACCAGTACATCTGAGGTACTGACAGTAGTAGGTGCCTACAAACTGTGTTAAATAAATGAAATATCTAAAAGACTGTCTCATAGAGAGGAATGAAATTTCTTACAAATGTATCTGAAAAGTATAAACTTAGAATATATTGAAGCTACAATTATACTGATTTTGATTCAATACTCAGATGCAAGACTAGTGGGAGAGGCTCATATTCCTATATACAATACAATATAAAATACCATTTTGGAAGTAGAATTTTTTAAATGAACTTGATTCTGATCTTGAAAAAATGAGATGAAAGGATTTTTAAGGAATCATTTAGGCTGAACAAGGAACTTCTAATAATTACGTATTTTTAAATACCAAGGAATAAAGGAGAAATAGAGGGGCAGACAAAGAAAGATGCAGTCAACCTATGATGGGAACTGGTATAGAACTCTAAGCATAAATCAGAAAGACTAAAGGTTCAAACGACTTGCAGATTTCTAGTATAGGTAGAGCCACAAGGGAAAAAAGACAGAGGGAAAGAGACTACATCTGGACAACAGAAAGCTGTGGAAGAAAGTAATAGCTAGCTTTTAAATATTTCAAGGCTTCCCTATGGAAGATAACTGTTTCTGTACAATTACAGAAGGCATAACTATAATCAAGTTGTGGGGGCTGGTTTTGGTGCTTTTTTTTTTTATTATTTTTACTTTATTGTAAGAATATTTAATAACTAGAATTCTCTATCTCTGAGAATGTTCAGATTAAGAGTTTATGGGTAGAAATGCTGCACTACATAGATTGTTAAATTACATCTGTCATTTCTACTGTACCTGGAATGTCACTGGATCTTTGTTTGGAATGAGGGCCCTGTAGTTTGAGTGAGAACTCTTGAGCAGAATTAGACAGAATTCCTTTTAATTGAAAATGATGTTTCTGCAAAAGGTTCATTCCTCTCCTAATCCCCATAGATACATACTTCTTTTTCTCTTTAATGTTCACTGAAATCCTTCCATAAAATTCAGAATGCTCATGTTTGCCCATGGACTTGGAGTTATCTTATGGAAATGCAGCAGCTGAGGTCTTTGCACCCACCTATGCATTGCAGTGAGGGCTGCTTCCTATTTCTTTTTCTACTTCTGGTTCTATTCCTTTCACTAAAATTCATCTTTCAAGATGGGTGCTAGTTGGTACAACCTGAAGCCATATGCCTGACTATTTTAAATAACCTGTAAGAAACTCAGATCAATTATGTGTATATGGACAAAAGTCAGCTCTAACAGACATTCTTTGGATCAAGATTATATGAATTGATTTCATAATCACATATCTGTTGAAATAAAACTTCCTTTTTATGAAATCCTTCCTCTGGATGTTTGACACTTCTTCAAATGAGGAACTAGAGTTTAAGCTAGAAACTAGATTTTAAACTGGAAACACACAGCAAAATTTTATCTTACTACATTAACTCAACAAGATTACCTGTCTTCTAATATTAGGAGGGTAAGGAGCGGGTAGGGAGAGCAGTGCTGTAGTGAATAAAACAGAAATAATCTTTATTCTAAGAGATGATTTAGTTAAGTAGGGGTGGGGAGATAATAAAATATAAACAAATGCATTTATGAATATGCCTTTAGAGTAATATTAAGAAGAAAAAGAAAAGGATACTATGTGAGAGAATAATGGCCTCCAACTTTAGAATGGATGGTCAACAAAGACCTTTTAGTCTTGAGTTCTATGGAATGAGAAGTCAGCCATGACAAAAGACCATGAGACTGAAAACAACTGGCCTATTTCCGAAGAGCAAACCAGTGTGGTTTAAGCATGGAAATCAAAAGGGAGCAAGATGTGATAAAATGGAGAAACTTTGAAACTATGGGATGTGTTTGTATTTTATAATAATTAGAGTGAGGGTTTTAAGAGGGTAGTGGCATAATCCAACGTAATTTTTAAAAAACTCAAGTTGCTTTCTTGGACTATGAGAAATGCATAGATATGAGATCTGTGTTAGAAATAGAATCAACAGAATTTGATAATGATTGGATGAGAGAAGGCCTACAGTAAGTGAAAGCAAGAAATGAAAGAAGATGTCCATATTTTTTATTTGAGCAAATATCTGACTGATATTATTTATTAAGATAAGGAAGATAAGAAGAAAAGCAGATTTTTATGGGAAAGAAATAAAGAATATAATTTGAAACATCTCTAAGATATTTTAGTGGTTATGTCACACAGATAGTTATCAGCTCTGAAACTCAAAGAGGTCCATGTTCAATAAAACATTTGAGTAAAATTACACTGGTTTATTCCTCTGACATACCAAGTTCTTTTCTGTCTCATGATCTTTTGTCATGTAAGAGGTCATTTTTATTTACATAGTTTTTAAATTGGGAATGGAATTAATCTTGTAGGAGGAAAGTATAATGAGCAAAGAGGGCCCAGGATTCAATCTTAAGGATGCATCCATGATGTTGAAAGTAAAAATATAATAGAAGAGGTGAAGTCAGTCAAGAGAGTTGATGAGAAATAGAAATCTGTAAGAAGGTGATCTACTAGAAGTCAAGAGAAGAAAATGCTTTCAGGTTGAAAGAGTAGTCAACATTGTAGAATACTGCTCAGGAAGCCAGGAAAAGGAATATTTGAAAGTCCCATTGGATGTGACAATATGGAGGTCATTTTGGACATTCTAAAGAGAAGTTTTGTTTTCCATTGATTATATTTTTGTTATTCTTTTCTGCATTATTCTGTGCCTCTCTAAATTACTACTTATGTATGTGCATGGTAATCAAAATAAGTTATTTCCAGATTTCCCCTTTAGTTCTATTTTCCTATTGAATACTATGCTTTTCCAAAATTTTGGGTTAGAATGTGATAGTAGCACAATTTATAAAATGAATATCCCATGATCTTGAAAGTGTAGCATTATTATGGTCAAAACAGGAGTGCTTAAGCTATCTTTGTTATGTTTTGGTGCTGAGAATTTAAATACTTTTGAGCTACATACACATTTTCCAAATACATGCTGGTCCACAATTAGCTCTTTATTTTTAATTACATGGTATTTCTTAATCTATTTTCTTAGCTTTAATATATATGTGTGTATATATATATATATATATCAGTTCAAATATATAGTTAAGATAATAATTCATGATTGAAAATAGATTTAACCAAAGGTTAGATAGTATCTACTTCTACTTTACATGCATATGGCGGCATTCACATTCTGTATTGTTTAATAGTAAGTGGTTTGTTGAATAGGTCAATCAGTTCTACCAAGCTCACAATCATTTCTCTCTGTTAAAAACTCTCAGTAGATACAGATGAGATACTTTTCATTAAACAGACATAATATCTAAAAACATGGGGAAATTCAAGCAATAAGAAATGCCTAGTGTAAGAGACAGAAAAGTTTGTATAGAGATTCTTATAGGTCAGGATTCTTAGAAAATGCCAGTAGGACGGTTTACACAACTGTCAATCATTATGTCATTGGCATGCATCTTTTAGATTGGCACACATTCATAGAACATATAAAACATAATTGGAGAATTTTTTCTTAGTTTTTGTGCCTTTGTAAGAAATATATGTTGATAATAGATTCTCTTGTGTTATATGATTTCCAGTGTTTTATATTTTTCTTAAGTAACACTGGAAAAAAATATCACCTTCCTCATAAAAATCTGTATTAGAAGGAGGGATAGCGTGTGTGGCAGCAAAGAAGAACTTTAGTTATAGAAGGACACTTCTCTCTTGTCATTCATGCCAAAAGTTCAACCTCAGAGAGGGATAAAGCAAAGGATATGGTCTGATAAATGACTTGAGAAATGATAGCTAAATCCTCAGTTGTCATAGAACCAGATTAATAAAGTGAGATTGAGAGTAAAGTTGGGAGAGAAATGTGATGGAAATGATACTCAGATTTTAGAATAAGTTGGTGAGTGGAGCTCTGTTTCTGCAAGGAACTGGAGCAAGTATCTTATAAGAATGATAAGATGCTGGTGACCTCATCACAATTTTAGTTACTTCAGAATGGCTCTATGACAAGCACTTTCTAAGTGACTAAAAGACAAAAACTTATTCTTTGTCAGCTAATGTTCATTTATAATCTGAAGTTGGGAATAAAAATGAATCATTTTTAATAAATAAGATTAGAAATTACATAGTTTTAAAATTGTGATAAATGTAAAACAATTACATTTTTAAGATCATTGAAAAGTGTCTTTCAGTAATTATTCAGATACAACATAAGATTTATTAAGATGTAAAGTTTTTATTTTTGCCTCACACAGGAACCAGTAAATGTTGACCTCAAAGCATGACATATAGTATTATTTAAAATGAAATTAATAGCTTATAACAGTGAATCACAAGATAATGACTTTTTTCCAGAAGTGAGATCATAATATTCTTTGTAGTCCGCCAATATCACCAAAAAAAAAAAAAAAAAAAAAAAAAAAAAGCGTAACAGAAAATAAAAGGAACTCAGAAGTTCCACAATACATTTTTCTATGTTCAAATATTGATAAATGGTGGCTACATTATAAACATTTTTAGAAAAAAGCTTTTTGAATGGTGTTGCCAAATTTTTTAAATATGTATTTGCATATGTCGTTAGTGTTTAGGTTGTAAATCAGCATCAAGGCTTGCAGCTGTTCCCCAAATGTCTTTTCACAATTTGTTGTCAGGTATGGGAAAGGAGGGGAGGATTTGAAATGCTACTGCATTAGGAGAATGAGGTGCAGGAGTTGCCAAGCAGAAGAATCCAAGTTACAAAACAATAGTCAAGGAGAAGCATTGCAGAATAGTCCGTTAACTAGAACACTTACTGATTTGCCTCTCTGTAATAAAATGACACCACACATTTACCTCTTACTGAGAGTATTTTCCCCAGGGTAATGGTTCTTTGTCTTGTTAGACCTGAATTTCTCACCTTATTGTGGGTGGAAAATGAAGCATATTATGGAACCATTTTGAATAGAATTTTAGGAGGGAAACATGTTTGATCTCTGTTGTTATTTCCTATTATGAAATTTTTTATTGACAAGACAGACAAGCTATAAATGAAAGGCATTTTTAACAGAGTACCTTAAGTGGGAGTCAGCTGGCAATGAGTTTAGTTTGGTTCCTAAATTGGCCAACTTGCACACAATCTTAGCTGTTTACCAAATGTACTAAGCTACGAATAGAACTACCTTCAGGCAACAAGCAGTTCACTTATGCCCAATCTAGGTGATGATTGACCTGGATCTGTATAACATGAATGTTTGTTCGTGGGCCTTTTTTTCTTTCCAAGATGCTATTACAAATCCTGCAATTTTTAATGCTTTGACAGAATCCTCGTTCTTCTCTATTCCATTTAGTTTTTAACCAAAGTGGTTTTATTTAAATCGTGTGCCCTCATAGAGAATGAAAAATAAGGTGCTTGCAATTTAAAGGTCAAATGGATAGTTAAGTCAAAATAGCTGTGAAAAAATGTTACATTTTCTATTTCAGCTCAGCATTTTATCTAACACTAAAAACAATATTCAGCCATTTATATCCAACCAATGTATCAGCCAATTAAACAAAATGATAGTCAAAAGGAAGCTTTACTGCCTTGTATATTGAAGTGAATACATGAAGCTTAGTAAAGAAAAAGAAGAAAAAAGAACAAGTAGAAACCAAACTTAACTACAACTAAAGAATCTGTTTTGCAAGCTTACTTAATATTATTCTTGTCATACTGTGATGACAAAAGAATGAATGAATAATGCGTAAATAAATGAATAGGGCAATTTAAATGCACTTTTAAGAAACATGTAGTTATGGGGATTGGTACTTGAAACTTAAAATTTTTAGATCTTGCTGCATATATTTGTGTAGAACGTTTATGTGCACACATTTTTAAGATGCTGTTTCATAATGAAATGAAAAGTTGCCAGGTGATATTCATTTAGAATTCCAAGGGAATTATGATAGAAAAAAGGTTTCTCCTGTTATTTCTTTTATCCTTTTTGTTTGCAAATATTCTTCGAACAAGTCTTTGAAGACTTGGTATAGACATCACACAAAGATAGAATGTTGGTTAATTATTCTACATCAGGAGACGTAATTAATATTTAAGTTCTATAGTTGCTCTTCTGCTGTATTATCTAGCTATTCTGTTTTTATGACCCATGATTTTGATATTTAGGGGTTTTTCCCTTTATTTCTCAGTCAAATCTTATCACTATTTCTAAACTAATAATAAATTTGATTTTGCTTATTTTCTATACAAGAGAAAGGTAAATATTGTCATGTCATTACAGAAATAGTGAAAATGTTGATTATTCAACATATCATTTTTATCTTCTCATACCCTAAATGTCTTTCAACTTCATCAGTTTTTCTGAAAGCTTTGGGTTGACAACTGATAATGCGTAACATTTCCTATTCACTTTCAAAATCTGTGGAGCAAATACTGAAAATTCTTATGAAAAACGAAATCCCTGAAGCTTAAAATGTATTTGTAACATATTGCCATTAAGCTGGGATGGGATAAAAGATTGTTGTAGATTTTTTATTTGAGACAAGACTATAAATACTTTTAGCAATCTGAAGGCAATAATGAACACGTTGACTGGATTTTATCTCATAACTAAATGCATATATTTTTACAGCAAATATATATAGACATATACATTTATGTAGAGATATAGTAGGATTCTGAGAGTTGGTTGAATGAAACAAAACATATACAAATACTTCTATTTAGGATAGAATTATTTGCTGTAATAGGAATGGTCTAAAGTGGCAAAGGTAATTGCCATTGTTTGTGAAGACTAATTTAACATACTTTAGCATTGTGGTGACTTTGTAAAGAAACTATTTAAAAAACCCTATGCATCTATTACACGTAATTTTCTATAGCCCTATTAGAGCTGATGGACTGAAATACATATATGGTTATGTAATGTTGATATGTTTTAATAAAAAAGACATATAGATTTAACAATACTATATAGTTAGAAAAAACACGTCTTTAAAGATTCATTTTCGATAGTTATTTCTTTTGAACCAAATGATTTACTGTAGAGTTTATATCCATTATCTATAGTTTGGTCTAAGTTAAGTGTAAATGGTATGAGTCATCTGTAAGAGAGTGTGTTATCTGAAAGCAGATAAACTGAATTTGAAACCTGCTCTGACACTTACTTTCTAGTTAAGCAAGTCATCTGATATTGTTGACTCTTTATTGGCTTATCTGTGAAGAAGAGATAATGATTTCAGGATTGATATAAGAATTAAATAATATAATTAGTAAAATATGTTCCTATTTATCAAATAGAATACTAATGAAATATATACAAGTTATATCTATGTGTCTTGGTCAAAAATATGTTCATATTTAATGTTAGACCTTTTTTCAAGGCCATAGTTTACTTTTTGAAGTTAATTTATTGTATAGATTTGTGATTCACTTTTTCTCTGTCTTTGGATGAATAGGAAAGTTATAAATTATTTGAATGCAGGATCATATTGATTCTGGAATTACTCTTAGTTTTATAACATGAAACAATATTGTGGTCCATTATTTCAGAACTACAACCAAAGCCATTTGAATGTATATTCTGGTATGGAGTGATGACATTTCTAATCTTTTATCAGTAGATTTTTTGTTTCTGTTTTTTTGGGGTTTTTTTTTGTAAATTTTAAAATTCCTTTGGAGATGGTAGTATTTATAGTAGAATTAAATAAGGAAGAACGTATCAACTTATTAAAAATATATAAACCAGAATCATTATTTAGATATTTACTATGCATAGGAAAACAATTGAGCATGGGACAAGAAAAAAGTGAAGTGTAAATTCTCTAAATAAGTTCACTATATACTACAATTCAAGACTAGAGGTCCCTAGACATTATTGTTATTTGTCTCTCTTAGTTGATGTGTATGTGCTGATATTCTTTTTCCTTAAGGTTTTCTTTCCTGAAATAAAGCGATTTTTTTTCTTTAGTTCTCTATACTCCCTCTTGTGTCATTCTATCATATATCTCTATCACTAAGATCCTAACTAGAGGAAAAATACCAAAAAGCTTCCTGGGACAACTGTTCTAAAACTGCAAGAAAGAAATTGGATTCAGATAAGAAATGGGTGCATCTGGACTATTCCACACTAACCTCTTCATAGTGCATAAAGCCAGATCAGTAACACAGAAAGAAAGCAAGGACCAGACAACTTAGAGGAGACCACTGGTTGAGTCCTTAGGTTCCCTAAACCCTAGTAGAAACCCAGGGCAGTCCCTTCCAACATGACTTTTAGCCATCCTTATGATATTCCTAGATGCCAAAATAAGCTTTCCACTCATGGCCAATTTATTTTAATATGACTTCCCTACTCACTTCCTCTTTTTTGATACTTTCCTCTTGATCATAGTTCAGTACATATGTGCATAGATGTACAGGCATCCGTATTCATCAACCAATACTGAAATTGATGAATGGGCTACATTTTATTTTATTTCATTTTATGCTGATCAAAACATAATTATTTTATTTTAATTAAGTTTTAAAATTTATTGTATTTCATTTGATTTTATACTAATCAAAATCTAATAAGTTGTTTTTATGACACAGTGAAATTTTGTGACCCACAGTTTTGAAAAAAATCAGCTGAATTTCAATAAAATCCTTTCAGTATCCAAAATTCTTTGGTTCTCATCGTTTTTACAATGAAAATTTCATTTAATAGAAAAGTTTCCATTCTCTGAATAAAAGCAATGTGGTCAGGGACAGTGCTCATAGAATTCCTGATTTTATCAATGTCCTATTGAAATACTGACATTTTAGGAAAGTAAATAATGAACAGGATATTGAACTGAGAGTTTAGAAATATTAATGACAAAGGACAAAAGTCCACCAGAAAAGCAGAAGCTAACTATCTGGATTATCTCAGCATCCAGAAGTGTTATAAGGTAATGCTATAGAAAGTGACCTAATTTTTAGAAAGGTTTGAGAGGATTATTACTTGTATGCATTTTTTGGTGTCTCCTCGGTGGTGATGTCCAGTGGCCAAAGTCATTAACAGATCTAGAAGGTCCTAGATCTTTCCTGTCTCTGCCTCTTATCTCTCTGACCTCATAGCCTTCCCAGTCACTCCCTCCACTCCTGATATGCTTGTGCTTGCCGTTCCATGGGCACCTCAGGGCATAACACTTCAGGACCTTTACGCATAAGGTTCTTTTTGACTCAGACTTACTCTCTTCCTTGAACATCTAAATGACTGACTTCAAGTTCTTCAGACCTCTGTTCAGTTGTCAGCATGTTGATGAAGCCCAACCTGATAGCTCTTTTTAAAATTGCAGACAGTCCCATATCCCTTACTTTTTCTTTTTCCTTTTGCATTCCACCCTCCTTTGACCCTATTTACTGATTTATTGCATGTCTCCTACTAGAATGTAAGCTTCATGTGAGCAGGTATTATCTGCTTTGATCACCATTTAGTTATTTACAAAGGTACCTGGCAGATACTAGAAACTCAATATTAATTGAATGAGTGCTTGGATCTCCCAGTAGCTGAAGCAAAGAACTTGCACACATATATGCCTCAGGAAATATTTATTGGATGAAAGAATCATTTTAGATTTTATAATTTACATTTTACAAAAAGCTCCGAAACTCCCTATTACACATACTCAGCAGTTATGCTGGGCCATGGTTAGGACAGGGATCATTGTACACTACCTTCCCACCATCCTAGATAGGGCAGCAGAGGTCAAGGGTTTGTGTTAAGATTACAAAAAGTGGGCCAGTCTTGTGACTCTTCGTAAAATGGAATTACAGCTAGAGATGCGCAGTTTGAAGAATGCTGGATGTTATTTCACTTAAAAACCACTTTGGGTCTGTGTGTGTGTGTGTGTGTGTGTGTGTGTGTGTGTGTGTGATTTCCAAATTTATGTTGAAAATGTTATGTTTATTTAGATTTCTTACGGTATTTATTGTCATTCTTAGCAACAACAGGTGGCAAACTGTTTCATTTGGAGGAAGAAGGCATTAAAAATTCCTGAAATTAAAGCAGAGTTGATAGACATCATAGTACTTTTTTTTTTAGTATCGGTGCCTTTGCAGGCTCCTAATTTTTAAACTTTTTAATCCTCTGTTGACTTTTAATCTTTTTAACTAAGAAGGTAAAAGACAGAGCTTTCATTCTAGAGTTTTGTGGAATCTGTTAAAAATTAAAGAGTCTTTGAATTATGAGGCAAGAAAATTTCAGTAATTCCTGTCTATGCCGAGGAGACTTATCAAATGTTAAGTAAAACGGAGGAAAGGGAAATTGACCACGAAAGACGCGCCCAATTTATTACCTGTCTAGGATGCCTACGCACTGCATTTAATTAGTCACCATTCTCCGGCCTCAACCACTTGGGGCAAGACGCGGGAACAACGGGAACTGCTGGGGATCGGAACTGCCCTGGACTTGAGGTGCGCGCTCAGGAGTCACCCGCTGCCGAGGTGCTGCCGCCGCGCCTCCCCCTACCGCCGCTGATTGGCGGGGACCACAGCATCAGCGGCAACTGCCAGCGAGGGGAGGGCAGCGAGACGCGAGCAGCCACAGCCTCTGGGATCCTCTGCTCCCTCCTGGGCGAGACTTGGGACGTTCACCGCCAGCGGCCGCGTCTTTGCCCGCCGTCGATTCCACCGCGTTCTACTGGCCACTCCCCAGCAAAGTGGGGGTACAGGTCTGCAGGAAAGCCACGTCTCGTCCGGACCGGGTCAGGCGGGCAGAGGCCAGAGCCCCAGGTCCCGCGGCACCACCCCTTGCCCTCGGAGCGCTGCGGTCTCCGCGCCCCAGCCGCCAAGACGCCTCGTATCTTGTACCGCGGGAAAAGCGGGTCTTCGTCCAAGATGGGCCGGCAGGGCTTGGGGGGCGCCGGCTCTGCGGGGCGCTCCATGCAGCGCTCCCAGAGCCGGAGCAGCCTCTCCGCCTCCTTCGAGGCGCTGGCCGGCTACTTTCCCTGCATGAACTCCCTGGAGGAGGAGGAAGGAGGTGAGACTGCTGGTGTGTGTGTGTGTTGCCTCTCCCACCTAGGAAATCGGAAGCTGGAGGGTTGGCAGGCAGAGTCCCTTCCCCCTTGCTTCTTAGGGGCTCCACTGGAGGCGAGAGACCCCCTGGGCGCGCCGGCCCAGTCCAGAAGTTCTGTTTATTGGTTCTTTGGAGAGCTCCACAGGCACCCGCTTGGAAGACGGTTCTCTGAATTAGCAAGTGCTTGGAAGTTGAATGGAGCTGTTGGCGGTGGGGAAGGCAGGCAGCGCTTTTTAGGTGCACCCCACACTGTTGGGTTTTGTTGACTCCCGCAGTCTTGGTAATAGTATTTGACCTCGAGGATAGAAATACTTGAAAATTAAAGGAAAAAGCAGCAGGAAAACTTTGAATCTGGAATCAGCCTGTGAAAGTTCAGATCCAGATGAGAAAGGATATCACGATGGGCAGGTTGAGGGTTGGCAGAACCAAATGCAGATGTGCCGGGACACTTGGGCACAACTGGCGGTTGGTTGTCTGCCCTTGGTGTTTGAAAAAACAGAAAACAATGGAGACGGGGGAGAGGTACTCAGCGTTTTAAACTTTTCACTAAGTGGTTTCTAGGCCTTCATAAAGTTTTGACTAACAGAGGAAATGTTTTCTTCGTGAAGAACTTCCCTATAAGATTTAACAATACTGAAAACATTATTTATAAAAATAATGGCGCCTCAGCATTTAAAGTATCGCTATTTATTCATATGCTAGTTGCATACTGTGTTCATCTTTAGACATGTTTCCAGAGTGGTTTTAACTCCATTATTTAATATGATTTGTTTTGCTTTTATTCTGTGACAAGCATTGATCTCTTACCAGAAAAGCTGTATGTAGTAAGTTCTAATTTAGAAGAAATTTGTTCCCTGCTCCAAGCACTTGTAGAAACAAAATCTTTTCCTTGTGAGGGTCAGAGAGGTGGAAAATGGAGGATTAGCAATGTGTGGAAAGTGGTCTTCAAAATAATTTCTGGCCGACTTTCTTCAAACTTATTGTTGCAATACCAGTTTGCTATAGATTAATACGGGCTTCATTACTGGAATTCCGCTCTGTAAACATGTGTTAATTTTTATATTAATCCTTTGCTGTTTTGTGCATTTACATTTCATTTGTTTTCTATATTTTCTTGAAACCTCAGCAAGTGTAAGAAACAAAGAATTTAAAAGTCAGATTGGTAAATGAATAATCATAATTGTAGCTAAAACCTTCAGCTTTTATTAGCAGCAGACACTGAACAAGAAATTGACAGGTTTACTAGGTTACACTAGATTATTATTGGCACATACTTGGCCACAGTAGCGAATCCAGTCAGTGGTGAAGCTAGAACTCAAATCCAAATGTGCCTGAGCATTCACATTCAAACAAAAGATACATTATTGTAGACTCAACTTAAAATTTTTACACCCAATCCTCAGTGTTGAATTTGCATTAAACTATCATTTTTCCTTAAGTTGTGACTAGAATTGTTGGATTTTTTTAAAATACCATCTTAAAAAGCCTTTTTTGAGATACAAGATGTTAATATAAGTGTGAATTTTTCAAAATTTAAAATGTATTCGCTTAAACTTGGCTCTGGCAGACTGATCCCAAAGGAAATTCCTTTATCTACACTTGGGAAATTGGAACAGATTTCTGTCCCATAATATGACTTCGTGAGTTGCCAAGACAAAATGTTCCATAAGGAAGCCAGACTTTTTAAAGCTTCAGCATATAAATTCTCTACTCATAACTAGAGAGGAGACTCTACTCATGAAGGAGAGGTCTTTCCACTGAGTTATAGTTGTTTTACAGCCCAGAAAAGAAATCTGAACTTTCTTCTTTTATTTTACAATACTCCGGACACCCCTGAAAGTTCTGAGATATTTTTAGGCTATTTCAGCACCCCCTGCAGAGTTGTAAAAGTTAGAAATCACTGACCTGGAGATGTGCTTCTCTCCAAATTTTTTTCTTTTGAGACACCCAGGCAAGACACATGAAATGTTTGTGGATAACATAGTCTCATCGACTTACACAGGAATATATTTTGATGATCATAACAAACCCTTTCTGATTTAAGAAGAGAAAATCTATTGCAACAGATGATTTTCACACAGGTTAAGAACAATTTGCCTAAAGAGAGTTAACCAGTATGATTTGACTGAATTAACTTAACCAGTTCAGTAAGTCAGTCTGTTTTTTATCTTTCCAGAAATTGCACAGTATCTAAATAATCTAAAATCTTAGTCCCATATTCTTATTTCATTCCTTTGTAGCCTAGCCAGGTATTGTCACTCTGCACAAGAAGTGTTGAGAAGTTTAAGAGATTAAATTCTTTTCATTCATTCATTCTTTCATTCAAAAAATATTTTTGAGGTTATTTGATGTGTTAGTAGCCATGATTGTCCCTGAATTAGATGGTTATGTTTCCTACCCTGTTAGTTTGCAGTCTAATGAAGAAAGATGGACATTAATTGAAATAACTAATAACTGTGAAAAGTATTAGGAAGGTGAAATATAGAATGAGAGAAAAATTTTGTTTTTAAAGGCAAGGTTCAGGTATGAAGGAATGAAGGCTAGCAGGCAAGCAGGCAGGCGGAAGACAGAGGAGGAAGAAGCATCCTTAGTTGTATTTTATTTAGTTTTTCATACTGGCTGCCTCCCCGAAGGCCCAGGACTCAAACCCAGGGAAATGCGGCCTCCTCCTTCAGAAGTGGTTGACCTAACCATTGCTCCACCAAGAGAAGAGATTATAAGAAAACCTAATTTAGGAGTCAGAGGAGGGTGCACTGAGAAAATGAGTGTTAAATATGTACACAGGTATCATTGCTCAGTTTCTCTTGAAAGGCATATCACAGCCTCCCAAACTCCTTTGAAAACAATGTGCTGCAATTCTACACCTCATAAATGGTGGAACTAATGTCTAAACCCGGAATCTGGCTTTCGAGTTTCTAGTCCTAACTAATCTATACATTATTATACTGCATTTTCTTGTATGTTATGGCCTTAAAAATCAAGTTCAATAATTACTATTTATTGAGTACCTTCCTTGTGCCACATTCCTTTACTTTCACGATAATTTTTCAGGGGAGTTCTTATTCTCTTCATTTTACATACATTGAAACTTTAGACTTGGAGAAGTTACACATCTTGGCCACAGCTTATACATCTCTACGGGGCTGACATCAGTGAGGGTGAAGGGAGCACTCCTAGATAAGTTAAGATTGTTGAGTGGTCTTTTTAGCATCTTTTTTGTATGCTTGCAATTCTTTTTAATTTAATTTTTTTTACGTCCTTGTACCTGGATATATTCCAGATAAATGCTTAAGTTTTCTTTTATTAAATAAAGGTAATGACAGTAGTACCTTACATTTTGTTTTAATAGTCTATAAATTATATTTGCTTATTTTATCATTGCACGGGGGTAAGTACTCTCTTCACCATATCAACTACCTGGTCCCAACACTTGAGTCAACCTTACTAATATAAAATATATTACTTTGCGTAGATTTTTTAAAACATCACAGGTAATTCTTTTTTTAATATTTCTTTTTTTAGTATAATACTTTTATAATTATCTCTTCCATTTACAAAGCCATACTCATTTTAAGATATTGAACTCACTTCTCAGTCTGTGGGTGTTACACATCGCACCCACCACCAGAGTTCCTGTGTCCTTTACCGCCACCTGTTCCTCCTCCTCCTCCTTGCCCGCTGAAGCCATCCTCTTGTCTTCTGTGAGTTTTTGCTGGGGTTTATCTGTTTATTTGTTTCATGTCATTATATTCCACTTACGAGTGAAACCATCCTTTATTTCTTTTTGTTTCTAACTTGCTTCACTTGACACAGTCCCTTCCAGCTCCATCCAGATCGTTGCTGAGGGTACAATTTCATTTGTTTTAGCGCTGCATAAAATTCCATTGAGTATATGTACCACAGCTTCTTTAGCCAGTCATCTGTGCTGGTGATTTAGGTCGTTTCCATGGCTTGCCTGTTGTGAACTGCACTGCTATGGGCATAGGGGTGCAGATATTTTTCTTGATTAGAACTTTCGTGTTCTTTGAGTATATGCCTAGGAGTGGGATTGCTGGATCAAATGGTAGTGCCATTGTTTTTTGTTTGGGTTTTTGTTTTTGTTTTTGTTTTTGTTTTTGAGAAATCTCAATACTGTTTTTTTCAGAGAAGTTGATCTAGTTTACATTCCCACCGACGGTGAAGACCGGTTCTTTTAACTCTGCAAGCCCTCCAACGAGTTATTTCTAGACTTTGGGACAGAGGCCATTCTCAGTGATGTGAGGTGGTATCTCATTGTGGTTTCTACTTCATTTCTCTGATGATGCATGATGTAGAACATTTTTTTGTGTGTCCAGAGGACATCATTGCACGTAATTCTAAGAAACAACCATTTCAAGGAAAAGTTTTTATTCTTGGTAGAAGCGACAGCACCACAACTTCCAAGAGCAAACGGTTTTGATCAGATAAGGTAGGGAAATGGCACGTTTTCTATTACTTGGTAGATCTGTTTTCTGTAGGCTCTTAATGTTACCTGTGGTTCTGGACTAGTGAATCTTACTCAGTTATATACATAAATAAATATGACTTTGATCTGCCTTCTTTGGTTAAAATATGGCTTGGTAATCATACATAACATCTTGAGTTGTTAAATAATCAACTAACACTAACTGAATAAATTAACTCAGTTATTTCTTTGACATGCCTCTAATTTGAAAATTAAATTACAGAAAAGCTATCTAGGAAACTGAAAGTTTAAAAATCACTAGGAAGCGTAAGGAAAATTTATTTTCATGTGATAGCGAAGCTATGAGGAATTCATATAAAAGTAAACTGAAATTACTGTAATAGAAAGACCTGTTCCACATTGTTATAGTGAATATTGCACTAATTCTGAATAAGCAGCCTATTTGATTAAAATGGAGTTTGGCACTTTACCTTGGTGCCATTGGGATAGAAAATTCTCCCTACACTGAAGTACAGACATCACAGCTAACACAGTATCCAGTAAGTGTTTACTAGTAATAATAGCATATAGTTCTACCATCCTTTTAAAACTGATTTCTAGCCATGATATTTATATTCTTTTTAAATTATAATATGTCATCTAGACATTTTTAGATGCTATGATTATAGTCTATGCATATCTTAAAGCCAACATTAGGGTCAGGCCACAGGTACACAGTTATAGTCTAAATATGTATATTTTCTCAGGGAATATTTCCCCTCTAGATTATGATTGACTATTTATAATAAATTATTTCATAAGTGAGTCTAAAACATATTCAGTAATAATAGTATTTTGTATTTACGTTTTAGGCAAATAATGTAAAGCAAAAGATTGTGGAATTGTATAAAAATCCAAATTTAGCCTTTTCAGTCTTTTTCAAATGTTTTCTTTTAATGTTGTAATGTTTCCTTTGTTCACAATACTATGTACATTTTAGAGGATGGATTCATACCTCCGTGAATGTGTCTGTCACACCATACCCACCACCAGAGTTCCAGTGACATTCACCGTTGTCATTTTTATTACCTTTTTAATCAAAGATTCAAACTCTTTCACTGTTAAGTGTTCAAATAATACCCTTAAAGAAACTTAAAACTAATACAAAAGCCAAATTAAATATCAATTTGCTTTCATCCTTCAATAGCTCACTAAATTCCAAACTAGTGCTAGGAAGCTTCCTTGTGGAGAGACATCTTACATATAATGACTTACAGAAAGAAACCCGCTACAAATTATAATGGCAACATCCCATTAATGCCAAAGACACTGTCATTCAGTGTCAGTACTCACTGCTGGTCTTCAGTAGAACCATGTAAATGATCAGACAATATCAAGCTACATATTTGTACTATCTGATATTGTAATGGTTTTTGACTGCAGAGGGGATTTATGTAATTCTGTATATATTTGTAGTATACTTAAATGTAATTATAATATTTGAAAACTTAGGACAAATGAATATAAAAATGAATAGTGGGAATTCTAGTTTTCCAGTATCATTTCTTAAGAATTAGCCTTTTCTTCATGGGACTCAAATGGAAGGGCCATTTACTTTAGCTATGTCAGTAATCAGTTATTTCCTTCTTATTGTTATAAAAATCAGAGGCCAGTGAGACAGCATACATCAGTGAAGTTGGCCAGGGGTAATAATGCCAAAGAGAAAGGGAAGATATAGACAATCTGGAGAAAGTTACCCTTCCAAAAATAAATGAATGAATGTTCATTTCTAGCTTATTGATGCCAAATTGAATGTCAGCCCAGGGTTGGCAAACTTACTCTTTTTTTCCCCTAAAGAAACTATAAATCTGAATGCTTATTGAAAGCCTTAACATTTGAAAATTAATTGAAAAACTTAAACATCATTGGGCCCAAACAAATCCTACCTATTGACCTAATGCGGTCCAAAGACCACCGCTTGGTAACTTTTGCCAAGGAAATGTTCCTTTTCAACTTTCTCAGTTCTTTCTTCCTTCCCATTCAAGTTGTCACCTCAACTGTGGTGGTGTCCAGGCCTGCTCTCTCTGCCTGACTTCATTGCCCCTGGGGCAGTTTGCAGAAACGGCATCTTGCACTTGACACTGTTCTTCCTCCAGGAACTTCAGTAGATTACCATCTCATACCAAATAAAACCTTCAGCCTGACAGCCAGAGTTTTTTGTTTTCTCTTGTTCATTTCATCCCAGCAGCACGGAACCCAGCGAACCCCAGTTGGGTCTATGCAGCAGCAGCGATGGCTGCACTTACATGTGGTTTAGCTTCCCTGCCTTTCATTGCCCTTTCAGAATTCAGTAATTTGGTAAAACTGAGACGTCCAAATGTTTGTCCCTGCCTTTCTTCCTATACTTCCTCCTACTATACATGGTACAGTCTAATCACCCTTCACAGCTCAGCTCGTATCCCATCTATTCTGAGTCTTCAGAATCTGTATGAGCTTCCGTAGGCAGAGGAAAAGTGCATAGGCATAGAATTAGACCTGGGATTGAAAGAAGGGTTCCACCTTTTCCTGATTGTAGAAAGAAACAGAACATTTAATTTTTCAAGTTGTAGTTTCCTCACTTTTCTGAGAAATGGACAAAAAAATGGAGAGAAGCTATGAGCTAGTGCTATGGTTATTATTCTCTTATGAGCATATTTCAAAATATTTTTTTTACTTTATTTGAACCTCTGGCTTGATGCTGCCTAATACATAAAGCACTAGTCACATGCAGCACTTTACATCTAATTAAGTAATAATCAAATTAAATAAAAATTAATCCCTCATTCACACTTGTGACATTCCATGGTGCTCAGTAGCTACTAGTGGGCAGTGACTACCTTATTGGAGGGTGCAGAATTATACAGTATTTGCATCACAGCAGGTTCCGTTGACCAACACAGTGCTAGAAATTTAATACCACTCATCTAGCACTAAGCATATATTGCCTGCCATTGTCATTACTGTCTTACCTTCCCTGCCTATTAAATCATAAAATCATCTAATCAGGAATTATAGGATCAGGTGTTATGTATATTTCATTATTTCCAAGAGTACCTTACACCTACTAAGTACTTAGCAAATATGTGATGAAGGAATCAAAGATGGTTGACTTTTGTGTTCATATCATGAAATGGAAAGAAACTGTTAGAGCTGGAAGGGACCATTGATTAAACATCTGTTTCCATTCTTGCAGGTACAAGGGTGCTTAATCTAGCACTTTTTGTTCTGTTGTGCTTTTTATTTGAGCTATACCCAGAAGTTGGGTATACTTCAGTTCATGTAAATTAAGATCCTACCTTTCTATCCTAAATTATAAGTGAAACCTGTGTGTGCAGTCTATTTCACATAGGGTACCTAGTTGCAGTCAACAAAAAACAACTTGCCCAATTTAAGTGGAAAAGTTATTTGTTAAGGAATATTGGGTGTAGGTTATATAATCTCAAAGATGACTGGAGAACCTTGGTTGGAGGTCAGAAGTGATGCCAAAAACCATACTGTGAAACTAGCCCCGCAGAACTACTACTGCTTCTTGATAAAGGTGTCAGCATGCACCATTGTCAACATTGACGTTGAGTCACTGCTCCTGGAACATGTATGTTGTGACCACTACTCCCATTAGAATGGTCTGTTGTGTCTGCTTCTTTGCTTCAGTAGCTTCAGATTAGTTTGAGGCAGTGGTAACTGATCAGTAGAACTTAAGCCATGTGCTCATGTCCTACTTTCTAGGCAGGCTGGCAGAGTGATTCCTGACAAATCTTTGTCTAGTGAGGTATCTGATTAGAGTCATACCTGAAACTGACTGGAGAGAAACAGACTGTAAACCTACTGGACAGTGTTAAACTCTACAGTTGATGGGTGGATGGGCCATGTCTGATATATCAGAAGAGGGTTCAAGTGCTGATGAGCCAAAAACATTAGCAAATATCCACTAACTAATATAAAATAATTATCAGTAAGAAAAAAAAAAACATTACATTCAATATAAATTGCTGTTCTTAATTTTTTTAATAAAAGTTTGCTATTTGGTTAATTTCCTCATCATTCAATAAGCACAAATGACAGGAAAAGAAAAAATCTTAGGAAGAAATCTAACGTAATAAATATGATTCTCTTAATTTTAACTTTTTCTGCAGATTTGACCAACCAAATACCCATTTATACTATTTTTTGCATATAGAATGTACTCAGTCTTTCCTCAGACAGAACCTTAAAATATCCATTTAACTGCACAAAAATTGAGATCTAGGATCTTTGAGTGACATGCAGTCCTCCCCCTCATATCCAGTTGTGACTTTCATGTTATAGTAACTGTAGGGCTAAAGCCAAGTTATTTGCCTCCAATACATCCAATTTAAATTGTACAGGAGAAAGAGGGAATAAACATTCTCATTTAGTAAAGAGAGAATTGTAAACATAATGCAATCAATCATCTATAGGAATCTCCAAATCCCACTCAGCAGGAACGACAAAGATCAACAGCAGAGTGCATTTCTTGGTTTACTCATCTGACAACCTTGGATCTGTTTTCTAGAAGGTGTTTCTTAGTTCATTATTCTTCAACACTACAAGGATTTGCATCATTGAAATGGAGCCTATGCAGCTTTCATAGCTTTTCTATGACTAATACAAGTTAGGAAACTCGGTTATTACTTTCAGGGTTCAACACTTTTGTAAGATGGGCAAGTAAATTTTTTTCTATACAGCTTCTTCAGAAATCCAGTAGGTTTACAGTCTTGTTTCTCTCCAGTCATTTTCAGGTATGACTCTAATCAGAATACCTCATTAGACAAAGATTTTAAGCCTGAAGATTCTGGTCTTTTCGTTTCTAGTCTATGCTCTGCTCATTTCCATTACTTGCCACTTAGTGATGGCCACCTTGATATCATCTGGAAAAAAATAGGCTTGGGTGGGAAGGTACCTCCTTAATCCAATTTGAGTACCACTCTTCCCCTTTGTATGATCAGGCCCCACCTATTTATGGTTTTCTTCCTGCAAGTTTGGGATAACTTTGTTTTGTATAGCATTTTTTAGTTTCCAAAACTTTGTCACATAGATTATAGTATTTGATCGTAATCATTGCTGTTCATTAAATACCACTGCGTGTCATATATTCTATGACCTAGGCTAAGTATGATCTTGGTTTTGCACAAAAGAACTCTAAGCCTCAGAAATGTAAGTTGCCTGCCCTAAGTTGGCCAATGGTTCAATAGGAACTTAACCATTCTAGTTCTAAAATAGCAAGCTCTTCCTATCATAAGCTGCCTCAAAATATCTAACTTGAGAATTGAGAAAAGATTAGTAGCATTTTGAATACATTTTTGAGATAGAGGCACAGCTATAATTGGACTCGTACATGACCACAGACAAGCCTGTCTTTTTAAAGAAGTCCGGAACGGGAGAGAACAATTTTCTAAATGATTTAACTAAAAAATTTTTATTGAAGTAACATTTCATTTTAATTTAATGTTTCAAGTGCACATCATTTTAAATCAATGCCTGTATATACTACATTTAGTTCACCACTAAAAGTCCAATTCATATAATTGAACCCTTTTCCCAATTTACCCAATTTCTTCCCTCTTCCCCTCTGGTAACCAATAATTAGTTCTTACAGATTAAATGTTTAAATAATTTAGCTGAATTATTTTCTAATGAGCTTTACTTGAGCCTCCTTTGTACCATAATAACAGCATGAGACAGAACAAGAAAGTACAATAAAAACTGAAACATAAACAAAAAAGCATAACAAGAGCTAAAATTTCTGATATTTAAATGTGTTAGAATACCAAAGAGATAAGTCTTAACTGTTGTGGGGCAAAAATAAGATGCTTTTACTGCAAAAGAAGCATAAGCTTGGTTTTGTTTCCTGTAAAGAGAGGATGAATTCTAGGAACTCATAATAAAAACAGGGTACTCCAGTCCTTTTTTTGTCAAGAAAATACCAGACTGTCTTCCAAAATGACTATACCACTTTGCATTCCCTCCAACAATGAGTGAGAGTTCCCGTTGCTCCAAATTTTCATCAGCATTTGGTGTTGCCAGTGTTCTGGATTTGGGCTATTCTAATAGGTACGTGTTAGTGTCTCACTGTTGTTTTCATTTGCACTTCCCTGATGATATAGCATGTGGGATGTGGGGCGTTTTTATATATGCTCATTTGCCACTTTGGGAGGTGTCTTGTTGGGAGGCCATCTTTTAACTAGGTTGTTGACTTTTCTTATTATTAAGTTTCAAGTGTTCCTTATATATTTTGGGTTAACAGTTCATTATTATGTATGTCTTTTGCAAATATTTTTCACAGTCTGTGGCTTGTCTCCACATTTTCTTGGAATTGTCTTTTGTGGAGTAGAAGTTAATTCCAATGATGTTCAGCTTATGAATTCTTTTATGGATCATGCCTTTGGTGTTGTGTCTAAAAAGTCATAACCATACCCAAGACCATCTAGGTTTTTCTCCTATTGCAGGAGTTTTATAGTTTTGTGCTTTACATTTATACGTTAAGGTCACAGATTTTATTTTACTTTATTTTTTACGAAAAAAGGAAAATGCTACAAAAGCAGATGGATGAGTTTGTTTCATTAATGGAAATAATTAGGCAAATGAGTTTTTTAGACAAGTCAGTTGTAACACTACAGGCTGGGATATTTTTCTCCCTGTCATTGCAGGGGGAATCCATATACAGGTTTCTGTTGCTATTTGTATGAGTCCTTGTTGACATGTTTCCATTATGTTGATTGTTTAATTACTGAAAGCAGAGAAAAGAGAGAGTTCACAGAGCAAGCAATTGAAATTCATTTAAAGTTTTTACCAAGAAGAAAAATTATCATTCAAAAGCATAAGAAAATGAGATAAAGACTGGGTATGAGAGGCAGGGAAAGGTGACATACAACAGAGGGAGATGATGAGTTTAAGAGCTCAGAGGTCAGGTGTTGGGTTTCTGCTTGCATGTCCTTGGCATCAAGTAACCACTGTAAAGCTGAAAATGTATATTTAGAAGGAAAAGAAAAGGGGGAGGGAATAAGAAAGCAAACAAGGTTAGAAAGAAGAGAGATTTATTTAAGGATAGATTATTTTAGTTGATTAGAGATGGGACAGAAGGGACAGAAAAATGAACATCAACCGCCAATACCTTGGTTCATGGTTCATGTACCTTTCTGTGAAGCCAGCCCATAAAAAGTGACCGAAGAATCTCTTTATTTTATTTTAAAGGGGAGATACAGGCAGGAATGATGGCAAGCAAAAGCAGGCAGGAAGAGAGAGGAGGAAGAAACACTTTTATTTTATTTAGTTGTTCATCCTAATTGTTCCTACCTGACCCAAGACTTGAACCTGGGTCCTTGGGATATGTGGACTACATCCAGTGGCCTTATCCACTAGGCCGCCAGGGCATGCTAGAGGAGAAAACTTTTTAACATGAGCTTCAGTGCGTCCTTCTTTACCCTGTCAGTCTTCCCCAAAAGAATCTAGAATGGAAACAACAGACTAAATGTCTCTCTTAAGCAAGACTGCTAAGAACTTTCTGTGCATTATCAAATTTAGACATTACTATGAAGTAGTTGTTACTCCTTCATTTTTATAGGTGACTAAGTGAGGTTAAGAGAGGCTAAGTAGCTTGTCCAAGGTCATTCTGCTAATGAGTAGCAGATGCACATGTAAAGAAACCTTCCAGGTCCTACAATGTAATGGAAGCCAGGTGCTTCAGGGTCGCCACTGTTGGGGAAAGAGCTCCATGAAAGGAAAGGCTAGACCTCATTATCTCCACATGTGACCCAGGGTTGCCACTCTCTCTGGGCACTCTCATCATTACCTCTTGATCCAACAGGCTAGACTTCCCCATAGAAGAAAACAGTTGGTTTCCTCAATTAAGAAAAAATAAAATCCTCCAATATTCAGAAACAGAAGGATCTGTCACCTCGTGCATGTAGTGGACACCCATCCAAGGTCTGCATTTCATTTTCAGTTATTTTTTGTGAAGGTTTAAAGTGTGTGTCTGGGTTTTGGGGGGATTGGGAGGGGTCATGTGGATGTCCCATAATTGCGGCTCCATTTGTTGGATATATCTCTTTGCTCAGCTGGGTTGCCTAGCTTCTTTGTCAAAAATCAGTACTCTGTTGATATGAGTCTGTATCTGAGCTCCCTACTCTTTCACAGCGATCTGTCTGTTCTTTCATCAGTACCACACTGTCTTGATAGAAGCTGAATTGTGTCACTTCTTCAACTTTGTTCTTTTCCTTCAATATCGTGTTGGCTATTCAGGGTCTTTTGCCACTCCATGTAAATTTTGCAATCATTTTGTTGATATCCACAGAATTCCTTTCTAATATTTTTATTGGGATTGCATTGAATCTGTAGATCAATTCAGAAAGAACTGACATCTTGAGACTATTGAATCTTCCTGTCCATGAACATGTAATATCTCTCCATTTATTTATTTATTTCTTGGCTGCTTTCTTGAAAATTTTGTAGTTTTCTTCATATAGATCTTGTTCATATTTTGTTAAATTTGTATCTAAATATTTCATTTTAGGAGTACTTGGGACCGATACTGTGCTTTTAATTTCAAGTTGTTTATTGCTGATACATATAGGAAAACAATTGACTTTGTGTATTAACCTTGTGTCCTGAAATTTTGCTATCATTTATTAATTTCCAATCTTGTTATGTCAATTCTTCCAGGTTTGCTGCAAATACAACCATGCAATCTGCAAAGACAGTTCTGTTTTTTCCATCTCAATCTGTATGATTTTATTTCCTTTTCTTATCCTATAGCCTTAGTTAAAACATCCTGTATGAGGCTGAATGGAGTGGTAAATGAGATTCTAGTTTTGTATCTAATCTTGAAGAGAAAGCTTGATGTTTCTCACTACTAAGTCTGATATCAGCTGTAGGTTTTCTGTAAATGTTTTGCATCATGTTGAGAAAACTCCTGTAGTCTTAGTTTTTTGTGACTTTTTGTCAGGAGTAGATGTTAGATTTTGTCAAATGCTTTTTCTTTTATCTATTGATGATCATGTGATACTTTTTTTCTAGTATATTAATGTAATGGATTTTATTAGCTGATGTGCAACACTGGACAAACATAGTAATAGATAAATCCCCCTTCATTCTGGTATACAGTTCTTTTTATACATTGTTAGATTCAGTTTGCTAATATTTTGGGGACTTTGGCATTTGTGTTCATGAGAGATACTGTAATTTTAGTTTCTTGTAATGAACTCTTTGTTATGAGATGAGGATCAAGACACAAGTCAAGTCCCTTTTCAAATCTAGCAAATCTATTTTCCACATGTATTAATATTATTTGACTGTTTCATTTGATTAATTCACCACTTTTTGGTGTGGGTAGGTCTAAAGTGACATAATGAGATACAAATGTGAATAATTTATATATATATAATAGGAAATAACTTCCTGATGCATTTGTTTGGTTGTTATCATTAATTATGTTCATGATCAGATTTAGCAATGTAACTGACATTTTTCCATTTTTAATGAGAAAGCAGGTGTGATCTGAATCTCAACACTGCAGAAAATAATTTTTAGGTTTATTTGTATACACAAGGAGAGTATGCGCTGAGATTTCAAGTCTCTGACTATTCTGGGATTAAAAATCAGTGTCCAAATAGTAAAATGAAGACAGAAACCAGCGTGCTCTGTGAAACAAGCATAGACTTTGACATTGCCAAGATTTGGGTTCCAAATCTTATCTGTATCATTTGCCAGCTGTGAGACTTGGGCAGTTTAATTATATAGAAGGTGATGGTGATAATACCACCATAAAACACTGTTATGACGAGTAGAGATAGGTGAATTTTAAGTACCAAGTGTCTTCACATAGTATTAAGTCAAGAAACAATAACTTTCTATTTGACTTTCAGTTTTTCCCAGAGCTTATTATTAGTATTTTAAAAATACAAAAAAGAAAATATATAATGAATATCTACTTTGGATCAATTTTTAGTTGATATAGATAAATATTTTCAATTCATTGCTTTTACTAAAAATAAATGATTTTTTTAATGAATGGATGTATACTGCAATAACTTATATTGCATATTAATTTCATATACAAAGAGTAAAAAATGTTAGGAATTAGAGTCATTGAAATTTTGTCTTCAGGAGAAACCTAAGAAGACATGGTGGCTAGATATAATGTGACATCATGGATCAAAAATAAACAAAGTAAAAACTAAGGAAATGCAAACCAAATATAGACTTTAGTCAGTAGTCTTATATCAATATTATTTCATAGTTGTGATACATACCTTATCTATATAAGATGCTAATAATAGGGGAAATTGGGTTTGGAATATACTGGATTTTCTGTACTATCTTCACAATTTCCCTGCAAATTTGAAGCTATTCTAAAATTTCAAATCATTAAAATTGTTTTAATATGTTTAAAATGTAAATCTGAAATTTAGGAACACCGATTAGCATATATTTAAGCCTATTTCCAAAGACAAAAGTCATGAAAGCTAAATAGAATATCAGTAGAGTTCTTATTATCAGAACTGTATTCAAAGTGGTCAATTTTTTATTGATGTTAAACAAAGAAAGACCTTACAAAAGTTTAAAGCCCTTAGTTACAAGAGAATCCAATTCTACCTTAAGACTATTGTCTGTCTCAGAATAGGTTATATTAGGTTGCAATAACAAATGATTCAGAATTATCGATGACTTAATAAAAAAAATCAGGTCTCATTCCATTGAGTGTCATACATGTGGCAGATGGAGGCACCTGTTGTTATCTGCTTCAAAGTGGAGGGAGGAGGGGACATGGGGAGTCACACCAGCTGTTGAAGCTTCTGCCCGCTTTTGCTCTCATTTCATTGGCCAGGAAAATCACGTGACCATGCCTAGGTTAAAAGTTGGGGCCACGGAGCAGCAGTGCCAATACTTGAACGCCCTGATAAACTCTGTAATGGTGTCCTCTAGCTCACTGTGTTATAATAACTATTAGATTATCTCTGTATCTGTCATGATAATTATGATGAAACTTTCATAAAGAATGGATTTGTTTTGTGAGTCAGCCCTTCATTTCTATTTTATTTTAGTTGTTAATGCATATCCTGGATTAACCCAAAAGAAATTGTCAAATATTGATCCTTATTTTGTTTAGACTTTCACACATTTGGATTTTATGTATTTACTAAGAAACTCTGAGGAACATAAATGTAAGTATCCACACTTTTATACACAGTTTTACGAATCTTTTCATGACCATGTCCCTGCATTGAGGTTTTGCAGGTTCAAATAGGCAAATAAATCAGCCTCTTTCATGTCAATATAAAATCCTCTATGAGAAGTTATATCCACAGTGGCCACTCTGGAGGTTGGGACACATGTAGAGGCAATTTTTATATTTTAAATTTTGAGAAACTTAGGGAGCAAGGTGAAAGAGTTTAAAGTGCAAGTTGAAATTATTGCTGGTTTTTAAAGATAAAAATCTTCTAAGAGGATCAAGTCATTCTAGACCTTAACTTTCTCATTGCCGCAGTAAGGGCAGTGAGTACCTGCACTACAAAGGTATAAAGGATCCCTAAGGGAGGGAGCTTCTGAATAATTTTAAGAATTTTAATTTTAATGCATTTTTCAGATTCTCTATAATGCAAATAGCCTATAAATTATGTTAACTCTAGAATATAGTAATTTTGCTAAAATGCAAAAATAATACCTTACTAACTTAAAGTATATAAATTAGGGTCTAAACTAAAAAAAAAAAAATAGTTTTCAGAACTCACCAACATGTCTTCAACCCCTTTTTGTAAATAATTTCTCATGTGACATCAAGAAAATCCTTGCTCCAAAGTAAATCTGTAACAGAAGAGACCTTGTAGGTAAGAGGAACGGAATGATTCTGTGGATCTGAAATTTAGAAAGAGGTAACCACGACTTGAGTTTGGCATTTCATATTAAACACCTTCTTACGAGTTTTGGAGAATTTCTAAGTCAGTAACTCAGAGGATCTTTTGATTTTTGTTATCAAGTAACTGAAAGCATTTCCCGGTTTTCAGATATTATTAGGGAAAACTGACTGGTATATTTAATCAAGTGGCTTTCTTTGAGGGTGCCAAGTAAATGAGTCATTAGACTAAGCAGAGCAGAATAACAAGGGCACCTCCTGTGTTCCCTTTCTGCCTGTGATATTTTGCAATTTAAGAACTTGATTTTTACCTGCAAGCATCTCCTCCAAATGCACTTTGGCCTAAAATACCTAATACCAGAGTAAGTAGTTTAAGAGCTTTACAACAATACAATCTGAGCCTGATTTCTGTAGTTTGCTACTTGAGAATTTTAAGTGCACGTACGTATTATACATATGTATATGTAGGTTCTGAATATATATATTTGCATACATGTATATACATATATACATATATATACTTTAAAAATATATATGCTTTCTTTTAAAAATCTTAGTTGCTATTGTCTTATAAACAGTTTCTGTTGACCCACTCCTGTAATCACATCTGGATTATTTTGAGAGATTCCTCATTAAATTTGTATCTAAAAATTGCCTATTACTGCTTAACAATGTCACAAATTAAGCACCTCAAAACAATACTCATACTTGTCCTCAGTTCTGTAGGTCGCACATCTGACATGACTAGGTTTTCTGCCTGGGTTAACACATGGCTGAAGTTAAGATGAAATTGAGCTGGGTTCCTAGCTAGAGACCCTGGGGGGAAAAATTCTGCTTCCAGGATATTCAGGTTGTTGGCAGATACTGTTCCTTGCATCTATAGATTTCTCAGACAGACACATCACTCAGTAATGGATGCTGCATTTAGTACTTTCCACATGGCCTTCTCCATCTTTGAACCAGTAAAGATATGCTGAGTCCTATCAGATCTCTCTGATTAACTCTTCTAGAACCAGCCAGAGAAAGCACTCTGTTTTTTAAGGGCTCATTTTGCATATGTTACCCCTTTCAGATCATCTCTTTATCTCTAGGTCAACTGATTAGTAACCTTAATCATATCTGCGAAATATAATTTGCTTGAAGATATCATAATCGTGAGGGTGATCATAGAATTCTGCTTATCACACTTACTTGTATGGACATTCTCTGTTTATCACAAAGACCCACTTTTTAGGTTGAATAACATGACAGAATATTTGAAACATTAAATGTGAATCACCATAATGAATTATACTTAGGTTAAGTTTTATTGTAGGCACACTGGTGGAGGAGTGGTTGGGTCATTTGCCTCCAAGGGACACAGGCCACATATCCCTGGGTTCGAGTCCCAGGACTGGTGAAATAACCAATGCGAGCAACTAAAATGGAAATAAAAATGCTTCTTCCTTCCTCTCTTTTCCTTCATGCCTGCCTCCTCTCCTTCATGCCTGCCTGTACCTTTTCTTTGAAAAATAACCCCAAAATAATGTTGTTATGAATGTGATACAAAAGATGTATAGTTCTGAAAAATATATTTACCTTTTAAATAGGTCTATAAATGTATCTGATGTTTAAAAAGTATGTTTAAAAATCCAAGTTTAAAAAATAAAATAATAGAGCATGTTTTAAAGAGCTGTTATAAATGCTCAGCATATTGCCTAGAATTTTTTGATTCTATCAGGTGATAATGAGTAGCATTATCTCCTTGTTTTATGCTGTTAATCATGATCTTGGTCATGTACTAATAACACAAGCTAATAGACATCAGTGATGGTCTGTCACACTCCCCCCACCCCCACCCCTTTTGCATAAACAAAAGACTCAGAGAGGGAATATGACTTAGAAAAAAAGCCACCGAGCCAGCTAGTTAGTGACAAAGACAGGCCACATGTTTTCTGATTCTCTGTCTGTCTGATAATAATCATACCAATAATTGAAGATTTTCTCTATAAAAGGTACTATCCTAAGTACTTTAAATATATTTTTTCTTCATTCTCACAAAAATCCTATGGGATAGGCATTTTCATCATCATCATTTTACACTTGAGGAAACTGAGTTACAGGATGGATTAGTAGCAGCTTGTAAGGTGGCAGAGTGAGGGTTCAAAGAAGCAGCATGACACCAGGGCCTGATCTCTTCTTTGTGCTCTGCTCTTTCCACCCCCACCAGTTGCTTCTAGCAAGTCCTTCCATCTGCAGTTGCAGACCTTTCTTAATGTCATCTTCATAAAGATAGCTGCACAAGCTACCTGTTGTTTGCATTCTGACATCAGATCAGCCAGTAGCAGAGAGTCTGGAGTTGGGGAACTGTGTATAACTGGTTTTGTCACTTACTAAATGGCTGTGGAGAATTACATAACCCAAGGGGCCCTTGGATACTGTATCTGTAAAATGAGACTTGTCAGAGTTGTTCTAAAGAGGATGTATGTAAAAAGTAATATATAAACCAAAGAATTACATGCTCATTGTACTATTATTGTTTGACAAATGTTGACTGGTTCTCATCACCCTGTAATAGATTTTCAAGTCCCTTGGTTATTATGGAGGCAGATATTAAATTAAAAGGAGTAGACCTGTGACTTTACAAAGACTATGTTCTGGGACCTTTAGGAATCTCATTTCCTTTCAATCACGTTTCCTGTGTAGATACTCTGTCCACACTTTCGAACTTTACTGAAGTTGTCTGTCTCACTTGATGGTGATTTTTCACCAGGGTGTTCTTCACAAGAAGTGACCAGTAAAGCTACAATGAATGAAGAGACAATGACTTGGCCATTAGCCTGGCTCCCTCACACCCGCTAGCACCATCCATGATCCCAGTTCATGCCTGGGCAAAATGTTGCTACTTTTTAATGTGGCCATTTGGGGATCACTTGCAAATAAAATAATAAATATTGCATTTATCAATATCAAGTTCTTCTCTTCATTCCCATCATTTTTTTTTAAACATTTCGCCCTCTTTGTTTTATATATATATATATATATATATAGGTCCTTTTTTATTTAGTTATTTTTCATTATTCTATTTGAAAGTAAGTTGCAGACAATGTGACATTTCAGGTCTGAATGTTTTGTGTGTATTCCCTAATAATAAAAAATGTTACAATGCATGCCATCATCTTCTGCATAAGAAATTTCCTAATCCCATATAATAGCCAACCCATATTCAAATTTTCCCTACTTGTCTTAAAATTGCTTTTATATTGCTTTGCTTTTTGAGTTTCTTGTTTTGCTTTTTGTTTCTTGCCAAATAAGAAGCCCATGAAAATATACTTAGCATTTGATGGCTACCTCTCTGTGGTATTTTTTAATCTAGAACAGTTGCTCCACCATATTAGTTTTCATGATATTAAATTTATTAAGAGGCTAAGCCAATTCTCTTAAACAATACCTCATGTTCTGGGTTTTTCTGAATTTTTATAAATTATGTCATTTATCTTGTTATTCTGTCCTCTGTATTTTTGAAAACTGAAAGTTTGTTTCAGAGGCCTGATTAGAAACCCCTCGTATATTTTTGTCTGGCACAATCTGATAGGTGATGCTGTATATTTATAAAGACACATAAGGTTGCTCCACTCTTAGTACTACTAAGTTTGATCACTTGATTAAGATGATGGCAGCCACGTCTCCCAGTGTTAAAGTGCATGTTTTCCTTTACCAAGTAAAGCTAATTTGTGGAATGATTGTATGACTCATATGAATATTCCTTCCCAACTTTTAATCTATTGGTGTTGGCATCAATTGATAAGTCTTACTCGAATCATTTATTCTCTTGGAGGATGAAAATTGGTAATTTTTATTTTTTCACATTATTTTTACCTTTCTTAACTTTTATTACATTTATTAACATTTCTCTATAAAGAAGAGGTTGCCTAATCAATGGGAGAAGCTTTATATTGTCTTATAGTTCATATCAGTACAACATGTTTATTTATATCAGTATCCAAAATATCAGCATTCGATTATGGAAATGAGTTGTAGATCAGTCATGACATTTTATATCTGCTTTTTAAAGCATTTTTGTGCGTTCAAGTTGGAAATGGAGAACAGATGAAATTGAAAGCAGTGTTTCAAACTGGTAAAGATTCATTATTAGAGTCTCGGTGAAGAGGGATTTCAAGAAGTTGCTGACAATATCAGCAAATATTTATTGATCAAAAATAAAAATTATCAACACCAAGTTCTAAAAGAGATTACTCTATGACTGTATCCCCAAAATCTAATGATACGTATGGCCAATGTGGGTAAAGATTTAGACCTAACAAACAGTAAAGGAGTACAAATAATTTGGACTATCTTTCTGTTGCTCCAACTTTAGTAGTGTCTCAATTCCACATACCAACATGTGAGGCCCTCTTTAATTTGGGCTCAGTTTCTTATCTGACCCACCCCACAATGACTCTCCCTTATGTTTTGGTTAGTCAAACCATCCTTCCACAGCATGTGGTCATTCCTATCTTGGCACCTTTGTCCACTCTCTTCTTTCCTTGTCTGGGCTCCTCCTCTGACATTTTCAAACCCAGCTCAAATCCTTCTTCCTTTATGTAACTCCTTCCTCCCTGCCCTTTCCAGATAGCACTTCTTCCCACTGTCATGCCTGCTGTACTTGATTCAGTTTCCTGTTTAACCTTCTAATTGACTTCTGTAAGTAAACCTTATATCCATATAAGGTTCAAGATCCATATATATATCCATATATGTTCAAGATCCTTGAGGACGTAATTATCCGTGACCTCAAATTAAAAAGCTTTTTTGCACGTGGTAGTGCTGGGTTTTTGCATGCCCTTGAGAATCTCTCCGGTTAGCAAAAAATGTGAGCAGTCCAGCTTTTTTTGCCTTCTGATATTTACCACCCTGCAAAAACAGATGTTTTTGTGTGAAAGTTCAGGCCCAAATTTGAGGATTACTCAACCCCTATTCTTTGGAAATAATGTGAAAGCCTCGTTCTTTTATGTCAAAAAGAAAGGAAAAGAAAAGACAGGCATAGATGAATCTTGTATTTAGATATTATAATAAAAACAAAGCGTATTTTATTTTACTAAGGTTGAACCTTCGTATTCCTTTGTTACCAATTTGAACACTGTTTTAAATGGAAATACAGCAATGGTACTTTGTGCTTCTTGAAGATTTTGTAGAAAGTTTTCCTCCCACTCAAATAGACATTGTTTGAAATACCTTTTATCTCTGTCTCTTTAATACACTTGCTTTGCATTTATGCGGCTCCTTTCCTCTGAGGACCTCAAGGCTCTGGTTGCTCTTTTTATGATCAGATAGTGATGACAAAACTATCTCCCTTTTGTGTTTTCTGTCTCTAGAAGCAGGAGGTAAAAAGCTACGGAGCACTGTCCAGAGAAGCACAGAAACAGGCCTGGCTGTAGAAATGAGAAACTGGATGACTCGACAGGCAAGCCGAGAATCCACAGATGGCAGCATGAACAGTTATAGCTCAGAAGGAAAGTGAGTGAGGCCGTTTATCTTGTGTCTTCCATGCCTTGCTAGAGACCGTCTTCATTGTCTTGGTCTCCGTGCCTCCACCAGAGCTCATCCATACACTCTGCTGTCCCTTATGCCTGTTCACGCACTGCTTTGCTATGAAGAGCACTTGATCTCACAGGCCACGAAGCAGTGTGACACACCTGAATTTTCAGATTGAGGGAATAGGTTGGGGAAGAGTGTTTTTTCATGGCAAGATGCTAAAGTGTGGCTATCACGGTATATGCACATTAAACAAATTTGCCCAACCTGGAAATAACACATGAAAGTACAGAAATAATAAACTCTCATTTCAGGCAATGCTCATTTTTAAAAATCTTTGTTCTAAGAGGACTCAAGCAGCTTCTTAGTTACACGTTGAAACTAACAGCTCAGATAAATGTATAGTTGAAAAGAAATGCCAAAAATCCCTTTATATTGTTATCAAGTAGCTTTTCCTTGAATCAACTGTATCTGAGATATTTTTAAAGCATTTGTAGAGATGTGGTAGCTCTGCCATCATCAACAAATTAGCGATAATTAGCGACTGCAGATCTGTGGGTGGGTGTGCGAGAACATTAATAGAGGAAAACGTGGGGTTTTCTGTCCTCACTCTCGTCACCGTGGAAGCCTCAGATGTTTAGACACATGTCGCTGCTCCCGGATGTGAGGTGGTAGGAGCTGCCAGCTGAGTAGTGGTGGTATGCCCTAAGGATGGTTTGTCTAGTACAGTGACATCGATACAGAGGTGTGTGTGCTTTCCAAACATGTATAAACAAGGTTATGCGGCACACGTGCAGCATGTTTGTGTAATGATGGCTGTGGTCCAGAAGAGTTTCTTCGTCTCTAAAATGGGTGAAATAATAGACTCTGTCTCATAGAGTGTCTAGGGGGGTAAATATGATAATGCCTGTCATCGAAATCAGTCCCTGCCACCCTCATCAGACCACCACCACCCCCAGCACGTCAACAGAAGCTGCAGTACAATGTGACTAGTGCTGCTGTGGACTGATAGGGAATAAGGATGGAGGATCATGGGAGGTAGAGTTCAGGGTTGGGATCCAGTTAATATGTGGAACATAACGGTGCCAATGGCTACCACCCAGGAAGGAGGCTGGAGAGAGATTTGAGCTACCTGAGAGTAAACAGCGGTTGAAGATTTAACTCCATATGTGATTTTGCTTTTAGTCTGATTTTCCCTGGTGTTCGCTTGGCCTCTGATAGCCAATTCAGCGATTTTTTGGATGGTCTTGGGCCTGCCCAGCTAGTGGGGCGCCAGACTCTGGCTACACCTGCCATGGGTAAGAATTTCTCTCAATTGACTTCATTGTTTCCTTTTAGATTATTGAAAATTGCATTCTCTGAATTTCATAGGATCTTTATTATTTTATCAATAATATCAACAAGAATGAGTATTTGTTAGTTAATAAAAATACTCAGTTAACTTCTATTATAATTTATATGCTTTTAAAACTGAGATAAATTGATAAAATGTTAAATATATTTGAATTTAGGAGAACATATGGGAAATGATAAAATGATGTTAAACCAAGGTTTTAAGCCCAATCATTTTTCTCACTGCATTTACATAGTAAAACCAGTTTGTTTCTTCTTTACACTCCATTAGGCGATATTCAGGTAGGAATGATGGACAAAAAGGGACAGTTGGAGGTGGAAATCATTCGGGCTCGTGGCCTTGTTGTAAAACCAGGATCCAAGACACTGCCAGGTAAAATGAGACAGGATTCTTCTGGTTTTGTTCATAATCCATACTGTTTGTCTTAGAGAATTTGGTTTTGATTAGATGATGAAAACTTTGTTCTTAGATAATTAAAGATATTAATAAATGATTCACGTATCAATACTGGTTTGTGTGCTTATCCTGGGTCAGCGTTCAGTGAGGTGGTCTGCTGGGATAAGTCATTAAATAAGTGCGCACGTCATAGAAACCACTGCAAAATAAAAGCTAACTGCGATTATTCATTTCGTATAACATACTCATACGTTTTTGCTTATTCACTGGTGATTTTTGTTATTCTTTCATTTCTCTGGAATTTAAAAAAAATTCTTTAGAACCCCTAGAGCTCTGATATTAGAATAAAAATAGATATAGGCCCCCAAATTAGCATAAACATATGTAGGCAAGACATTCTAATTATTATGACTTTCTGTAGTATAGAGAGAGGCACCATTATAAAATTTTCAACTTTTGCCTCATATTTTGGAGTGAAATATTATAACCTAGAGTGTTTAGAGCTATGGGAAATGCCAGACTCCAGATGCATTGTGCAGAGACGTATACAATTACTAAGGATTCTGACATTTGGTTTCTTGCCTCAGCACCTCCATTGGCTGAATTGTAATTTTGCATCTCTTAATTCTCACCGCGGAGAAATTCTGAATATCAACATCTAGTGCCTTTTGTACAATTGATTAAGATAATTTTGTTGATAAAGGCTGTGGAGCTTGTCAACCCACTCTGCTATAAAGAATATCATAATTTGTACATACATGAAGACACATTTCTGGAGAGTCTGTCACATAAATTTTAAGCCTGGGAATTTATAATCAGCTGCCTCTTCCAGACTAATTCGAACATCAGATCCATCCCTTTCTTGTACCTATACCACCACCGATAGAAAACCCTTTTGAGTGATAAATGACTCGTGGGGATGGGTGAGTAAAACAATGTAGTTTCAAGCATGTTTAATTAGATTATTCATAAATGAAAGACTGAGGAAGACATCTCTCTTAAATATTGTAAGGGACTGGAAGCATTTCACTTCTTTTAATGCAGTGTTCATATGTATATAACCAGTTGATGGCAAAATGGTAATCAAAACAGAGGCTAAGTCAACATTGCCTGAAGCTACTGTAAAACTGATAGTTATCTATTGTAGATTATCTAAGGATGAAAGGGCCATGTCATGTGGACTCTTGATTGAGTTCTTTCAGCCTAAGATTAAGTTGCGGCTGTCACCCAGGAGTCGGGTGTTCCAGAACCAGAGCTCACCACCTAACTCTCTCCTGTGTTTTCTTTCCCAAGCACCCTATGTCAAGGTGTATCTATTAGATAATGGAGTCTGCATAGCCAAAAAGAAAACAAAAGTGGCAAGAAAAACGCTGGAACCTCTATACCAGCAGCTATTATCTTTTGAAGAGAGTCCCCAAGGAAAAGTTTTACAGGTATTTACTGAATTGTGTATCTCTTATCTAAGAAAGTATTTTCATGGAGTCAAATCTTGTACCCCACATCTTTTCTTAACATTCTTTTTGCTCCTCACAGATAACATTATTTGGAAATGTCAAAGCAATGACCATTGCTAGAAAACTCTGGACTATTATTCTTCTTAAAGCTGTAGGCTTGCAAATCCATAAATACTAATCCTACCTGGATTGCTTATGATCTCTTAACATTCCAGTACAGTTTTCCCTTAAATGTACCTTCGGATTCTAGCCATTAGAGACAACTATCCCAATAGTTAATTTTTTTTTTATTTATTTTCTTTATATCAAGGTAACATCAGCTTACAAAACTGTATGTTTAGGAGTACAAGTTCACCCTTCTTCAAATACGATACTATACAAAACCCACCACCAAAGTTCTAATAACCTTTCACCACTATTTGTTGGACCCCCTTTTCCTTTGCCCCCACCCCCTCCCCGCTTCTTCTCTGGTAACCTCAGTTCGTGTCAGAATCCATGGCGGGAGGAAGTTGCTTTATCTGTTCATTTGCTATGTTTCTTTATATTCCACATGTGAGTGAGATCATCCAGTATTTGTCTTTCTCCTCCTGACTTACTTTACTTAGCATAATAAGTAAATGGCAAGTGATAAAATGTTATCTTATAGCTGAGTTATTCCTTTGTATATATTTATAATAGCCAAATATGGAATAACCTATCCCATTACTTAAATATGACTATTTAACTTGATGTTTGATGTTAGCACATGAACTGAATGTACTATAGTTGGCAAATGATTACGTACATTTTTATACTGATATTACTCTCTTTTTATTTTGTCAACAGATCATTGTCTGGGGAGATTATGGCCGGATGGATCACAAATCCTTTATGGGAGTGGCCCAGATACTTTTAGATGAACTGGAGCTGTCTAATATGGTGATTGGATGGTTCAAACTTTTCCCCCCTTCCTCCCTAGTAGATCCAACCTTGGCTCCTCTTACAAGAAGAGCGTCCCAATCATCTCTGGAAAGTTCAACCGGACCTTCTTACTCTCGTTCATAGCAGCTGTGAAACTGTTGTCATAGCAACCAGCGTTACAAAAAAAAATATATATCACAGGTCGCAAACCCTGGTAACACTGCATGCTTAATGTTGTGTCTTCTGAGCCTGTTTCTAGGGATACAAAGCGATCCTGTGTTCTCAGAGGAAGTTGCACACATTGTGCCCTAAAGAAGGCCCTCAGGTGAAAGAACAGAGCTATGAAGAACTATCAGGTTTGGAGTTCAATAACACTCAGATTTTGGTCCAATCTGAAGCCATGGATTAATCTTAAAGAATCAGTCAGTTTCATGCAACAAAAGCCCTTTTCAATGGCACCTTTATATTTTTATCGTTCCTTTTTCTTCATTTCTCTGACCCTAAAGCCCTGTTAATGCCACAGAAATGGAGCTCTCGAGCCATTAAGCCATGTAACAAGTCATGGAGTGAAGTCCTAGGGAGCATCAGGGGAAAAGCAAGAGACCAAAGAAGTGGTCGGGGACAAAATAACCAATCCTCCTCTGGATGGTGACCAGGAGCAGCCCGTCCAGCGTGAGCCATGGCCGAGCAGAGCTCCAGCAGGCACGTCACCCACTTACGCCAAGATAGTCGGACTCCGAAAAACAAAGTTCTGTGGCTACATTGTACTGAATGAAATTAAAGAAACTTTTTTTGCATGGACACAGATTAGCTGAATACTTCAATTATTTTCTTGGGGCTGCAACTTGCAAAAAAAAAAAAAAAAAGAATAAAAATCAGCCATTTTCAACAATTTATATTATTTTTAAAAATAAATTTCACTAGTGCATGGTTTTAAAAAGGGGAGAGAATGCAACAGGGTGATACAAAGACACACCATGTTTATTCTTTAAACTAATCATAGTCTGTGTTTTCGCAGACGTTAACAAATGAAAATACTTTCTAGAAGATAACTTAAAATTCTCTTTATGTGGCAAATAAGTATAACATATTCAATTTATTTCCATGTTAAATATATGAATCTAACGAAGTTCAATATGCGCAGATTGTTCACATCTTTCTTGCTCTTCTCTATTTTACTTTTTGTCTTCTCCTTCTTTTAATCTTTTATTTTCTTTCCACCCTACCAGAGCGAACATTATACTAAAAAATTACAAGTTTTTGACCCGATACTCTCTAATTACCCCATGTTTGATTCAGAGCTGTAAAAGCTTCTGAATTTAGGAATTTCTCAAGGGAAAACTATTTAAGAGCGTTCTTTATTTCAAGCATGTTGAAAAGGATTTTGCAACATGACTGGGGAGTACATTCAAGTAAGTCAGCATGTATTTGATAAAGAAGATATTTGAACTTTTGCAATTTATTGTGTAGTGCATGGTAATTTTCTTTCCACCTTCAAAGTTCAGTTTACAGGAAAATCCTAAAATCATGTGGCCGTTGTAATGTCTCATAAATTTATTTTTAGCACCAGCATTATTCATAGAGGTTAAAGTATTATTTCTAGAAGGTCTTAGGTTTAGTTTTTTAATTAACTGAAACGATTTCTTTAACCAATTTCCATTTACTATGTGAATAGAAACACTGCTAAAAATTTGGAGCTCTGAACCACAGGGCTGTTTATTAATTCATTTTTTCTGTAGTAAAATTCAATTTTTCACAAATTATATTTCTAAAGAAATACAGCAAACATAAATTTGCAACAAATAATTTTAAAGCTCCAATTTTTAGGTGACTCAAAAGAGTCAATCTGCCATCACCAAAAGTCTACACACGAATCCCCTAAGGTCACACCCCTGCCTCTGATTTTATAGACAGTTATTACCATTGGGTGGTGCTGCAAGGTCAAATTTTTCATAAGTTGACCCATTTAAAGGAAAAGTCATTGATGTAGTAAACCACCCATACTTCTAATTCTTTATGTAGACTATGAGAACACACTCTTACAGGTTGGTTTTAATTTCTCACAATCACTTTTGAAGTCTTCAGACATACTCTTGTGTTTAAATTAAGGCCATGCACAAAAGTTGCATTTTTGTTTCTTTTCCATTTTTAAATTCAGTGCTGACCCTTAAAAACTATCATGCTTGATATGGTGCAAAAGTTAAAATGAGTGTCACTAAAAATGCCTTCTCTTTATGTGGTGCAATATGAACTACACCAAGACTGTGTTGACATTCTTGAGATCTACAATGGACCCAGGTAAAGTTGTTAAAAGAACGAATAAAACTTTATCAAAATAATTTAGACACTTGTGTACCAGCAACAATTGATTTCATAGACCTATAGTGTCTATACTGTCCCTTAGAAGAAACGGTTTCCATTTTCCTGATACTAAGATGCAGTCACATAATCTTTTGTGCATATTCCTATATGAATTATTTCTAATTTTAATAAGAAGGACATGACTGTATGGAATATTTGTACATACTTGTCATTATGCAGTATTTATTTAAAAGTTGGTGTGTTTTTGGTTTTGGTTTGTTTGTTTTTTTTCACGTCTGCACCTCAACTTGTGGTTTCGTCATGTAAATAGCACTTCCAATGACCGCTGCTGCCATGTATACAGTATGTTTTCAAAGTCAAGGGAATTCCAGTTGGGGAAAAAAAATACAAAAACAAAAGGGCAGACTAGTCCTGTAATGAACACCAACTAATGTAAATCAAAATCATTCTGGTGATGGTATATAACACTTTAAATAAAACATTTTCTTTACAGATGTTGTATGCACGGCTTTCTCTGACTTCTCTTCTGCTCATACATCCCCAAGCCTGCTGCAGCTCATTCAGCAACCTCATACATCATTCAAAAACAGTGAAACCATCTTTCTACCTCTCCGTAGCAGCAGCAGACTACTGGTCTTAGCAAATAGCCTGAGAATGTGTCTTTAAAGTGCCAAAGGATTTCTCCTCACATCATTAAAAGTTGTTGCTTTTTAAGAAGGCTGTTATTCTGGACTGAGGTGCTTTCTGATTAAATGACTCAGCAACTTTCAGATTTTATGAGTGACATGGGTGATAGATTTGAGTCAATTGGTCTCCAAAGATAGCAGAGTCCCAGAAACTCACACACTGACCCTGCCACTGCCTGGGTGAAGACGGTGAAGGCAACAGGGCGACACATGTGGTAACTTGACATTTAACATTTAACTGGCCTATGCCATTTGTGAACGGATGAGAGATTTTCTCCATGTTCTTCTATGGCAGTTCCTTCAACTGGAAGAACGAAACCCAGCAGGGTTCCAACGAGCCTCCCTGATTCTAAATTTGAGAGCTATTGTTGGTTAATAGAAATCCAGCTGGAATCCAAACTTAGTTGTCTCTATACTTCTTCCACTTCCAGGTGACCAGTTCCAGCCCGGTCCGTCATACCTACCCCCATATTATTTTCCACTATTCAATATATACTCCCTACTCTAGTCAACTGTTTCATTGTTGTTCACACACTCATTAGAAAAATCTGTCCCCTTGCCTTTCTTATATGTAGTTTCCTGAAAAACCTTTCTACTTTCTTAAAAATGATCCACATTCAGTCCCTTCCTGTAACTCCCAGCTCAGAATTGAACTCTTCAGCGGTTCCTGACATAACCTTAACAACATGGCTGCCATTGATGCCAACATCCTTACTTTCCCAGGGACTCCAGATGCCAAAACTCCACAGGCAAAATCAAGAACATGATTATAAAGGCTCTTGTAAGGGCTGCTGTAGAATTGATCAGCAGATCACCAAAGCTGCCTGCCTGTATGAGTTTATGCTTTCAACATTCTGTACATATAAAAAATCATGCTCAATATGTTTGTCTCACTCAGTTCACAATACCTTCAATGTCCTGCCATTCATGTTATTCATAAATAAAAGTTCACATCCCTTTGGTTTGTGAAGTGTGTATTGCCAAAGGAAATTTAAAAAGCAATCTGTGCCATTCAGATTCTCCACATGGCTTACCTCAAGTCAGTTAATTTTTCTGGATTCATTTCCTTACTTGGAAAGCAAGGAACTTGAGTCAATTACTCTTCTGTCATTTGCATCAACACTAACATGTGAGCTCGTTCAGAGAAGAGACGTCATCTGTTTTGCTTTTTTCTTCTTTATGTTGCATCTTCAGTGCCAAGAGGAATGCTAAATGTGGATACTCAACTGATAATCTGCCAAATTAATAATTATTCACTTAGTCACTGCCATTTGAGATCTATTCTCTTCTAGACATTTTAATGAATCCTTTATGATCCTGTCCTCATGGGGGTTTCATTCTACTAAAGAAGGCACACATTGGGTTAAAAAAATGACAAGAACTGTAACTTTCCAAAATGAAAACCCCTAAAGTACATCTAACAAGGTATTTTAACCCAAGAAAACTGGTCCCTAAAATATTGGACAGGAGTTAAATAGATGGAGAGGATAGCAATGGGAGGTGGTAGTGAGGTTAAAAAAAAATACTTCAGGTAGAAAGAATAGCAGAAATTTGAAAGAATAAAACCACGACTATCACTTTCATCACCTTATACAGTATGTATAGTAATGGTGAATACATAAGAAGTGCTTGTGAGTGAGTGAATGAATGAATGAATAACAAGTGAATGCAGATTTCTGCAGTCAAGCAATTTCTGAACCATTGAGAGTTGTGTTGAGAATCTAGTCTCTACTTGTATTTGATATATTTGTAAGTGAAATCATTGATAAGGACTCATCCTCCATAGTTTTAAATAGTTCTCAGAATGCTACTCGGCCCTTAATCTCATTCTATTATTAGGTCTTTGATATAGAAACCAGGTCCTATAGTTCTTCTGCACCTAGCATAACACCTATGTCAGCATAACACTATAATGAGCACATTATAGATGCCAAATAGTCCATCAGTCTTAACAGTGAATATCCCTTTCAGTCTCAGAAAGATAGCTGTCATCTACGTGATTCTTGAATGCTCAAATTTATGTTCATAGTTTATATATAGGTAAGTAAAAAAGATTTTAAACATAGTTTTCTGAATGCCTTTTGACTATCAAATATTTGTCTTTATTTGGGGTCAGGAGAACATTTTGTTTTGTATGATTCCTTTTCTGATCTATCCATATTATCCCCCTTAAATCTGCTGTTTTCTAATCCCATTCTCCTGGCCCCAAATGATAGTTAAATAGGACATGCAGATTCTTAAATTGGGTCAATCTTTGCCTGTGAAATTTTGATTTTTGTTTTGTTTTGTCTTGATACTAAAGAGGCAATCCATCTCCAGTGATGGAAACTATTAGATGGATGTAAAGGTCAAGGTCTGTTCTCTGATATATGATGGAAGTTGGATCAAGATCAGAGATAAGATCATCAACAAAGCCAAATGGAAGCAAGAACTGAAGAAATCCCTGCAGATTTCATGTTGCTGGTTTCTTTACGACCAAGGATCAGCTGCATCCTTACTCTTCCAAGACAACCCACACATTCTAGCTGCAGTTAGTTGGGTTCTTGATACTTGAAACTGTGAATCCTAATTAATATATATGGCCAAGGATAAGTCTATAAATTACAGTATCTTAAAGGAGTCATTGAGTTTATTAAGCAATCTCAGTATTAAAGGAAATCCTAGGAGTTGATCATCCAACCTGTGTTCTGCTGCAGAAATAAACTGCAATGTGCCCATAGTCTCTGATGGACATTTCTTCCTAACAGCATACCGTATTTTGCTATATATAAAGCATACCCACGTTTTAATTCCCTGTGAGAGGCTATTTAATACTAGAATATTCACGAGGTCTCAAAGCACTATTCCATGTTACTTATCAACTATAAACCTCATATATATGTCAATACACACAGCCCTCCACCAAATCAACAAATGTTCTTTACCATTGTCCAGTGGGTTCCGCCACCATTTCTGCCTGCCTCCCCACCCTCCTGATCCATTCCCTATTGGTAACCTCAGTTTTGTTGCAACTATCTAGGGGTTGGTTTTGTTTCATCTTTTCCTTTGCTTTGTCTAGTCACAGTCCACCTATAAGTTGGGTCATCTGGTATATCTCTTTCTTCTTTTGACTTGTTTCACCTAGCATCATCCCCTCTAGTTCCATCCATGTTGATTAAAATGTCAGGGTTTCATCTGTTCTAAGCGCTGGGTAGTATTCCATTGTGTGTATGAGCCACATCTTCTTTATCCATTCATCTGACATTGGCACTTAGGTAATTTCCAGTTCTTAGCTATTGTGAATAGGGCTGCAATAAACATGGGTACACCCACATTTTTGGCCCAAACTTTGAAGAAAAAAAAAATTTCGTTTTAATTCTTTAATCCAAAATTTTATTTGTTTATATTTAGGTACTTGACTTTTATATTACAAAGGAATTTTAGCATTTTTAAATATTACGGTACAAGACATTTTATGTAACAAATCATTACAAAACCCAAGACCAGAAACAAGGTACAGGAAGCTTTTCAGAAGCTTTTCTTCCTATCACCTCCACAATCTGAGGACAACTCTGTGGGAGGAAGGCCCTGGCAGCTCTGGTGCCAGGCTCTTCAGTGCATTTAATAATTGTTAGCAGTGCCTGTATTTCTGTAAAAATATCAGCTAGATTGCTAGCTCCCACCTAAAGTGCATGAAGAGGAAGGTGCTATTCGCCCTGTGGTCATAAAGTCGGCATCACTTCTCCTACCAAGTCAGGTCACTCATTCTGTGGACAACAATGCATCGCTCTTCATTTCGTGTCTTGACTTGTTGGTTGAAATTTCAGTGCCAATTTTGTTGTAATTTCAACAAAACTGATTATTGTATTCGAGGGTATTATTTTTGCATACAACTATCATTTCTAGAGTTACACTTTTAACTCATAAACACAAAAGAATTAAAACATTTATATAGATATGGAATTAGTACTACCCACGTAAAATGAGCATCCTTATTTTTCCCCCCTCACAAATTTGAGCAGGAAAAAAAAGTGCATTATACATCGCAAAATACGGTAAGCATCGCTCCAGCATTTTATACTTCCTGGGACTAGCATTGCTTTCTAGAACTCCATGGCAAAGGACTGATCCCTCTTCCATATTTTATTTTAACTTAGTCATCTTATTTTCTTCAACTTTTAGAGCAGAATAACAAGTTAGCAAAATGTCTCTGTTCCAGATAAAAATACCTGAATGCAAATATCTGCTCCCTCACTAACCAGCTATATAACCTTGAGTGAAGCATATAGTCTCCTTTTCCTCTAAGTCTGTTTTATTAGCAATAAAATTGGAAAGCAGGGATAACAATAGCCCCTGCCTCACAAGGTTGTTGAGAGAATTAGATGAGATAACATAGATAAGACAATACTAGACTTATACTCAGTAGTTATCCTGTGGTGGAAATGAGTGTAATGATTACTACGCTATTTATTCTTCTCTTTTCCAGGCGCTTCTAATCCCTTCAACCATTTGTCATCTTCTAGATACCTGGTCAGCTTGCTTATCCCCTAGAGAGCCTCTCCAGAATTTAGCAAATGACTCCAGAGAGGTTCTGACTGGCCCAAAAAGAGTCCCCTTCTACAAACACAGTCATGATTTCGTGACCTTTTTCTGCAGCCACCTCACCTAGCACTTCAGACTGGACTGGAGGTTGACTGAATCTCCCAGACCTTCCTTCACATGAACTGCTTACTTATTGTGTCCTTGTAGAATTGTTTTTAAACAAGTACAGATACAAAAATTCATTCTTGCTAATTTTTTTTTCTTATGAGTGTTGTCAAATATTCCAGCCTGCCAAAGTCATTATAACCCTTCTAGCTCTGGCATTCATCTGAATTCCTGCTGAAGGCTTCAGACTCATCAAACATTACCTTTCATTGCCAGCTCTGTGTCACCTACAAATCTGAAAAGGGTGTTTCTTCCACCTGCATCCTGTCTTTGAGAAAACGGTCACTGAAAAAGGGTCCAGATCAAACTTTTGTAACTGTCTACTGGTAATCTTGATATCAGCAGTAGTTATGTCAAACGGTCTAGTTTATGTGACTTTCATACACAGGATCTGACTCAATCCCGTGACTACCTGGAGAGGTAAGTTGTATTCGTACCTTTATTTTTGAAGATAAGAAGTCAGTAGTTCAGAGCATTTAAGCGATGTAATCCGAGTTCCTTTTCTGACACAAACCTGAGTCCTCTGAGAACACGTCCAGTTGTCCAGTCAACTTTGCAGCCTCTTCACCTGACCACCATCCATTTCCCACTTTATCGTCGAGAGTATATTAAAGCCTTTCTCAAATAACGTACTGAAACACAGATATGCTTCATCTTTACTGTATTTTCCTTCTGCTGCGATCTAGGCGCTAACAAAGCACAAAGTGATGAAGGAGGTACCGTTTAGAAGACCCATTTTCTAGGTTGTTATGGGGGCTTGATGAGGAAACAAATATGAGCTGATGTAAAATGAGTACTCACTGAAGGCAGCTTTTTCTTACCATAGGCAGCAACTCTTACTCTTTAGTTTGTTGTCTACCATTTACCACTGAAGCCCCACACCCGGTACGACAAGCTCTCACCAGAGCCCAGCAGCAGAGCCTCTCTACAGTTAGACTGTTTTGATATACAACTTTTTTTGGCCTGGTTTTTCTTTTTTCCCTCATTGGAATACTAGAATTATTCTTTTCCCTAGATGCTTGCATGACCTCACCAGGGACTCATCCTTATATCCTCTAACTTTTCAACACATCAGTTAAGAGCTGTAGGACACCTGTCCGATGATGACCAGTGTTTTCCTTCCTTGCCATTATGACGATAAAATGAAATGATGCCTTACTCCCAAGAATTTACATGACTAATTTCTACACCAAAATTCAATTTTGGTGGGGTTTTATTTAATCTTATTAATTTTTATTGAAGTACTATTGGCTTATTACATCACATGGGTTTTGACTGTACAACATTGTAATTTGACATCTGTACAAGCTACATTATGATCCCACCAATGTCTAGTTTTCATCTTCCGCCTTATAGTTGCCCCATTTTACCCAGCTTACCCAGTCTTCCTTCTCTTCTGACCTTCTGGCAAGCACCATCTTGTTCTTTGAGAGTGTGCTTTTGCTTTTTTATTTCTTCATCTTTCACATATGAATGAAATACCATGGGATTTGTCTTTCTCTGTCTGACTTCTTCACTTAGCTTAGTGATTGCAAAGTACAAAATTTCACCCTTTATTTTTCTATATCTTGGTAGTATTTGTGTATTAATACCATATCTTCTCTATCCATACATACATCCATGGGCATTTTAGTTGCCTTCAAACCTTAGCTATTATAAGTAATGCTGCAATGAACCCAAGGGTGCACACATCTTTTCTAATTAGTGCTTTCATAATCTTCAGATAAGTATCTAGAAATAGAATTGCTGGATCATATGGTATTTCCAGTCCTAATTTTTTGAGGCCTCTCCATACAGTTTTCCATAGTGACTGTACCAGTCTACATCCCCAACAACAATTTAGGAGGGTTCCCTTTTCTCCACATGCTCGCCAATGCTTGTTGTTTCTCATATTTTTGATAATAGCCATTCTCACTGGCATGAAGTGATACCTCATTGTGGTTTTTATGTGTGTGTGTGTATGTTTAAAAATATATTATAACTAGATCCTGGTTCTGCCACTTACTCAATATTCATCTTAACAATGTCATTTATATTACCCTAGGTTCACTGCCCACATATGCAAAGTAGCAATAGTAACACTACCCATGGGGATTAAAGGAGATAATGTGCAGAGCATGCATAGCTCCATGAGTGGTATAAAATAAACACTCACAAATACCAATTTTTAAGAGCATGCATTATTGATTAGAATGTCTTGAAAGCCATTTCATATTTTGCTAGTCCGTCTCAGCTAAGGTACAAGTGCTTCTAAGGAAGACAAAACAGAGTCTTCTGGACATTCAGGGTCAAGTTGGGCATCTGCTATGGATCTGGAGGTAGCTCTGCTGAGTCCTCTAACAGCAGATCATGTCTAATCTTCTTTAGAGATGAATGTGCCCCCAATGGATTTCTCTGTCCACTGGCCAGGGCTGCATAAAAGAAAGACTCTAGTGAGAAATCTCAAGCAGCCAGATAGCTCAGGGATTTCTCAGAAGAGAACAGCTGGGCAGAGAGATCCAGGCAGTCATCCAAAAGATAAGACTTTAAAATACTCTGGGGGAGTTCACTCCTTGCCGGCTGACTCTGTGTCCCAGAGAGGATTGGAGAGGAAATCTCAGCTCCTGCACAATAGCAAAGATGGGAGCAGGGCAACCTCAGAATCTCTGCAGGCTGATCCTTTAAAGTCCATATCCTATAGCTTCTTTGGTGGTTTGTTAAAGCAGCAAATAGGTCAGACCCTGCTCTGCTCACCTCCAGAGTCTGGGATCCCCTCTGATGGTCTGAATGGTGAAAAATAAATCTCTTGGGTAGCCACCCAACAACAGCAGGGTCTCACAAACTATCAAGTCTGTACGCAGTACGCAGACTCTGCACCACTGAGGATTCAGGCACTAACTGGGAGTGATGAGCCAACATGGTAGCTAGAAACTGTTAGATAGCAAAAGCCTCTCCTAGCAAATGTCGAGTCCTTGCTGAGAAATACTGAAAAGGTGTGTGGTACTTAGTTCATTCTTGATTTGTTATAGACAAGAATCTGGTGTGCTAAGAACTATGAAATTTTTGTAACAGTAAAAAAAAAAAAATAATCTAACAAAAATTAGAATAAAGTCCAATGCGTTGGTGGCATGGGGGAGGGGCAGCTAGCAGGTTGACTGGCTCTGAATGCTCTGAGATCCTCCCGCTCAGCACTCAAGGCTGAGCATCCAGTCAACCTTGAGGCACAAACCTGATGCCTAGAGACCATTAGAGAAATCATCGCAAACTCACAAAACCGGGACTCTAGTTCTTCGGGGTTTTTTCGGAGAGGAGAGCAGTAGATTACAACACAGAGCCTCAAATCTTAGAATCTTCTAGGAGACTGACTTAAAGACAGACTCATTCCACTTCCATGTGAGCTGGCCCTTCCTCCAACAGCCGTCTCAACATACTGACAGCATGTCGTTCCTGTCTTAGAGCGTTTCTACTGTCACTCTAAGTCACATTTGGTTTCCAGGTGTCAATACTAGAGACTTCAAAACAGATCCTCCAATCCCATCCCTCTTTCCCACAATGTGAAAGAGGAGATGTGGAAGGAGGAAGGATATCAGGAAAGTACAGGCAAGGAGGAAATTGGGGGAGAAAAGCCCTCAAAACAGCCTTCCTTTAACTAGAATTAGATCTTTTCCTGATCTAGAATTGGGGCGCTGTTTTCTCAGACCTAGCGCGAGTTGGTGGGTGAGAAGGTCAATGTGGGCTAGCACCAGAAACAAGCAGGAAACAGGAGGCTTCTTGGGCTAGAGAATTAGATCCAGGATCTTCCCGAGTTGCTGAGTATTTTGTGAGTGTGACAGAGAAGATTCACGGCTCTTAAGAGGACATTCAAAGAGGACACAACTGCTTCTAGGGGCAGAGTTAAGCTTGTGGAAGAACAAACCAACAGAGAGCCGGCCCATAGCAGCACTGAAACGAAACGGTCTTCCTCTTGGAACTTTATAAACGGCCGTGAGGCTCCCTTCCAGCTGCTGGAATTCTCTTTTACAAGATGCACAGATCCATCACTTCTTATAATATGTAAATATCAGCATGCTAGTCTGTCCAGCCAGGTATATTTCTATTTAATCTATTGGACTTAGGAGTTAATCAGCTAGATTTCAAACACATTTTGCACTTGTGAATCTGAAGGCGCAGAGCACAGGACAGGGCTCAAGGTCCAAGGACTGGAGGGTAGTCAATAGTCAGAGTGGGTGATTACTTTCGGCAATAACTTTTCCGTTCTTGGTATCCTTATTTCAAACTCTACTGACTGCTACTTCAGTCATGCTTCCACTATAATAACGACTTTGAAGAATATACTGTCATTTTGCATCTTAAAAATAAAAAAAATATTTTGTTTAAAAAATATTCAAATAGTATATATGTATACATACATATATATTAAAGACAAGGTGCAGGCAGGAAGTTATCCACAATGGTTGTTTTCCCCTGGACCTAGGACTCAAACCCAAAGGTATGTGGCCTCTGTCCTTCGGAAGCAATTGACCTAGCCATTACTCTACCAGAGCGTGCCTTAAATTTAAAAATACGTATATTACATTCAAACACAAGCAATGTCAGAGGGAATAAGACATTAATCCAGACTGCAAAAGGCCTCCCTGAATATGACCAGAGAGTATGACTTTTTTACCTAAACTCTGTCAGTTGCTAGACAATATGTATACTGAATAGGATTGGCTAAATTTTCCTTAGGAAGCTTGCTAGAGGAGGTGAGCATTTATGTTTACTGTTCTGTTTAATTTTGTAAACAGAAGCATGTAGTGGCCACTTTAAAGGGTTTTGGGGAATTTACAGGACAAAAGGAAATGACCACATCAAATACAGTCCAGCATTATAATTAGTACTCAATTTTTCTTCTTGTATCAATCAGGAATTGCATTCAGTCATAAATGACAGAGTTCCCAGTAAAAGTAGCTTGAAAATAAAGATAACTGTTTTCCCTTCAAAGTTACTTCTTGGTCACAATATGGTAGCTGCAGTTCCTACCATCATGTCTATATTCTAGGAAAAACTGAAAATGGTGAGGGAAGAGTCAAAGACATCAGTCAAGTGGAGAATTATCTTTAAAGCTCTCTTGAAAGTCCTGCCCAAGACTTCTAGTCTTAAGAGTGCAGTGTTCAAAATTTAACTTTAAGTTTTATGTAAGCTGTGGGAATTTTAGAGCTGTTCTTTATCAAATTGAGTGTGTTTCCTTTTATTATTAATTTGCTGAGAGTTTTTGTCACAGACAAGTGTTAAGTCTCATCAAACACTTTTTCTGCTTCTACTGAGAAGTTCACACATGGTTTTTCTTCAATCTTCTGTTAAAATAATGAATTACATTGATCGATTTTTCAATGTTAAGTCATTCAAAAATGTGAGAAGAAGCCCAACTTGATCATAATGTATTATCTACTTTACACGTTCTTGGATACATTTGATAATATTTTGTCAAGGATTCCTGCCTCTGTATTCATGAAAGATTTTGATATTTAATTTTCTTTAATAATTTATGTGTCAGGTTGATATCTGGGCTATAATGGTCTTATGAAAAAACTAGTTGGAGTGTTCCTTTCTCCTGTTTTCAGAATGAACCTGTGTGAAACTGGCATTACTCCTTTCCCAAATTTTGAGATAGAACTCACCAGTGAAACCATCTAGAACTGGAATTTTCTTTGTGGGAAGATTTTTTCACTATAAATTAAAATTGTTTAAAAAATAAAAGGCTATTGAAATATCTGTCACTTTGGGCTGTTTTATAAGGAATTTGTTTATTTTATGTAATTTGCCAAATTTATCATTAAAGGGTATTTGTAATATTTTCATCATCCTTTTAATAGCTGTAGAATCTGAAATAATGATCCCTCTCTTATTCCTAATATTGATCATTTTCTTTCTATCTTGACCAGTATTGCCAGGGGTTTATCACATCTGCTAATTTTTTAGCATACCCAAATTTGTTATGTTACTCTAGTCTTTATTTTCTCTTTCGCTGATGTCTGCTCTTTATTATTTATTGTTAATTACCTTGAGTTTTATTTGGCCTTTTTCTATTTTATTAAGATGGAACCCTAAATCAATAATTTTAAAATTTTCTTCACTTGCTCTTTTTTCTTTTATAATGTTCAGCCCCCTAAATACTATGCCTCATTGTAGCAAGTGGGTAGTCTCCTATCGAAGTCTTTACTGCCATGTGTTTTTATATGTTATCCTATAGGCAGTGGAGACCTCTCTTTTGATATAGTCCTTATGGTTATGTATTTCCTTTTAAACATGCTTCAGCTTCATCTCATAACTATTAACTCATATGTCATTATCATTCAGCTAAAATATCTTATCAGGCCTTGTGATCTATGAACTTTTGGGATCCATAGGCTATTTAAAAGCATGCTAATTCCAAATATTTGGGGATTTTCTAAGTGTCTTAATGTCGTTGAATTCTAATTTAATTCTATTTTGACCAGAAAACAAACTCTGATCAATTTCCTTATTCATCAAAACCTATCTGATGGTTCAACGTGTTCCTTATCTTGGTAAATATTCCCATCTCACCCGAAAAGAATGTGTGCTCTTCAGCTGTGGGGTGTAGCGTTAGTGTTCTATAAACATTTATTACATCAAATTGGTTGATATTCACTTTAGAATCTTCTATTTCTCTTTTGCCTGTCTCGTTGCTCTATCGGTGGCTGGTAACATGCTCTTCAGCTACATGTAGGTGTGCCGATTTCTCCTTAAATTCTCTTGGGTTTTTTCCTTTATGTGTTCTTGTCCCTCTGCCAAGGAATTAAGGTGAGTTCTCACGCTGAGTTCTCAGACTATCCCTCTGTGCTGCTCAGGTACTTGGACCACAAATTCCAGCTGCTTCAGCAGCAGCTCAGGACTCTTCCCTCTGACTGCCTAGCTCAGCAGGATGACAGCTCTGCTGAGCAGGGAGTGTCCTCAGAGAGAAGCCAGGGAGCCCCGTGACTCTCCTCTCCGCATGGCAGTCCTGTACTATGTTGGTTCTCTCTTGAAGATAGTTGTGTTACGTATATTGCTCAGTTTTATAGCTGTTTTTACTGGGAAGCTAAGTCCCCTACTTACTTTTATTATTGACTTTTAATTTTATTTTATTGGTGACATTACTAAGAGTCACATAATGGATCCTTTAGAGAGACACCAACTCTGTGATGACACATTACGACTTTTGTCATCTAGAGCTAGATGGGTAAGTCTTGAAAGGTGATGTCCAAGAGCAAAGAGAAGATTACAAAGGAGTCATTTCATTAATAATGACTTTTTTTCACCCTTAGATGAGAAGACAGCAGGAAATTTGAAGGTTTCCAATTGCTTTTCTGGTGTTGTCCGTGCTATGGACAGACCACCGTCAGTATGCAACTGGACTCAGGCAGCTCTTCTTGAATATGCCACTCTGGGAAATGCTAATGATGGTGAACTCCAGATGTTGCTAATATTTAGGTGGTTATTATCACCAGCAGCACATCTCTAATTCACATAAAATAAAATTTCATAACCCATAGTTCATTAGTAGCAAAACTAAAAACAGCAGTGATGACACTGATTATTGCCTATGCTTGATACAGCTCTTTGTTTTGTCAGAATATAGAAACCCCCCATGAATTCTCTCTGCTCAGTCACATGTTTTTGTGAATAGAGGCTCAGTCCTGATGCTTCTTCATTCAACTAATGTTTATGGGAAAACAGCACAGCTTTGGAACTATGCTTTTTGGGGACACCAAAGACATCAGTATATGGCGACTTAAAAAGCTTGCTGTTCATAAGGCTATCCTGCAATAAGCAGGGGAGAGGACTTCTGCAAAATTTATTGTGACGGTGAGAAGTAGACAGAGAAAGTACCATAGGGCTCAGAGGAGAGTGAGGTCACATTTGGATGGAGTGGTCAGAGAAGGTTCTATGAAGAAAGTGGCATCTCAATGGGTTTTATAAGTGGACATGGGTTTTGACAGACTTATGTCAGAAGAAAAGCAAAGATAAGGAATTAATTCTAAATGCACCACATGCAAACCAGCTCAGCGTATGCCCCATTTATTGTTAAGTGGCTTAGTATTCAACCATGCAAAGGAATAGTTAGAGAAGAGATTAGAGGTGAGAGAAAGCAGGGTCTTAAACGTCAGGTCTTGACAGGATTGAGAGCTCATTCAGTAGACAATGGAAACATACTGAAGTCTTTGAGCAAAAGAATATAATCTAGATATTTACCTTTATCACATTCATGGGAGGCCAACTTGAAAAGGAGAATAGTTGGCCATAAAGTGAAGAAGATGTGTTGAACTGAGGTGTAATAGTGCTGAAATAGTGTTGAGATGAGGTGTAACAGTCCACGTTACCAAGGGACCAAGCCTAGACCCATGAGGCACCACGGGAACAACTAAGTGAGGCTGTGAAAAAGGCAAGGACAAATGTGGTAATTGTTGTATGATGTTTACAATCCAGGGGGAGAGAGATGTTTCAGAGCTGGGGAGGAAACGATGATTGTAGGTATATATTTGTTGGGTTTGTATTTTGGTAAGTTAAATGAGATGGAAATCTTGAAGGCAGTTGGAGAAGTGGAACTTGTGCTTGAGAAAATGTCATGTCAACGTGTTGTTGTATCAGTCAGGACAGACCAGGTCATTCTGCAACAACTGCACTAAAATTACAGTAATAATGGTGTTTATTTGTGACTCACATTCTATAACCCCTGTCAGGGGGCTCTGTTCCTCCTAGTTACTCAAGGACTCAGTTTGATGGAGGCTCTATCTTGACATATTATCAGTGATGACAGAGACTGGGAAAGGGAAACATGGCAACCGAAGTGTCAGCTAATAATACTGCTGCCTGAAAATGACATATGACATTTTTTCTTGCATTTAATTGACAAATACAAATCACATGATCTTTCCTGGAATCAGGTGAATACAGAAAAATGATCCTATATTTGCCTGAGTCAATAGAAGTGCCATTTGTGAGCCTCTGTTTTGACTTCCCTGAGTCTCACCCAAGTGAGAAATAAAAGACAGAGCTGTAGATTCAATCTTTGCTGTAAAGGGGAGCGAGGGAAAGCAAAGGCCTATGGACAAAACCTTCAGGAACATAGAGAAAAAGCAAATTTGTAATGGAAGCAAAAATAGAAACACATGTAAAAGCAAAGGGCTCAACTTACTGGGGTCCCATGCATGAGAAGCATCTCAGAAGGGTCCCTTCATTGCCAAATCAGGAGATAAGCAAAGAAGATGTGTTCAAGGAAAGGCCACTGGGTTGACCCTGAAGGAGACACGGAGGACCTTCAAAGTTTTAGCTTTGGGGAGGTGATGGGTCAGAACTGAAACCAGATGGAAGAGAACGTGAAGGTAGAGGTAGAACAGACTGTGGAAAAAGGAAGGGAAATAAGATGATTGTTTGAAATAGCAGCAAAATCAAAGCTGTTTTTGTTCAATCAAATCTGACAGCTTTTCATTTGCCATTCAGTAAATATTTATTGAATATTTACTCTTGCCAAACACTGTTTTAGGAGCTGGGGAAAGAGTGAGCAAGATAAGTTCTCTGTTCCCAGGGAGCTTATCTTCCAGTGGAGGCGAACAGACAAACAATAAACAAGAGAGCAAAGGAATGAAAAAATATATTAAAAAGATAGTTTCCAATGACTGTGCATTTAATTCTGCTAACATGAAATAAATTATATCCAGTTACTCCTTTCCTTCCAAAATAAGTGACCAGGTGGATAGGGAATGTGGATAGAAGGGTATATCTTAATCAGAAATGGCTTCTTAGAGGGGAGTGACATAGAAGCTGACTCTGAAAGGAAAAGAAACATCAATTATGCAAACATTTGAAGTGCTCTGTGACAGGTAGAATCCCTGATGGAAAGATCAGTTTCTCATAGAAGTTAGAAGGAAAATTAAAAATGGCTGTGTGTGTGTGTGTGTGTGTGTGTGTGTGAGTGTGTGCATGTGTGTGTGTGTGTGTGTGTAGCTATAATAAACGAAAGTTCTAGAAAACCCAGGATTTAGAAGCATAGTCCTTCTTAAAGTAACCCTGCCCCAGAAACACCTCCAGTTGTTTGGGAGAGATTACTGCATCGCAGAGATCTGCTGAGGTTGACTCTTTTCTCAGTTTTCATATTGTGCAAACTGTGTCTTTTAAAATTTTTTGAACCACCTTTATAACTGGGAACTGGGAACAACCCTGGAAACTACCTTTTAAAGTGCCTTCTCCCTAGTTGCAGATTAGCAGAATTTTATCAAATATCTTCATCAGATCAACCTTTCTCACACCTCACTGTGGATGTAGCCTCACCCTTCTATCTATGTGAGTTTTTTAAAAAGAAGCTCAAACAGATCTCTTCAGAACTCTGGCCTTAGATGAGGAGAGTAGTCATTATAACCATTATCATCTGAATTAAATTGTCACTTGGAGAAAGTACTTATACTTTTAATTGGGGGTATGCCAGTGCATTAAGATAATCTGCTAAAAGATGAATGCGTGTTCATTTCTTTCTATGCAATTGCCTTTGCGTATTGTTTCCACTGCTCAGCTGCAATGGAGGGCAGGGACATGCTTGGTGACAGCTGTGTCCCCACCTGCTGAAGCAGTCCCACGCGGAGGTATTCAGCAAACACCAAGTGAATTAAAGGTGCTCGGGGACCCTGGCAGGAAGGAAGGCTTTCTCTAGGGTTAGTGTCAGAAGGTGGCCAAGTTCCTGTGTGAGCCGAGGGCTGCTCTTACGACTCATCCAAGTCTTCGTTCTTTTGGCCTCAAAATCCTGGTCCTGATATGCAGAGAAAAGCCTGCTTTCCCAGAGCGGACTGGCGAGCAGCAAGGCGGGGGTGTGGGGGCACCAGCGAGGGAGGGTGTCTCACAGGATGCCCCAACCGCACTCCAAGAGGAGAGGGTTTCAATGCATTACTCTGATTTACGTAAATCTAAAAATTCCAAAAACTAGCTGAAAAAAATCAAAATGGGATGATGACAAGGTTGGGAATGTGACCTGAGACCGCCTGCACTTTCTCTGCACTCGCTCCATGTGGGGGCAGAGCATAAAGATTTTGCAGTCATTTTGTCACCAAGCTCTGCGAACCACCCTGGAGGCAGATGTGGGCAGCGTCTCCACTATGCAGTTTAGAAGACGGTGAAATCTGGAGCGGGTGGTGGCGAGTGTGACCTGCTGGCAGGCGCCACCACAGTCCAGGAACAGGATCTGGAGCCGGGGCAACAGAGGGCTTTGTAGAGAGACAGAGGCAGGGGACTGCTCAGCAGCTTGGACCCTGCTTAGAATATTTCACCAGCAGCTTTTTGTTTGCTTGAACTTTTACTGAAACAACGTGGCGTTATAACATGTGTATATATACATATATATATATATATATATGTATTTCAGGTATATGCCATTATAAACCAACATCTGTATATCACACATGTAAGTTCACCAACAATCCAGTTCTACTCTTTACCATATAACTGGCCCCTTTTACCAGATGTACCCAACCCCCTTTCTTTCCGGTAACCTGTAATTTGGTTTTATAATCTCAGCATTTTTTTGTTCGTTTCAATTGGTTTTCTTCCTATGTACCACATATGAGTGAAATCATGTTTGTCTTTCTCCATGTGACTTACTTAACCAAGCATAATACCATCTAGGTCTCCCCGTGGCATTGTGAATGGCAGAATTTCATCTTTTTGGCAGCTGAGTCCTAGTCCATTGTGATTCTATTCCGCATCCTCTTTCTCCAATGTTGCTTTATTTTAATATGCCAGAAATGAGGGGAAATGTTGGGCCAGGAGGAATGAGAAGGCGTATTCTTCTTTCAGTTCATGTGTCGTGGGAGAGAAATTGACGCTGAGCAGAGCTCAGCCTTGAGGTAGAAAGGAGTGGGGTTCTGAGAACCCCCATTCACACAGCCATTGCCTAGTGCATGCCTCCCATTTGGCCCCAAATTTCCAATAAGAAAGAAGGGAAAACAGTTGTCAAAAGAACAAAAATTTATTCTGCTAATTCTAATTTAAAACAAACAAAAAGTGGTCAGTTTGGAAGTGAGACCCTTTCCCTGCAGTGCCGGTGGGGTCAAGAACAAATTGACAAGCGAGGAAAACTCTTATTTTCTCCCTGAGCACCTTTTGCCTCTGGGAGGCAATGGAAGCTTTGTTTTTTCCACTCTTTTTGCTCCAGCTGGCTGGCAGGTCCATTCTCTTCAGCAGAGAATACAGAAGAGCCAGGCCCATGTAGACCTGTGTTCTCTAAGTCACTACCACAGCCATGCTCCTCCTTGTCCCACTGTCCCCAGGCCCCGGAGGAAATACTCCACACAAATTGAGGGGTGCAGGCTGAAGTCCCTCCTTTGTCTTCCACCTCTTCCCTTTGTCCCCCTTTGTGCTGACTCGAAGGGGCAGTGTCTTCAGCGGGTCACCCCTCTGCTGTTTGGTGACTGACACTAGAGCTGGCATGGAGACGAGAGGAGAAGGGAGGCTCAGTCGTGTGTGGAGATGGCCGAGGGTGTTTTGCATCTCCTGTGCCGTGAGCACAGCGTGTACTCACCAAGCTAATGCCCTGTGACAGATGGGTTCTGGGCCCGTGCCTCACGCTCCACTGGTCTCTCCTGCAGAGAGACAGAGTCAGCAGGGAAATTGCTCCCAGAGAATTTATTTCCACAGGTTTACAAAGCAGTGGGCTTCAGGGAGCATTTGAAGACCCACGATTGAGGGAGATGGACATCACGTTTGCAGCTTTTCAGTTCCCCTGCAGACAGCCTGAACTAATGTGGAGGAACTGGAAAACTGGCTCCAAAAGAATAACACTCTGGAGCAGGTGAGCACAGTGGCTCTCCCTTCCCTTTCCAGGTGTCCCCACCCTGAGGGCCCACGCCATGCCACCTCCAGGAAACATCCTGACTGCTATTCACCACGAGGAGAAGCGTCCTCTCTTCTCTCCATTCTGAGGCTGCCTGTTATTTCAAGTCCATTAAAATAACCTTTACCAACCCCTATTCTGTCCCAGGCAAGCAGAAATGACAATGACATCATCCTTCCCTCTTGGAGACTTGGAAGGGAGACAGGCACTTATTAGAGCACTCAAAGTACAAGAATATATACTGCGTTGGAGTCCTTATTCACCCCCTCTGCATGCGTATATATTTGTATGCTAATTACATATGCATATGTAGATAAGTTAATTGGTTTTCTCATTTTGAGCACAGGGACTGTACCTTGTGTGATAATTCCCAGGGTCTAGAGTATAAAGTAAATTATATAATAATTCCTTTAAAAATACACAGGAAATGAATTTGAGGTGGTAGAGAGCAGCCTGTCAGAGCACCTTTGGAAAGAAAAAGAGCAAGTCATTCAGATTTGTTACAACTATGCTTTTGTGTTTTTTTTGTGGTTTTACTTGCATTTTTTTTCTACTTGAAAATAAACCTCAATTTATGCAGTCAGAACAGAACAAGAATCCTATTGCTCATCTCAGGAATGTATTGTAGGCTGACACTTTCCAGGTATATCTTTTCAAAGCCGTGACACAGGTCAGTGAAAAGCAGTGAGAGATATTCATAAAGAGGAAAAAATTAAGGGATCCCTACCTCATACACAAAAGTCAATCTCAACTGGATTAAAGATTGAGATATAAAAAGAAAGTTTACATAATTAGAATATCTCTTTGCAATCGTGAGATTTAAAAAAAAAAAAACAACTTTCCTAAATAAGACAGAACCAAACCAAAATACCCAGAAGGCATAAAGGAAAAATTGACAGATTTGAACTTGCAAGATAAAAAACAAAACTTCTCTAGAAAATAAATAAAAAATCTTTTTTAAAAGCTACCAAGTAGGAGACTGCTATCTAGTATCTTTATACTACATACAGATTAGTAAGAAAGGTGAATACTCTAAAAGAAAAAAAAGACATAACTGGAAAATTGACAGAAGAATGGCCAAATGGGATACCTTTTCATTGAATCTCGGAAGATAAGCCTGTTTTTATTGCCAGAAGTCTGATTTTGTCTCTGTTGTAACAAAATTCATTTTGTTATGTGATTTCATTGGTTTCAGTCTTTGAAACAGAAATAAAGAATTTTATCCTCCTGAGATGTTTTCCTCCATTGCCAGCATCTAGAGGCTGGCTTCCTCAGCATGACCTAGAAGTGAGAGAGGCTCACCCAGACCTCAACTTTGAGAAGCAGGAATGGAAGATATACAGGGATCCAGGTGTCATGGCGGAGTCGCCTAGTCACTGCCCAAGGCGAAAGCTCTTTGTCTCAGGAATCCAGCATTCTCAACAGTAATCAAATCAATGTCCTCCTTGATGGCTTAGAGTAAACAGAATTTATCTCAGTCCCTTGATACTCCAGACCTTCCTCATTCAAAGACAAGCTGAGTTCGAATCACACGTATTTTCTCCACAATAAAGACAGGCTGCTTTTGTCTTCCCAGACATCTGGGGATGTCTCATACTCATGTATCCTGTGAGCAGGTTTCTCCCTGTCCGACCCCATTTCAGGGGTAGGTAGCCACTTCCAGAGCCCTGAACACACAGACCTAAGGAAGAATAAGGAGATATTCATTTATTTATGTGTCTGTGAAAAGGGCAGGAAACCCACTCTGAGAATCAGAGTGACTGTGATTGGAACAAGAACAAGGGGAACTCAGATAGTAGCTGTCAAGGTAAAGGCGCACCTTTTGCTAAATATGACAGGAAAGAAAGCAAAGAAATAAATTAGAAGGTGTCTGGGAATGTTATCCTGCACCTGACTAAGGCTGCTAACATCGCCTTGTTGTTAAGCCCCTGGGAGGGCTCCAGAGCCTAGTCATAAGAGCACAGGGAGGCAGCCTTGCTTTTCTCCCAGCTTTTCTTTTCCTCACCTCATTTGCAAGCTGTGGCATCCAAAAATTACTGCTGACATATTTAGAATTCTTAATGAAAAATTTCTCTTCTTATTCACCTTAACAAAGTGTTGAATCCTAAAACAGTTACCCCACTCGTGCGCCTGCCTCTTTAATGCAAATGCACCCTACAAATCATTGCCCATTTTGTTTCCTTGTTGCTTGGTATGGTAGGCATGAACTCATCCTTCTTTCCTTCTTATTCCATTCCCTCTTCAGCATAACATGAATGACTGCTTAATTATATATATTCATAACATGTGAGTATGTTATTTAAATATGTAGCATAATATATATGACTATGTTTTAAGGGGTACTTTGTTATAAATATATAGATATAGGCATATAGATAGATTATTTTATATATTTATTTTTACAGATTTATTTTATATTTACTTTATTTATTATTTATTTATTTATTATCTATGTATTTCTTTATTTTCTTTATTTTTATTTATTTTAAAGGTTATTGCTATTGTAGCCAGGTATGAAATAGCTGCAGGAATCCAGGAAGATAAATCAGCACAGCACAGAAGCAACTAAACCCTGGGAACATTGTGTGTCTAGAACATTTGCCCAGAGGGATGGGTTCAACATCTGGAGGCAGGTACTTCCTGGTGATTCAGTGGTTAAGTCTGCAGCTACAGTGGCATCGTTCATGTAAAGTCCAAGGACCCAGATTCTCAACCCAGGGACAGGTGAACGACCAAGATGAACAACTAAATAAAAAAATAAATGCTTCCTCCTCTCTCTTCCTGCCTCCTGCCTACTTGCCTTCATTCCTGCCTGATTCCTTCCTCTAAAAGAAAAAAAAGTGGGGAGGCATATCAAAGGCTATCACAAACACTTCCAGATTTTGAAAGGAGATATACCTGTTAACGCAAAGCCTCCAGACAGCAAGAAGACTGACAGCTGAGCATTCAAAGGTAGAGAAAACTACACTTTACTGCAAGCACCGGAGCTGGCCCAGGCGTATTGTTACCCAAAGCTGAGCAACAGTGGGGTATAGGGGAAGTCCTTTTGTACTCTGAGGTAATGATTCATCTCCTTGGCTATGTGTGGTCTCTACTGGCAAGTCTTATCAGTTATGTACAGCTGCAGAGTAGGGAGACTACGCTCGCTTGTCCTTGGTCACAATAACAGGACATAACTGCAGTGTCCGTAGAACAGGACATAGCTACAGCCTCCATAGCACTGTGGAAAATTCCTGGCAGACTCACTTTTGCTTTGGGGTCAGGGAGAAGGTCTTCTATCATACACCCACAGAGATAGGCTTATCATGATTTTTAGATTTGAGCCCAGGATTAATTGTGAGGTGGGGAGCGGGGGTGCAGGTGGCTGCAGGATGAGGGGGATGTGTTTGTTCAGACATGGAACCGGGATGGAGGGGTTCGATGTTGCTAAACAGGGACAATCCTGGTAAATCCGAACATTGGTAACCCTACACAGAGAAATTAGAGAAACAAAGCCAACATACTACTCAGAGATAGGCACAGGAACAGTTATCTGTCTTGGACTTGGTCAAGTAACCTGTACCCCATTCCAAGAATTGAAGGTGGTCTCTTGTCTGTAGTAACCCTATTGGGCAGAAGCAAACACTGGTCTAAGAACAAATTCCATTGACAGATTGTAGCAAATATACATTTATCCAAAAAGTCATAAAATAGAAAATAAAGAAACAATATTTCATGAATAAGGATCAGAATAAAAAATAAACAACAAAGACCTCAGACACTGAGATTATCAAAATACAGAACACAATAAATCTAAAGAAAAATTGGAAGAGCAGCAAATTGTCAGAGTGATAATATCCAAGTTAAATTTGAAAAGATCCAAAAATAATTAATAGAAATAAAAACTATAATAAATGAAATATAAACTATTAATCAATGGGTTAAACAGCAATATAGATATAACTGAAGGGAGAATTGGTGAACTGGAAGATAGATCTAAATAAATTACGTGGAACAACAAAGATCAAAAAAGATGGAAACTATGAAAGAATAGCTAAGAAACAGTTATGATAGAGTGAAAATGCCGAGATCCATCTCATATGAGTTGTAGAAGAAGAGAACAGAGAGAATTAGCAAGAAACATAATTTTAAAAAGAAAGAGAACATGTCCTACAAGTATAAAATATTAATAACAGGGAAAACAGGTGTGGGGTATATGTGGTACTTTTTGTCTCTGCACTATCTTTGAGACTTCTATAAATTTAAAAGTGGTCTAAGTTATAGTATTCATTAACATAATTCCTCCTACAGCAAAAATTAGAAAATTCCAAATATTATGAAAGACACAAATCTTCATATTCAGAAAGTCTTGTAACTTCCAAACAGAATAAAATTTTTGCAAGGCAGACAAAAGAGGTACCTGTCTACGTCACAGCAAAACTGCAGCAGTAAGAGGCTGTGACATTAGTAAGACAGTCAGTGACAAAGGAAAGAGAAACTTGAGGTGACCTTTAGACTGACAGCTGGCTGAGCAGCAAAAATGGAAGTCAGAAACAGAAAGAAAATAGCTTTAAAATGCTAGGGATAACTGTCAACCTAGATTGATATTCTTAGAAGAACTACTTATCAAGAACAAAGACAAAATTTTCAGATAAATATGGAGAAAAATTGACCTCCAAACTCTAACCAATGCAAATACTAAAGGCATATTATAAAGAGGAAGAAAAAAAGTTCCAGAAGGTAAGTCTGAATACAAGAAAGAAGGGTAAGTACATTAAAAAAATTACACATTAGTAAAAATCTAACATTAGTGTTAGAAAAATTAATATCTAAATTGTAAAGTCAAAGAAAAAGCTGATACAATCAATAATCTCTTGATGGAGTTTTCCTAAGTACTTGAAAGAAGATTTAAAGACATCTAACTTCACATTCTTTTAGAACGCATGTTGTAATTTTCGAATAACCACTGGAGAAAGAAAAATAGAATGATATCTTCCATTTCCATAAGTTTTAAAAGAATAAAATGTGATGGTAGGGGGAGATTCAAGTTATATTTTTAAAAAGCAAAAATGATTAAAAGACTGATGAATAGAAAACATATACAGGGTGTTATAAATAAATTAAAAAATATTAGTAACCAGAAAATGTGAAAATGAGTTCATTGATCTACTTAAAAGTTATGAATTGTTAAAAAAAAAGAAAAATTTTAGAGGGATAATAAAGTTAAAATGAGAAGTTTCAGGTGTGGTAGTCATAATCCAATGGGACTGGTATCTCACAAAATATGAGATTTACACACAGTGGCACCAGGGATGTAAACACACAGAGGGATGATCATGTGAAGACAACTGTGGGCTGGAGAGAGTTTTCTGAAGAAACTAAACCTACTGACACCTTGATCTTGAACGTTTAGTCTCAACACCTGTGAGAAAATAGTTTTCTGTTGTTCCAGCTCTAAGTTCATGACATTTTGTTACAGCAGCCCAAGGTGACTAATACACTCAAAGTCCCTCCTGCTGCGTTTGACAAGGCTCCTGAGTGCTCCCATCAGGCCTCTCATGCTCTCCACCTGGGTCTCCACAGACTGTTTTGTATGCGAAGTCATGCCACCTTTTTCTTATCATAGGTAGGTATGCACGGATGCCAACAAGTAGTTTTGCTCCCACCTGACGTCTAGTGTGGCTGCAAGAGGGGCGATGGGCGAGAGGGAGGGGTGTGTAGGGCTTAAACAGAACATTCTCAGTCTCTCAGAACTGGTCTCTTGTGGATGGTCCACTCTGACACAAAAAGCCAAGACAGTGGAGGACAGACCCAGAAACAAAGGAGAAGCTCCTGTTCTAACCCTTTAGCCCTTTCCTTTTCCTTAATCTGAGAAGCCATTTGCCACTCCATGGGTCTCTACCCTTCACCTAATCCAGAAATGGTCTTTTGTCCCTATTCTCTAGAAGAATAGAGAAAGGGAAGTGACTTAACTTTACTTTCAAAATAAAATTGAGTCATTCCTCCTTGCCATGTGGTGACTACCTTCTCTTTCCCCCAATGCCTCAGGTCCCCTTTCCAAGGCCTCAACTTTTAGGGGAAATGTAGGCCCCACAGCAGCATCCTCTAGGTTTTCTGTTTAGACCAAGACCTCCCAGACTAATAAAGGTCATGGGGCACCTTGGAATGCGCTGAGCCACACCCCACAGCATGTTCCTGAATCCTAGAGGCAAATCTTGTTAACCTTCTGGAGAGATCCATGTAATCCCTTCATCAACCTAATGTTTTCCCCAAAACGACAAGGAGCTGGGGCCACCAGAATGCCAGAGGCTACTTCACAGGCCTGGAGAACTTTCTGGAAAATCTCCCCACTACTTCTGCTTTCAAACTTCTTTGTGACCTCGATTCCCTTGCTAATTACAGACAAAGGAAACCCAGAATCCTCCTCTCAAGAATGTAAATCTAATCAGCCGCCAGCCTGCAGTGAAGCCCTCTCTGCCCAGGAGAACTCCATCCCTTTGCTTTCATTTTCTCTCTCCTCCATTTTCTCTAATAAATTCATATAACTGCATGTTAACATTCAACAATTCTTTCTTGAACTAGTTGCCACCAAACCCCAGAGCCCCCATCAAAGTCAGCACACAAATCATGGGTCCATTCCCGCTACCTCAGAATTTACAGCCCTCTAAATTCTACATATATGTTATTAAATTTGGGGTTTTCTCTTACTAATCGCAATTAATGCTAATTTACTCATTTGTCCAGCCTGTGAAGAACCTTAAAGAAATGGGGCAAGTTTTCTTTTGACACCCTCACATGGATTTCAGCTGATTTAAGACCATTCTTGGGCCAGGAATGGGAAAGAAGTTCACATAAATGACAAGCAGACTGCAAAGGAGATCCTTGACAGAAAAGTTTCACTGAGACTTTAAATTCTTGTTTATTGCTGAGTCCAGTGATGGAGAAAGGAGGGGACGACATCTTCACCTGTCTTTACTTTTCTGCTGCCTCTACACCAGCTCTTGACCTTTTTCTGACTTTTCCCTGGAATTAGCTTTCTTTTCTTGGTGGATAACCAGAGGTTTCTTTCCTGATGTTACCTCCGTGCCTTTTCTGGGTCCCTGCTTTTTTCTAGGCCTTTCCTTTATTACAGGAGTTCAGATTGCAAAGAATCTTGGGTGCTGACCAACTCATTGATCTGGAGACATAACCATGGGCAAGATTGACTGTAGGTGTTTATATTCGTGCTCTGGAGATGGAAGATCAACAAATAAGAAAACTATCCCGAGTACTGTGCTGAGAATTAAAACGGGATGATGAGGTTGCACTTGATCGGAGGGATGGCTTCTGATTAGGCGGCACTTGTGCAGACTTTGGGAGTGGGGAGCAACTGACAACGGGTGGTATCAAGCAGGCTGTGAAAGCACCAGACATACTACAGAGTTTCGTCATGTTGGCTCCAGTTACAAAAAGAAAAGAAGCTGGCTTATCTTCATCAGGCAGAGAGTGGACCCAAGCCTGGTTAAGAAATGAATTAAAAAATACTTCCAAGTCCCACTTCCTTTGTCTATTTAGAAAGGAATTTTAGCCATCACAAGCTTTCTTATCTGGCCTTTGATAAGGAAATGGAAGTTATTAAAGGCTGTTACCTAAGAAAACAAAGCTCAGAAGATATATATTTAAATTCCAGACATGCAGGGACATTTGAAAGGGACTTGGGATCTCAAAGGCTGGCACCGACCCTTAGGTCCCAGCACGGAGTCGGGCGCCACTTTCAGGTGGGGTACCCCTTTGCTAAGGGCTTAGGGATGGGGATACCTTGTGGGTCTCTGTGACTGCACTTTGCTGGAGGGGTGTGTGAGCGGGGCTGTGGCGCCAATACGGGGAACAGAGGGGGTACCCACCACAGTTGAAGGCTCCAGCTCTCCCTGCCCCACCACCTAAATGGCAGAAGAGAAACTTTGACTCTTATCATTAATGTTTCTTTCAGGGTCAACACACTGACCTGCAGCCCAGGAAGTGACTTCTTGTCCATTGCTGCTTCTGAGGGGCCTGCCAGGATTTGAAATGAAGCAGCAGTTCTTGTAACATCCAGCCATAAATCTAAATCTCTTTTTTTAAACCCAAGCAAATAGAGAGATAACTTGACATTTTGCATGCTTAAATTTAGAACAGATTACAGAAATTGAATACCCGCGTCATAAGCTGCTTCATTTAAGCACAACACACATACTCAGACTCGGTTTCACGTGATTTGCTTCTTGAGAGCACAATTTCCTTTGCCAAAGATTTTTAAATCTTTAAGGTGACTAATGAATAAGGTGGCCCAAGAATGAGGCTACCTGATCTCCAGTTCTGGCTCTTATTTGGCGAAGCAGAGGTGCCCTTCCGGGTTTCAGAGAGATCCTCTCTGAGTCCACCATGTGTGCTTGTCTATGTCCGGAGGACATACTCCCACATAACCACAGAGTGGTCAGGACACACCTCAGTGTCGGGGATGATGAGATCTATGAGATTCTCTTAGAACCCATGCCTGAAAATGGTTATTAATAGTAGAGGTCACTCACCAACTACATCACGTGTGCTCGGCACCATTGAAAGCATGCTTTGCTTCACTTGTTTTAATTCTTCTCATTTTCATTACAGCCTTGTGAGTTATCATCATCTTACTAAGGAGGAAAGTGAAGCTCAGAGAGATCCAAATGCACAAGCTCTAAGCGGGGAGGCAGGATCCGAACCCAGTCATTGGATTGTACCTCTTATCTTACAGCTTCTGGAGATTGACTCCGAGGTCTTGCTGCCATCACTGACAAAAAGGGATGAGAATGGGGTGGAGCTAGTCGTTCTGACCCAAAGATGGCTCTTCATGGGGGTATTTGTATCTAGGCCTGTCCCAGAGCTCAGAGGAGAGTGACCTTAGAACTGGGCGGTAAAGTGGGGTCCAATGAATTGAGTCATCTAACAAAATTGGTTAATCGTGAACTGAGGACACTGAATTAACATATAGTCTAGTTATAGGTCAATTTAGCTAGAAGAGGCACAGATAAAAGACCTAACTGGTTTTATCCCGAGGGACAATGACTTGTGATGAACCTGATAAGCCAGCAGACTTCCTATTGGAGCCACAGCATTTGCCATCACCAATACCTACAGAATTCCCCAACTTCCCGCATGTCTGCATGGTCTCTATAATCCCTACAACCAGGAAAGGCAGAGACAGAGCAGGTCTTCCACCTCCTCCTCTTGATCACAAGTCTTCTCCTGCTTCAAACACCTGGCATCCAGCTATTGACTTTGCTGTGTGTCCAGCATACCAAACTGCTCTGACCTACAGCAACTTGTCTGGAGGCAGAAGGGATGGATAGAACATAAAACGGTTGATTCAATTTTACAAAATAGCCCAAAAGCCGTTAGCAAGGTTTGCAAAGGTTGCCTTTCCAGAAAGTTGCTGCAGATCTTATAAAAATGAAACTAATAGAAGAAAATGGGTGGGTTTGAGAAAAGGGATCCCAATGACTTGAGAATGCATATTGAAATTTAGAACAACTTTTCCTTCTTAAAAACAACCTTGTACTCACGTCAGTGGAAAGTCCCTGCTAATTTGGGTTTAACTGTCACTGCAAAAACTGACTGGGATTGTCAGGCACTGTCAGGTGGGACCATCTGCCAGAATGAGTTTCTTCCAATGACTAGGTTTTGATTTTCTAGGAGCTCTCCATGGTATCACACTTCTTAAAGAGAAATGTCTTCACTTTGTTTGTAGTCTGTCTTCCCTCCTGAATGGGTACCTGCCTATAATTCTACAAGTAGGACAGCAGGACTTGGGTTATAGGAGAAAAGTTTCCTTTTCATAGGACACATCTGCAGAAGTCAGGAGCACAGTGCCAGCCAACCCTGAGGGAGGCTGTGCCCAAGAAAGGGACATACTGACCAAAGTGAAATGTTTATCCAGGTCATAGGCCTAGTCTTTCTATTGCCTTGTCTGTGTTCATTTTCTCAAAGAGTTAGAATGAATTCATGTAGCTTTCTGTGGGCTTTCTTCTGGATCTCTGTTTGCACAGACGGCATTAATACACACATAGATCAAGCCTTTGGCCATCTAATTTAAGTTTAATGGATAAAACAGTATAAGGCAGTGGCATGGAGATGAGGAAAGGGGAGAAGCTGGACATCACAGAAGATTAATTGAGTCCCTGAACTTTGGAGACTGACACTCAAATTAAATCACCACTATGTGCAAATAGATAACTAAATAAATATGTAAATTATGAGAGGGCCACCCCTGATGTTGGGGATGGACCTTTGAATAAGGCTGAACTGAGAAAAGTATTATAATAACAATAGGAATAATATCATTTATTGAGCATCTATTATGTGCTAGCAACAATGCTGTGTGGGAGGTACTGTTCCCACCTGGATGGCCGAATAGCTTCTGCGAAGCACCACAAGGTGATAATCACGTGCAGTGGCTGAGCCACAGGGCTGAATCCAGGTGCTGTGCTTATGCTGCCCTCAGTGGGGACAGTGAAGCAGGGACCAGCAATGTGACTTACCCTTGAATGCAGCACTTGCTAAGAATCAAGCAAAATGACAAAAAAAAAAAAAAAAGCTGAGACCTAGGAACTGGGTTTGAGCCCTTTCTGCAATTCACTACCTACGACTTTAATAATATTGAACTCTATGTGCCTCGGTTTCCTCATTTTCCAATTTTCATACAACCCACCAATTCCTGTGCATGCTGGAGGGGAATATAGATGTGGAATCTCTTTGTTAACTTCTCTGAGTTTGTGTAAGTACCAAATGAATGCTGTCTATTTTAATTGCTAACCAGTTAAGAAACAATGCTTTTAGAAGGTAGTATTAAATAGATCAGCTTCAACCTTTGTATCCTGTAAGACGTGCATCTCAGTCCCTGGGTGAGTGGCTCCTTGTCCCTCCAGTGCCCCGGTCTGGCAGGATGCAGACTGATCTAGCACTGCTCACAGAAATCTTTTCACAGAGCCCAGGAACAAAGCTATTTCTGTCTATCTAGAGTAAAGCTCTGTCTTCCCCTGTTGTTCACTCCCCTAAATCACAGGAAACAACAGTGAGATTTACCGGAGTGTGGAAGGAGATTCACACATAGATAATCAGACAACTTGTTTGCCTACCTGCACCAGCAAAGGACCCAGATCATGGCAAGACGACTCAGACAGTACAGTGCTGGTACTTCAGAGACGTGTGGGCCCTAGTGATGCCTGACATCCTCAGTCTCTGTCTCCCATGCCAGCAAAAGGCCCTGAGGACAGGACCGGCATGACTGCTGGTGTCCCTTGCTCTCTGCTTAAGTGAAGTGTTTTATCCAGGCCATAGGCCTAGTCTTTCCATTGCCTTGTCTTTCTTCATTTTCTCAGAGTTAGAATGAATTCACTTAGCTTTCTGTGGGCTTTCTTCTGGATCTCTGTTTGCACAGATGGCATTAATACACACACACAGATCAAGCCTTTGGTCATCTAATTTAAGTTTAATGGATAAAACAGTATGAGGCATGGCTAAGCCCCAGGGCTGTGGTGGTGTCAAGTTTCATAAAGCAGAAACCTTGTCAAGGAACTCCAAAGGAATCTCTAGGCTCTCTTTCAGAGGATATTAAGCGACTCTGTGCCCCAAGCCATGCTCGTCACAGCCACGCAGGCTTGATTAATGTTCCAGTCCTAAAAGCTGCCATGCATTGAATGAGTAATTTTCCCGTGTCTGACTCTGAGCTTGGTGTTGTCCCAGGGCTTTCTCCATTCTTCCTGGGAGACAGCAAGGTGTTCTAGCCTCATTGTAGGGCAAATGAATTCAGGCTCAGAGAATGAAAGGGCAGCCCAACAGGAGCCTGTCCTGCAGTGGGACTCCAAGGTAAGCCTATTCTTTCCTGAGCTCTACACAAAGCTAAGAGTGGGACCAATCAATGCCCCCAAGTGGCTGAGCACTGGAGGAGCCCAGTTCTGACTTCTAATGGTATCAGTTACTCTTCCTCGAACTCTCTGCGTGTCTGACCCTGCATTTTACCGGCGGTATTGCATTCACTCACAACAATCTAATGGTGTCAGTACCGATGTTCTCCCGCTTTTAGGAAGTCTGGCTTCTGGGAACTTCAGTAACTTACACACAGGCCACAGCTGTAAGGCATGAACCTTTCAAATCCAGTCTTGTCTGACTGCATGACCCTTTGTTTGGACCGGACTCTCATCTTAAAAGTTCATTGGAGTGGGCTGTCCCCCATAACATGCAAGAGAGCTTGGGGACAGGCAGGAAAAGGCCAAGGTAGTTGGAAAAACCAGATGAGTTGAGCTGCTCTGTCCCTGTTATTTTGATTGTATCCAAATCTTGATAGCCTAACCAGGCATTGGGATAGCACTCTGTCTTTCCTTCCTTCCTCTTTCCTTCCTCCCTTCCTCCCTCCCTCCCTCCCTCCTTCTTTCTTTTTCTTTCCTCTCTCTCTCTTCCTTCCTTTCTTTCTCCTTTATTCTTCCCTCCTTTCTTCCCTTCCCCCTCCCTTCCTTCTCTCTTTCCTTTCCTTTCTTTTTCTTTTATTCAATATTTATTGATATAGCTTTGATTTACAATACAATATAAGCCCAAATGTGCAGGTTCACCATTTCTCCAACATGGGACAGCACCCCACACCCACCATCACTTACTCCCGGCCTCCACCTCCTTCCCCACTGGTAACCTCAGTTCTATTGTTGATGTCCAAGGGTTCTTTTCGTTTTGCCTGATACTTGACTTTGTTTCTTTATATTACACATATAAGTGAGACAAATACCAATTTGACTTTCCCTTTCTGACTTGCATCGGTTAGCACTATCTCTTCAAGTTCCAACCATGTTGCTGCAAATGATAGGATTTTACCTTTTTAGGGTTGTGTTGTATTCCATTGTGTATATCTATCACATCTTGTATCTCTTCATCTGATGATGGGTATTTATGTAGTTTCCCATTCTTGGTTATTGTAAGTAATGTTGCAATAAACATGGGATATATATACCTCTGCAAATTAGTGTTTTTGCATCTTTTGGCTAAGTACGCAGAAGTGGGATGATAGGATCCTATGGGATTTCCATTCTTGACTTTTTGCTCAATCTCCATGAAAGTTCCATAAAAGTTATACCAATTTACACTCTCACCCACAGTGTAAAATATTTCCTTTTCTCTGCATTCTCACCAGTGCTTTGGATAACAGCCAATCTCACAGGTATAAGGTGATATCTCATTGTTGTTTTGTTTTGCATTTCCCTAATAAAAAGTGAGAAATGACATCTTTTCCTATGCTTGTTGACTCTGTATATCTTCTTTAGAGAAATCTCTATCCAATCTGTCCTTTTTTAAAAATCAGGTTGTATGTTTTTCTGCTGGTGTGTTTTCTGAGTTCTTTATATTTTGGGTCTTAATCAGATATATGATGAGCAAATTATCTTCTTCTAGTCGGTAAGACGTCTTCTCATTTTGGTAGCAGTTTCTTTTGCTGTGCAGAAGCATTGTAGTTTGCTGTGATCCCATTTACTTATTTGTTTGTCCCTTTGCCACTAGAGTTGAGTATATACAAAGACCTCTCGAAGGCCAATGTCATGTCTCTAAAGCCTGTGGTGGTGTTTTTTTTTTTTTTTTTTTTTTTTTAAGGAAAGGTACAAGCAGGAATGAAGGTGAGTAGATAGCAGGCAGGAAGAATGAGGAAGAAGAGACATTTTTATTTTTAGTCATTCATCTTGGTTGTTCCCCGTGGCCCTGGGTCATGAACCTGGATCCTTGGGATGTGTGTGCACTATATCCATTGGCCTTATTCACTAGGTGCACCTTTGTTTACTTGTAAGTATTTTTCACTATTGTAAGTGGGGTGTTGAATTAGTTGAGTCTCCTACTATTATTGTATTGCTGTCGATGTCTCACTTTAGTTCTACTAATAATTGCTTTACATTTTTTGATATGTCTCCATTTGGTGTATATATATTAATAAGAGTTATGTCTTCTTGCTGAATTGATCCATTAATAATTATATAATGTCCAACCCTGTCTTCCAACCATTGACTTTGAACCTATGTTTATCTTTCAACTGCAGGTGAGTTTCCTGAATGTAATAGAAAGTTAGGTTATGTCTTTTAATCCATTTGGCCACAATATGCCTTTTGATTGGTGAATTCAACCCATTAACATTTAAGGTAATTATTGATATATAACTTTATTATCATTTATTGTTTTCTGAGTGTTGTTGCAGATAGTACTTTTGTTCTCTTTCTCTTCTTAGGTGCTTTGAAAGCATTTGAAATATATCTGTTTTTTCCCTTTAATTTTCTTTTTTAGTTTTTCACTGGGTTTATGTTTTGAAGTTACTCTGGGGCATACATATAAGTTTCTATGCTTGTAACCTTTTTTAACTTGAGCTTGAGGCTTGAGCTCATTTTAATTGTCCACATTTTTACTCTCCTTCTCCCACATTTTATATTTTTGATGTCTTGCTTCTTTTATGTGGGGTTTCTTTTCATTTAGTAGAACCTCCTTTAGTATTTCTTTTAAGGCTGGTTTGGGGGTGATGAATTCTTTTTACTTTTGCTTATCTGTAAAACTCCTTATCATTCTTTGAATTCTAAGTGTTAATCTAGCACTTAGATCTAATCCTTGATTAGAAGTCCCTTTCTTTTAGCACTTTGAATATATCACAACATTCCTTACAGTCTGTAAATTTTCAGCTGAGAAATCTGCTGGCATTTTTATAGGAACTCCTTTGTATGTAACTTGTTTTTCTCTAGCTGCTTTCAAAATTTTCTGCATCTTGAATTTTTTACATTTAATGACGATGTGTCTTTGTGTAAGTTTTCTTGTGTTTCTTATGTTTGGAACTCTTTGAGCTTCCTGTATCTGGAGGTCTGCTTCCTTTCTTGGGTTAGCTGTTAATTGCTTCAAATATAGTTTCTAACCCCTTCTATCTCTCATCTCCTGGGACTCCTAGATGGAAAAATAGTTCCTCTTGAACTGTAGGCATTTCACTGCCATATCTTCCAGCTCACTGATTCTATTGGAGGCTTCTTCCAGCCTACTGTTGAGTCCCTCTGTTGTGTTCTTTAGTTCCATGAATTCTATTCGGCACTGCCTCATATTTTCTATATCTCTGTTGTAGTTTTATTTTTGTTCCTCCATTATTTTCCTGATTTCAGTACATATCATTAAAGCTGTTGCTTTAAAGTCTTCATCAAATAATTTACTTAAGTCTTTTGCATTCAGATCTTCCCCTGTGGTTTTGTTTTGGTCCATCATTTTGTGTATATTTCACTCTCTCTTTTTTAACCTGTTTTGACATTCTGTGTTTATTTCTTTAGGTTAAGCTTCCCTGGTGTAAAGACCTTGTTTTGCTCTCAAGTTGCACAGTATAGGCCCGGGTGTTGGTCTAGAATGCTGTGTTTTCTTGTGTTGTTTGATCTCAGCACTCCTCAAAATTGTTGAAGCGCTAGAGTCTGCCCTGTGCTGAGGCCTAATATTCTAGTCTACAGGGTTAGAGGAGGGATAGGGAATGCAATGTTTTCCCCCCGAATCACAGAAATGTACAGTCAGATGCAAGGAGAGAGAACCAAGAGTTGTAGGCCCAGTCTGCAAGCAGACCACAGTCCCAACAGAAGCCCCAGGAGAAAGAGAGTCAGGGAATTCTCTTAGCAAGCACACAACTTCGTGAAAAATCTCTTAGCCCTCCAGAGGAGTAGCAGTTCCAGTAGGAGGCAATAAACAAGCCCTAGAATTTGGGGGTGGAAGCTGTAGGAAGTACCAAGCAGATAGCAAAACTGTCTAGCAGTAGTCCCAGGCAGGTGGAAACTGCCTTTGCAATTATCTTCTCAGAAAGAGCTAGAGAATGGCGTTCTCCTTGGAAGGAACTAGTCAACTACCCACACGAGTGCTGTTGAACTGGCTGTCTGTCTCCGGTAGCCCCGCAGAAAGGCAGCTGTGAGCATTAACAGGTCTGCACAGATACACTTATGGTGGAGGAGGTGGGTATCCCCTCCTGGAGGATTTCCTGCAAAGGTGACTTCTAGCCAGGTAACAGTATCTTGTTTTACAAGGATGCTAAATCAATTTTCACTCTTCTGAGGTTTTTGGTTCAGTGACTAAAAGCCAATTCCCAGATATGGTGGTGCTTGCTGAGGGAGAAAGTCCTTTATTTCCAGGAGAAGGTCTATATGACTGCTCTCTCCCTGTAGCTCTTAGATCTCTGAATAGGGCTGTGTGATTCTGAGAGATCTGACTCTTTTCTTTATGGAAGTACTGGTCCCAGTTCCTTTGTAAAGGTTGTATTTGCTAAATAGCTGTATTTTGGGGTTTTTGCTTTTGTTTTTTTAGGATTCCCTAATTTGTTTTATTACAGTAACTTTTATTTTGCACTTTAAATAAACTCATATGTGTAGGTTTCCCATTTGTGCAGTTTCTCCATTTCTCAGATATATGTCAATGTACTCTGCCCTCCATCAAATCACCCATGTTCTTCACCTTTATGCAGTGGGCTCCACCACCACTTACCCCACCCCCACCCCATACTTTTCCTATTGGTAACCTCATTTCTATTGCAAGTATCCAAGGCTTGGTTTTGTTTCTTTTGTTCCTTTGTTTTGTCTATTCACATTCCACCTATTGAGGTCATCTGGCATCTCTTCTTTTGACTTATTTCACAGCATGATCCCCTCTAGGTCCATCTATGTTGATTCAAATGACAGGATTTCATCTCTTCTAAGGGCTGTGTTGTATAGTTACATTTTGGATGCGATTATGGAAAGGAGGTAAGCTCTAGGTCCTAACAGTTCACCATTTTGGCAACGGATTGGGGATGATGCTTTCACATGAATTATGTGTTTTAACTCTAGACTGACCATATTTCCTTGAGACAAAAATGGGACATTGGGATGGCAAAAGCAGGACAGGATTGGGTGCTGGTGACTAAGGAGAATAGAGGAGGCAGAGCAGAGCAACCAGGCCAGCAACAAATAAGTACTATGTATGTGATGTCATCTGGTGGAACTTCATACAACAGCCAGGGCTGGTGCAAGGAATGTTGGTACCTTAGGTGAAAACCAAATTTGGCACCCCTATAAATCCTGCTCTAAATGCCTGCCTAAAACACATGCCGCTTTAACCATCCCAGTGCCAGAAATGCCCAATAACTAGCACAGTGCCAGAAATGCACAAAAACCTTCACAGTGTTAAGAGATAACCCCATAGTACTTACGTGCAACTCAACCGCACTTCAGTTCTGCTCCCTTTGAAAAAACTGCATGCAGTGGGGAATGGTTGGAATCCTCTCTCGCCTTCCCCTCCTCCTCCCCTTCCCGGTGGCTCCTGTTTCCTCACAGGAGGCAGGAACTGCAGTAGCAGCCATGCCCCCACCCAAAGAGGGGCCTGGTGGAGTAGCAGTTAGGTCAATCACCTCTGAAGGATCAAGCCACACACCCTTGGGTTTGAATCCCAGGTCCGGGGGTACACAACCAGTGTGAACAGCTAAATAAAAATAAAAGATGCTTCCTCCTCCTCTATCTTCCTGCTTACCTGTCCACTGATGGTCATTCCTACCTGCACCTCTCCTCAAAAAAAAAAAAAAGAAAAGAAAATACTAAAACAGTTTTTTTTAAAAAGACACCCTTAGTTTATTAAAAATGGGACAAAATGTATATTAATATTAAAATAATGGGACAGTCCAGAAATATGAAAAATAATGGGACTGCTCAATTTAAAATAGTACATCTAGTCAGCCTACTAACTCTCAGAACAACTTTGTCGACTGGGTGCTATTATCTGCATTTTATAAATGGTGATACTGAGGTTCCTAGATTAGGAGGTGCTCCTGTGGTCATGGAGCTAGCAAAAGGCAAAGCCTGGCTGGGAATCTGACTATAGGCAGTATTTAAGAGATGGATTCCCTGGCAGATACTACTTGTTGATTAATTTGACAGGTAGTTCCACTCCCTTATCCTCAACACCTCTGCTATAAAGAGCAATTATTCCCACTCTCAGTATAGTCATATGACACAGGCCTGGCCAAGTCCAGTGGGAGCTTCTGGGAAGGTCCCTGCTCTTTCTGATGAAATGGATAGATGCTGTGGACTCCACTCCTGGTTTAATGAGGGCCATGTGCTTTGAATAGCTTCAACCATCTAACAAACTTCTAAGAATGGCAAGAGTAGTTGGTTTGACATCACAGAGACAATAGACCAATATGATCAGCTGCCTAGCTGAAGACTTCTTTGTATGTACAATATGTATTTTCTTTTGTGCTTAAACCTCTGTGAGTCTTTTTTTCTGTCACTTGCAGCCCTTAGAAGACTCTTGATTAAGGTAAATCCTTATGGGTGAGAATGTAGTGGTAGCATGCCTTTGTGAGTCCTGGTCAGGTTTCAGTTATTGATTAGTAAGGATCAAGAAATAAACTCATGTACTCCCTAGGAATGAAACTCCTGGAGGTAATTATGAAACTCTTGGAATGATAAATCTCATACAAAAATGTTCCATTTCCCCAAACTAACATATGTGAAGGGCGGATCAATGAACAAATATGAATGGACTTTCAAGGAACTAAGTTGTCAGGGGTTGTGATTCCTCTCTGTGACCCCTGGTGGAATCTTCCTGAGAATGATGGAAGTGATAGAAGTCAAAGTTATAGACCCCAAGAAATATGTACTAAGTGAAGAAATATGGGGATATTGGTAAATGTGATACCCTTCTTGTTCTTTGCTCTCCTCCTCTCTCTCCTCTTCCTTCATTTCATTCTCTCTCTCTCTCTCCCTCTCTCCCCATCATTTGGGTGTATAATTGACAATTTAATTCAGGCACTAAGCGTATAGACCTCAAATTTTCTGGGTTCAAATCTCAGTTATGAATACAATCCCAATCATGAACTCTCCATAAAACACAAGATAAGTTATTTAAACTCTCAAAGTATCTACTTCTTCTTTATCTACAAAATGGGCTAATTCACAATGCTGTAATAAAGCTTAAACTAGATAAGCCACATTATGTGCTTAATGCAGGACCTAGGTTGATAGTGATAGTTTTGTTAGTGTTTTCCATGGTAATTTTCTTGACCTTTATCACACAGAGGTCATTTTGCCTCCAACTTCACAGGTTTCTGTGGGAGTCCTGCTGTGTCAGTCGTTATGTCTTGTGTGTTAACTACCCTTCAGGTCAGAGAAACAGGTGGCTGAGGTGGAGGGAAGTTGGGATCTTGGCCAACGCCAATTGAAAGTCTTAGCCAGTGACCTTGACTTTGCCAGTGCTAACCATTTTTAATACTCAAAAGGTCACATTACCGTGAGTCAGGTCAAGACAACAGCAGGCATACAAGGCTAGAGTCAGTCATAAGGTGGGAAGGGGATAGCCCTTTTAGCTTTTTGATTTGATGTTGGCATAAAACTGGATGCAGTAAATTTAACTCTAAGTGAGACAACATGGATTTCACCACCCCCATGGAAGTCTGGGCAGTCTTCCTACTAGTCAAGAGAACAAGCCATAAATCTCCCTGTGGACGGCAGTGCTGGGCATACAATACACTCCGCTGTCTCTCCTGTTTCCAGAAAGTGTTGATGAATCCTTCCCCTCAGATTTATTTCAGCCATTATCATGGCATAGTAGAATCTCAACAAGACAGAAATAGAAGACTGAAGGTTGGTCCTGTCAGAAGCTCTTAATATAATTGTAAAAGTCCAACCTCTGCATGCACCCCTCCCTCCATTCTGGGAATAATCAGGCTCGAGATGCGGGAGCTGAACTGAGGTGGGGGAGGGGACGGACGCCTGGCTGAGGACATCAGGATTCCTGCAACGGATGCTGTCTCTCTGCAGGAGGCTGGGATGCCGCAGCCCTGCGGGCTCCCTGGGAATTCTGCAGGTTCACAAAAGCCCCAGTTAGAGCTTGGATCACCCTGGGCAGCAATGAGTGGCTGTAATAGTTTTAGCTGCTGCGTCGTGGCTGGATGTTCCGGGAGCACAGACCCTTTGCTGAAGGTTGAGTTATGTAGAACTAAGTCCTCTGCCCCCAGCAGTGCCTGCACAGGGTGGGAGGCATCTAGCCAAGGACTAGGACTCAGGACAGTGGGGGCCTCGGGGGACCAGCCCAGCCCAGAGGGCTCAGGCTACCAGAGGGAATGTAGAATTCCTCTTCCCTTGAACATTTACTTTCTGTTTAGGGTTTAATTTTCTCTTTGAAAGGCAATCTTGGGGATGAAAAAAAGCACTCCCTGAAGTCCATTCGGGCTGTCTGTTCTCCAACTTAATTTCCATTCTAATGTTTATGGAGCTCCCACTGGCTTTCGGTGTTCGTTATTCTAATTCTGCTGAGATTCTCCCTGGGGCTGGCTGCTCCATCCCGGGCTTGCCCTGTTCCATTTCAGGATTTAGAGCAGAGTCACAGAGCTCAGGTATTGATGGAAGGGGCCCAGCATCCTGAGAATGAGTTCCCCATGGTTTCATCCTTCCCAGTCCCAGAGGTGGGCCACTCTGTCCGTTAGTTTAAGCACCTGGGCTCCTGAGCACTCATTGCACACTGTGGCCAAGCGACAGTCCTGTGCTCTGTGTCATGAATTTCAGAGACTCAGGCCACTGAAATCTTCTTCTCCGTGCTTCTGTGCCTGGCTTTTGTGGACAGTGGTGACGATTGCATCTTTAAGAAGCACTGCTGTTTAGCCTTCAAAAGTACTCTCTGGAGGCAACCCTTGGGTTAGAATCTCAAAATTGCTGCTTACCAGCAGTGTGCCCTTCACCTCAGCTTCATCATCTATAAAACTGGGTTCCAGTTAGGCCATTAGTGTTAAATGAGTTAATAGATAAAAATTGCCTGGAAGAATGCAGGGCAGAAAGTCAACTAAAGAAGGGATGATTGTGATCCCTGTTATGGTTACTACTTTCTCCTGGATGCAGGTGCCAGATCTGCAATCACCAGCACACCCAGCAGGGTGCGCCCTGCATCTCAGCAGCACTGAATCGGAGGAGCCGCCAGGGCCCACTGTCTGGGGTGGGTGTATTGAATTCCATTGGAGCAAAGGGTCCTTTCATCCCTTTCTAACACCATCCTTAATTCCTCCAACCTGCCTGGCCTGGTGACTGCTGGAATATGATTATGTGTGAAGAAAGCAGTGGGAAGACAAGTAGGGAGAGGGAAAAATCAGAGGAATTCTGATTCTCATTCTCAGGGGATTCAGTCACTGGGCCCAGTCCATTTGAGGAGCAAATGGCATTACAATAGTTCCCATCCACATTGGCTCGACCCCCCAGAGCATTCTTCCTCTCTTTTACTAGGGCTGCTCTTGTCATTCCAGACTGCAGAGGGGAGAGCAGTGTGGATGATTCCACCCACAATTCTCTGAAGACAGAAATGAGGCTGTTTCATAATCTCCAAAGGTTGGAGATGCTCCAAGAGAGAGAGAGAAGCTGACCTACTTTAAAGGCTCAGAGAAGGAGATGCTCAGCTCTCTCCCGACACAGGAGGAGCCACCACCTCCAGGCCAAGTGAAGATGACAAGGGCTCTCACTGAAGTCATCGGCCCGGCCACCCATTAGACCCTACCAGATCTATGCCACGCTGGCTGCCTAAGTGGCCGGGCTCCTTGGCTTGTGTGGATAAGACTTCTGCCCTCATCCATTGAGGTCCACAGGCAGGAGGACACACAGCTGACACTGCTGTCTGGTCACCCTTCTGAATCTTCTTAACTTGCTTTGTAGCAAGCTGCCTATTGGTGGCTGCTCCATGGGACAGGAATGTGAACTAGAAGTCTGCAGTCACTGGGGGTAGAGGATCCAGGCTACATTTTTGACCTCTAACAAGTTGGCCATGACCAGCAAACCCCAGAAGTATGGGTCTCCTGCAGGCTGGGCTCAGGATGGAAGAGGCCAGACCTACATGTCTGCAGCCACCAGTCATCCTTCTTAGGGTCTCCCACGCCATTAAGAGGCTTGCCCCTTGTCTGACCACAATTCTGTCTTCAAGCTCTGGTTCCATCGCCACAGAGCTGTTTCAAGCTGAATTTCCCTAGATCAAGGGGACACCAGCATTGTGCTGGCAGACAAGGCAGCCCCTGGCTGGTCTGAGAAGTCGCCAGTCTTTGGCGTAGGTCACTTCTCAGACACAATCCCTCAGATCCCGGCTTTCTGCAATCCTTACCGGCCTTATCTTGGCCAAGGTCAAGGGTCCGGTCTCTTTGTCATCTCTCTGTCATTCTGGAGCCTTCACTGTCCTATGAAGAGGTCTCTCTTCTTTGAAGGTCTCACAGAAGAGAAGAGGTGAGGTGTCAAGGGCAGAGCCCAATGTTGGGGCCAGATCTGGACTCCAAAATTTGGGTGCTGTGTGGCTCTGTGAAGGGGATGACTCAGGATGTCCTTTGCAGAGTAGGGAGCGTGGTATTTCCATCAAATGTCAAGTGAAAATGAGGGATAATATAGGGACTCCTGCAGCCCAGGACACCAGGCACTCAGCACTTACCAGCCACTTGCTAAGCTATTACTAAGCCAATGGTACCCAGGAAGTGAGGCCCTGCTGAAAGGAGGCTTATTTGCATCAAAAAGAAAGAGCAGGGAGAGTTGATAGTAACAGATAGTAACAGAATCCAGAGCTCCTCTGAGCTGAAGAGGTAGGCATCCAAGGCCCTTTGGGAAAGAAAGTGGAGAGGGCAAAGATCCCACGAATGACTCATTTGGCCATGTTGCCCCCAAATGAGTCATCATCAGCAAATCCATGTTCTTGGAGTTCCCTGCCCACACACTTGCTGCCCACTGATGTCCCATTGCCTCATGACCTTGCTTTTGGCTGGGCAGCCGATTTCCTGCACTGGTTCCTGGGAATACAACTCCATCTATGTGTTGGGGGGCTGGTTGGCAGAAATATGTGCGTTGCTCAAGGCATTCTGCGAGTCTAAGGGTTTGGAATCCTATGGAAGAACGGGTGAGGGGGGCATGCTGCGGGGCAGAGAGAACTCTCAGCTAATAAGACACCTTAGTTCTGTCACAGCCTCTGCTAGCACAGTGGACAACCAGAAAAGAAAGTTTGAAGGTGGACAGAGATATGTCACCCATCAGGCTTTTGCATGCATGGATTCATCCTCTTGGCTCTTGGAAGATCTGCCAACTGAAGAGATTTTTGGCCAAAGAAAAACCTGGTCCACTGGGTGTCCATCTGGCTGCAGGACCACCTTGGGGAGGGAAGGGAGGACAACAAAGAACAGATGCATGAACTGGATAGACAAGCAGGGCCCTGGGCAGCGCCATGGTGAGAGCTGAGTCAGCTGGTGGCCTGGGCAGCCTCCCAAGGACCCAGCACCCCTACCCAAACTCTGTCCCAAGAGAGTAGCACAAATAAAATCCAAGAAGAGGCATGTTAGTGCATTTTCAGCGCTGTAGACATAACTCAGGTCATTTCCCTGACACCTGAACTCCCCACATTCTCTTGATTTAATTATTCATAATCACCATCAATAACTACTGATCATCAAGGAATGAATGAAGCAAGAGGGTGAATGGACATGACTGCCCTGGCCAGAACTCTGCCGCGCTGTCAGGCGCCGCTTCCCCGCATTAGTCATCAAAGCACAATCCCTGCCCATCTGTCATTTCTGCCCTTATCTTATCAATCCTTTTAATAGCAGGCAGTAACAATTTATTAGCAATTTTCCAGAGTCTCTGCCTCCTGGCTAGATCTTTTTCCATCTTGAGATGGAGTCATATTTCTTCTAAATCTAGCTCTCTTCAAGGCACCAAGGAAGGTCAGTCTGATAGAGCCAGCGAAGCCTAAAGAGAAGCAACAATGAAATAAAGACATTTCCATTTGCCTCTGCTTATTTGTAAAAAAAATGAATAATTTAGTGGTTTCAAGTGAACAACTGTATGTTAGAGAAGAGGGAGCCTTACAGAGACCAGATAAGAACAAGCCATCTTTGATTTCCCCTTCCAGAATGTGATTGTTTTCGTTGAGAAGAAATGCATGGGCCTAGGTGGCAGCAGGTGGAGCCTGCAGTGAGTGGGAGATGCCCCAGCTCAGACTCTACACCTTTTGGCGAATCAACTTTACCAGATCCCAGTAGGATAAGAGGAAGCCATTTTACAATGTAAATGTTCATGCATAGGTAGCTGGATAAAGCAGGTCTGCAACACACACACACACACACACACACACACACACACACACACACACACACACACACACAGCACACACACCATATACTAAACATACCACACAAACACACACACCACACAAACCACACACACCACATACCACACACTTGCACACTCACACATACCACACACTCATTCACACATACCACACACATTCACACATGACACACACCACACACACACACCACACAAACACACTCACACACATCACAGACTCACGCACACCCTGGAATATTACTCGGCCATAAAAAGGGAGGGGATTGGAGGCTATCCAGTTGAGTGAGGTGAATCAAAGGGAGAAAGAGCAATATTGGATGATCTCACCTATATTGTAAAGAAGGAAAATAGACAGAAAAATAAAGTCAAAATAAGCTTTGGGACTATGAGAACAAGGTTGAGTTTGCCAGAGGGTGAGGGGGTGGATGTTGGGTTCATGTGCTGAAGGGGGTTTATCTACCATTTTTTTTCACCTTCCTTTACATCCCCTACCCCCCCCCCCCTTTTTGTGTTTTGGCCTGTTTGTGTTCGTCAGAGCTAAAAAAGAAGAAGAAGCCACTTCCTTATTTTCGTGACCCATGAGTTGGTTTATGACTTATCTCCTTGACAATGAAGAAGAGGTGCTGGCGGGTGCTAACCCGCCCAGCTGTGGGAAGGGAAGCAATTCCTCTGTGGGAGAGCCCTTTTGGTTTCCCCAGTCGCCCACCCCAGCCAGGAAGCCATCAGGAGCTCAGCCAGGGCTTGGGTCAAAGGCTGTGTCGATTCAAACTGTCTGTCCTGCGGATGACCAGAAGGAACAGCAGATGAATGCTTCAGCTTTGGGGACAGAGTTATAAAGTTGCCTCTGCCTTCAGAGCGTAAACCACTGCTTCCCAAAGGAGGGACTCATACCTCAGTGTAGTGTGTTCTACCAGCTCAGGGCACTTTAGGGCTACACTGCCCTCTGACCTTGGCCAGTCCCCTGTGGTGGCCTTTCCTGGAGCTGAAACACCTGCCAGCACTCCCAGCACAGAGCCAGACCACCTCTCATCTGCACAACCATGATAGATGTCACTGTGCGAATCAGAGACTCAGAAAGGAAAAGTGATTTATCAAGGCCACCCAGCTAGTGACGGTCTTCAAATGCAGGTTCAGCTACTCTATTATTTATTTTTCCAGTGTTTCTATTATATATCAGCTTATGTGTTTCTAGAAATATATTCCTATAGCTAACATAGAGCTTTAATGTATCTGTATAATTACATACTGTTAAATCATGATTTTATAGTCAATGACTATTTTTATTATTGCTGTTAGATTTCTTGCTATTTATTTTTTGGAATAGGCAATAATGCTGATGATTCAAAATTTAAAATATACCAGACAAATACAATGGAAAGTTCTCCTCATTCTTTGTCCTTCAGCTACTCAGATCCCTTCTCAGGGGCAACTGAATTAATTCAATTCTTATGTATCTTTTCAAAACAGTGGGATAGATGAAAATAATATGTCTATATATTCCTTTTATACAAACAGTGCCTACAATACCTATCGTTGTGCTCCCCACCTCCACCCCACCATTCTCCAGATGATTCCATTTCAGTACATAAAGAGCCACCTCGTTTCTAGTTATGGCTTCACACTACAAGGACATCACATTAAACAGTGTTTTAAAAGAGGCAAGTGCTTTCCACTCTTCCGTTTTGTGCATTTATTTTAAAAGCTCCATCTTCTGTCTTACTGAACTTTCCATGTTGAACTCAAATCTTCTGTTCTGGAGTGAATCTGCAGTGCTGGCGAGCAAGCTGGTTCTTACTGGAGAGTAACCATGAACGGGCACTGACCCTGCCCGATCTGCTGTTTGGCAGGGTCCCTGTCCCCTCAGTCTGACCCGCTCCACAAAAAATAGTCCCGACCTTCTACAGTGAAGGCTCCTTAGCCCAAACCATGGAGTTGGGTCCATCGCAGCCTCCATCTGTGACTAGGAATCATTTTGGAGTCATTCCATCATGCAGAGTCTATGTTTTCAGGAATCAATGAAGTTAGAGATAATAAGTCTTGTGAGTTAAGAAGAAGATACTGGGAAATGTTATAAATTTTGGTTGCCATGCATTTAATTATCCTTCATCTGAAGGATAATGGAAATATAGAAGTTTTAAAATAGATCTTTTTAGGGTAGTTTTAGGTTCACAGCAACATTGAATGGACAGTAGAGAGAGTTCCTTGTATACCCGCTTCTTCTGTGTATGCACAGGCTCCCCCACTATCAACATCTCCCACCAGAGTGAAAAAGGTTATAGTCAATTAACCTATATGGACACAGAATCATACGAAGTCCATAGTTCACAGGATGAATCACTTCTGGTGTTGTGCATGCTTGGGTCTGGACAAATGTATAATGATAGGTATGTTGATAGAGTATCACCCAGAATAGTTTTATAGCCCTAAAAATCCTCTGAACCTCACCTATTCGTACCTCCCTTCCCTCTAAATCCTGGAAAACACTGACACTTTTTACTGTCTCCATAGTTTTGCTTTTCTCAGAATGTCATGTTGTTGGAATCAGCAATATATAACCTTTTTCAGACTGGCTTCTTTCACTTAGTAATATGCATTTCGTTTTCCTCCATGTTTTTTCATAGCTTGATTGCTCGTTTCTTTTTAGTGCTGAGTAATATTCCATTGTATGGATTTACCACAGTTCATTCATCTATTGAAGAACATCTTGGTTGCTTTCAGGTTTGGGCAATTATGAATAAAGCCACTATAAACATCTGTGTACTAGTGTTGGGGCTGGATATAAGTTTTCAACTCCTTTGGGTAAATACCAAGGATTGCTGGCTTGTATGTTGAGTATGTTGAGCTTTGTAAGAAACTCCAAATTGTCTTCCAAACTGGCCATGCCATTTCACTACCCATCAATGAACAAAAGCTGCTATCATAGAATTTTAAAGCTAGAAATGACTTTCGAGGTCATCTGGTTTTTTCCTGACATATTACAAACAGAAACTCAGAGCAGTTAAGTGACTTACCTGAACACACAGTTTGACAGTCAGTGGCAGAGGATCTCTGATGACTCGAAAAACAGTTGTAGTCTGTTCTACACTGACTGCTAGATGTCATGCCACTGGGCGGTTGATGTGGTGGAGGAAGCAAATACCAGACAACATCTCAGTGTGAGCTCAGGGTATTTATAGAAATTTTACCAATGACCACTACAGGATTTTATCATTACAGTCAAATACTGAGAAGGACACTGCAATTTTAACAGATTCTGTGATTTGATAAAAATGAGTAATGTGGTGATTCTCAATAAATTCTAACATAATGAAAACATCAGGAGAGAAAAAGTATGCAACTCTGCTGAGGGAGCTAAAATTCGCCCCTGTCATGACATATTGCTATCATGCTACTAAAACTTTTATATCATTTATTTGACTTCTGCACCAGTCTAGGGATGTCCCAAAGTTAGAGATGAGTCTTATTCCTTCTACAACTCTAGTGACTGGCTTGACATTTGGGACAGCATGCTCTCTATAAATATTTCTCAAGCTGAAACCGAGAAACAGAGAAATAGAGCTCTTTAGTCTCCGCAAAGTGTGAGGTAGCATCCCATCATTGCATATTTCTAATCTTTTCATGTTGGTGTCTCTTCAGAAGATGTTGCTCTTCCATAGTGTGTCACCTGCAAGTTAGGTCACCAGATTCCTCTGCCCTGGTGGAGCCCAGCCAGCCTGCCAGGCAAGGTAGGCACTGAGGCCAGAAGAGAGACAGGAGAAGGTCATGGAGGTCTGAGTCATGGGGAGGTATCTGAACTGTGACCTGTAGCAATGGGAACCAGATGTGTGTGTTAGAAAGTATAGCCTACTGACCATAGAACAGAATAGAAAGTTCTGAAACAACTATACATCTCATATGAATCCCTATATAACAAAGTTGCCATTTACAATCAGTAAAGACATTATGAATTAATTATTTAATAAACACTTTGGATAAACTGGTCAGCCATTCGGAAAATGAAACAATCTTAGATCCTATGACAGACAGGATAATGCCATACCTCTCATGATCACAGAGCCATGTGCTAATCCTCCAGATCTATTACTTTACAAGGGCATACAGATGTGATTAAATAAAGGTTTTTGAGACTGGGAAATTAACCCGCTTTATTCAGGTGGGCCCAGGGGTTGTAAGAAGGGCAGGTGGGTCAAATTCAGAGAAGCTAAAGTGATGATGGAGGTAGAGGTTGGACTGATGAGACTGCTGGCTTTGAAGATCTAGGAGGACATTAGCCAAAGTTTGGGCACCTCTAGAAACTGCCCAAAGCCAGGACATAGATTCTTCCCTACAGAACCTCTAGAAAGAAAAACAGCCTGCCAACACCTTGATTCCCATTTTAGATCTCTGATCTCCAGAATTATAGAAGAATAAATCTGTTGGTTTTAAGTCACTAAATTTGTGACCATTTTTTACAGTGTCTGTAGTAAATGAATAGATTCCTTATCTAGTAAACTTACTAAGTAAATATTAGCTATTACATATTTAAATGGGAACACCAAACATACAAAACAAAGCAAACAAAACTTGTGGGGAGAGTAGAATTTGCATGTATGACTTCACATAATGAAAGCATTTAAAAAAATCTCTATGCAGAAAAATGTATCAATAAAATTAAAATACAAATTACAAAAATACTTGAAGTATGTAAAATACATAGAGAATTATCTTTGAATGATAAAGTTAAGGTTGATGTTCTACAACAAATGTACCTTTTTTATAAAGAATATATATATTTAAAAAGCACTTTACTTTTCACGTAGTAGTTATGATAAATAACTTTCAGGAAAAGATACTCTATGTATTAGTCACTAGACAGATGCAACTAACACTACAATGATGTACCACAACATGCTTAGAGAGGGCTAAGTTAAAGATTGACCATTCCCAGTGTTGCCAAGGAAATGAGAGCCACTGAAACTCTCACACTCACCTGGAGGGAATGTAAAATACTACAACCACTTTAGAAAACATGGACTATTGCTTTAAATTAAACACACCTACCATGTCATCCAATCACTCCTGGGTATTTGTCCAAAAGAAACGAAAGTCCATGCCCACACAAAGGCTTATATTCAAATGTCCATAGCAGTTTCATGTCTAATAGCCACCAAGTGGAAGTAACCTAAATGTCCCTCAACTGGTTTATGGATAAATAAATTGTGACATGTCTGCACTATGGAGTACTACTCTGCAATAAAAAGCAGTGAGCTGTTGATACACTCAAAAACATGGGTAAATGTCAAACACAAGGCATGAAAGAAACCAGGCTACAGAGAAAAAAAAGAATGCATTGTGTATGGTTCCTTTTTTTCAATTCTAGAAAATAAACATGAATCTACAGTGGCAGAAAGCAGACAGGGGTGGAGAGTCAGGGGAGTAGATCATGGAGAGAGAGGGAAGAGTGGAGTGCTCATAATAAAGCACCAGGACATGTCAGGGACAAGGGACCGGCTTGTTATCTTGATCATGATGATGATTTCATGACAGTAAACTTCTCAGATTATACATTTTTAATATATGCTATATATTGTATGTTTGTTATATTTGGATGAAGTGGTATTCAAAAGTACCTTGACCTTGACAAGAGATGGAAGACATTTAAATATATATTACTAAGTGAGAGAACTAATCTGAGAAGAAGACATAATGTTTGAGTCCAACAATATGACCTTCTGGAAAAGGCAAAAATATGGAGACTGTAAAAAGATCAGTGGTTGCCAAGAATTAGAGAGGAGAGAGGGATTAACAGGTGGCACACAGAGGACTTTTAGACAGAAAAGCTATTTGGTAAGAGGGAATATCCACAATAATGGTGGCTGTGAGTCAGTGTTTATTTGTCCAAACCACTGATGACGCAACCCTGAGAGTGATTTGCAATGTAAACCATAAATTTTGTGTGATTCCGATATGACGATACAGTTTTATTGATTGTAGCCAATATTCCTCTCTGACAGTGGGGGAGGCTGTGCCTGTGTGGTGACATAGGATATATGAACAATCTCTGTACCTTCTTCCCGGTGTTGCTGTGAACCCAAAATTGCTCAACAAACTAAAAAGTCTATCTTCTCTTTTTTTTTTTTTTTTTAAGGAAAGGTGCAGGCAGGAATATAGGTGAATAGACAGACAGGCAGGGAGAAGAGGAAGAAGCATTTAATTTAATTTCCATTTAGTTGTTCACACTGGTTGTTCTCCCACCCTCCCTGGCCCATAACTTGAACCCACAGGTACGTGGCTTACATCCTTTGGAAGTGATCGATCTAACTGCTGCTCCTCCAGGGCATACCAAAAAAGTCTATCTTTTTAAAAAGTGGTTTGAACCATTGGGCTATGTATTGACTCTCACATCTGGCTCCCAGGGGCAGTGAGTTGGAGGGTTTGTTCAGTGGCTAAAGTTGCCACTGAGGACCCCACTGCTTCCTACCATTCTGCTCTGTCTCTTTTCACGCTACAAAAATGGCTGCCGCTCTCTTACAAGTTGCATGCAGGTACTACCATGTCTAGTGTAGATGGATGCCTTTCCTTCTATTCATGTCTTTTTATGAGAGATGAAAACTCCCAGAGCTCCTCATAGACTTCCCTTGAGGTCCCATTGGTCAGGATTGAGTTCCATCTGTGATCTGACTGCAAGGAAGGCAAGAAAGTGGAGGAAAGAAGGAAGCAGGGAGGGGATGGGAAAGGGCTGCCCATCGGCCCAGTGCTCTCTCCCTGACACCTCCAGACCAGGCAAGCCTCTTCCAAGGTCCTGAGATTTGGCTTCAGCCCTTCCCACTTTCTGCAACCAACAAACTCAGCCTCAACCCCTCTCTTTGCTCTTCTTTTCCTTTGTTCCTCCCCAATCCCTGAGGGGAGGTTTCAGCCAAACACGAGCTTCTGGAATCATGCCTCCTTTCTATATCTGAGAATCCTGGGACCTAGCACAGGACAGAGTGCACAGTTATGCTCAGAAAGTGGATTGAACAAGAGAAGAAACTGATGATCTAGAAAAGTTCCCAGACAGGAGGCAAAGTTGTGCAGGGATTGCTCTTTCAGTATAGTCTGCAAAATGCTGGAAGACATCAGCAGTGGAGCAGCAGAACGATCCCAAAGTAACTGGGTGATCTCGGAAAAACTGGCCTGGGACTATCGCTCTGAAAGTCAAAGGAGAGCGTTTCAGACAGAGAAGCGCCCCTTCACAGAACTCATCGTTCATCCACGCATGATATTACCTCCAGTAGGTCATTCAGGAAAGACTAACGCATTTTTTCAAGAGTTGAAAGCTAGTAAATGGACAAAATGACGACGCTCACCTATGCCAGGCCTGGAAGCTTCCCAGCACATCCCAACCCCCTCCCTCTCCCTCTCTGGGTTCTCCCAGGGTGCCCTGGGTTGGATGAATCAGGGATCTGGAGTGAGCCTTGTATTCAGACATGACTCATCACATCCTCTGTGGGACAGAAATGAAGACGGCAGGAGGAAACAACAGCGGAGGTGTTCCTGAACTCAGGGTTATAGAGCCATTTCAGCAGTACTGGCTGCTCTTTGGGGACCACCGCAGGCAGAAGCCAGGAGACACCCTGCAAGTTCAGGCCTCAGCTTCTATTGGCTGGTGGCCACCAGGCTCTGGTGCTGGGGTCAGGGTGTTTCCTTATCAAACCATGGCTCTTCAGAAGCTATTTATCTAAGAAGCACAGACACTCAGAGTCCAGCCCACTAATCGCCGCCTTTCAAACTCATTAAGGAACATTTGTGCTGAATCAGGTTAAAATTCCCAGTTGAGCATAACTTTTCCATTCTCCAAGTTCACTGGAAGCTCCAGGAAAAACCAACTCTCACAGCAACAGCTGCATCTCTTCTGTCCATCCCAGCCCTGCAACTTTAAGCCGCACCCATTTTTAGGAGTCACCAAGGTCTAAACATGATTGGCCTTTTCCTCCCATGCCAAAGCTTGGGCACTGCTGGGGGAGGGGGCTGGAAACTTGCTCATTGGCTCTGGGGGCGTGTTGGGGGGAAGCCATCTATCTCCTCCTCCTTCCTCTTGTCCCTTCCTTCCTCCTGTCTTCTAGCTGCTGCCTCCAGATTTGTTTCCCCTGAGCTGGCAACCTGTCTCCCCTCCCTTCTCTTTGAGGAAAGTCTCTTCCTCCTTCCCCCCAAAGGCTGAGTCATCCTCAGCAGCTTTCCTCTCCTTTTCTCATCTCACTCCTATCCTCATTCTCCTTTGCATGGCTGAGGCACTAAATTTGCTGAGTTCTTTCCAAGACCCAAACCACTGCTTCTTTACCACTGGATTCTTCTGCTCTCCATTTCCAGCCCCCCACCCCACACTGCAACAACGCTGTTTGCTTCTGCTGCCATTCCCCACAACTTCTACTGAAATGACTCTTCAAAGAAATCCAGAGACCTCCCAGGCCCCAAAGTGCAGGCTTTTTCCTGAACCTTGTTCTTCCTGCCCTCACCATCTCAGTCTGCCTCCCATCCTCCATTCCCAGGAGCCCCCACAAGGCTGCTCTATGTTCCTATCAGTCATCCACGCTGCAGGCTGGACCTTTGGATTCTAATGGAAACATCTTGCTTCCACAGCAATCTTCACCTTCTGGACAAGGCCAGCCAACATGAAGGACCAGCAAGGATGTTGCCCTGCAGACTTGCTGCATCATTTCCTCTGTCTAGAAGGCATTTCTCACCCCCACACTGGCCTCTGTGCCTGCGGGAGGCACAGAGGAAGCTCTGGAAGCTTTCCTGAATGTTCTATGGGTGGTGACTCAGCAGCAGCCAGCCTTGCCTCTTTGAATGCCAAGAAGTGCCCGGTAGCCTAGCATGTGATAAACCCAAATCCTCACTCCTCTGCTCCTGACTGCACTACCTGGCCCTGAAAATCCATTTGGTCTCATACTGTCAACTTGCCCGTCAATTCAACAAAAATGCTCTGGATGCTCCCCCACAGGCACTGGTGGCTAATACTCAGCTCTCTGTCCTCAAACCTCACATCTCCTGAGACCAGGCCTGTGTTCCTATTTGTAGCATCAACAGACCTTAGTTCTCCAGCTCCATTTCCCGAGAACAGTGCTTCCATGGATTCTGGTGCGAAGTTCTGATCATCTCTGGCTCCATTCCTTTATCTTGCCTGGTCCACTCACTCTCCACAGCCTCAGCCAACACACAAAGCCCTTCCTTTTGTCTTTCCATTAATCTGGCTGTCATGTTTAGTTTTCTGTGTCAGTTTGGCGAAACCACAGTACTCAGCTATGTGGTCAAACACTAATCTGGATGTTGCTACAAAGTTATTTTTGAGGTGAGAGAAGAGGTAAACCAGTAGACTTTGAGTAAAGAAGATTCCCTTCCATAATGTGGGTGGGCCTGTTCCAATCAGTTGAAGACCTTAAGAGAAATAAGGCTGAAGTCCCCCAAGAAAGAGGGAATTCTGTCTGCTGACCACCTTTTGCCTCAAGCTGCAATATCAACTCTCCCCTCAGTCTCCAGTCCGCTTGCCACCCTGCAGATTCTGGGCTTGCCAGCCTCCGCAATCATGAGTCTTTTCCTTATAATAAACCCTTCTACACACACGTGCTTGTTCTGTTTCTCTGGAGAATCCTGACTGATAACTGGTCCAACTTCCTAACCCAGTTCCCTGCCCCCTTATCTACTCCTCTCCAGCCCACACCAATGATGGTCACTGATTTTTCTGTAATGTTCAACTGTTCCCGACACTCTCTGGATCCCTATTGTTTATCGATCGATAATTGTGCCTCCAAAACAGCAGACATGATGTTTGGCACAAGTTTTCAGCGTATCCCATCTACTCCTTTATCTATCAATCATTTTTCTGTCTATCTTCTATCAACCACCCAATCACCTATTCCTTTATCTACATATTTTCCTGGTATAGCTATACTTCTCAGAGATTTCTGCATTTTGGCAGGAATTCATGCATTTTTAAGATAAAAGTTCTTACAACTGAATTATGGGTTTTAATCAAAAGGTGAAAACAATTTTGTAGAAGAGGTTTGCAGCTATCCAAAGGTCCTAAAACCATAGAAGCTGATCCTCTTAGTTTGGAAGCTAAATTTCTAAGATGTGATATCCCACCTAAGCCTGAAAAGTGTGATATGGACTACTAGTCCTGTCTTGGGTCACCCCTGAGCGGTGGCTCCTTCAAACAATCTGTCTCTTCCACTGTAGATGGGCATGGGGATGGCAAATGTCTGTCAATGCCCAGTGGCTGGATATGGGGTAGGAGTATGAAGGGGGTTTGGGCGGGGGGGAGGCGGGCAAGATGGGAAGAGACCTGCTGCCTCCTATTTGAAAATATCCTTTTTAAAAATTATTTTCTGAAATTAATTTCTGAAACCTCTATTCTGGGGAAAATACAAGAAAGAAATGTGAAGTTCCTTTGCATCAATTACATCCTTTGTCAATGGTAAATGACTTAGTCACCTCCTGGGGGAAATCAAGAGGTTGATTCATGGCAATGTGACCCTCTTGTCACTTCTAGTTCCTTTTTTCCTGTTCTATATGAGGATTTAGAATCTTTGGGAAGGCCATTTTTGCATTCAGAGAAGAACCTGAGAGGAAACTGTAAGTAAATTTGCAGAATAATCTTGTTTTTGAAATTGCCTTTGTAAAGAAAAAATTAAGTATCACTGAATGAGAAAAAATAACGAAGACCAAAGGATCCTGTAAATCCCCTCTCTTTCTGAGATTACCTAGGTAGGGAAATATGAGAAGGACTTTGCCAATGTTGGCCTGAGAGAGCTAATCTCCTCACCTCAGGGGGTCTCGCCTGTGTGCAGGCGGCCATTGCCCAGCCGGTGAGATGCGCCCTGCAAGCAGAGCCTGAGATGCAGGGCTGGCAGGGTCTCGCTGCAGTAAGGCTGCCTGGTCTTCCTGACAACATGGTGCAGAGTGACGGACCGAATTGTTTCCTAAATGCTATTCTGTGTCCCCGATAGCTTTCATTAATCTTTCCTTTCTTGTGTGAAGGTTGCTTTCACTGAGGAAGGCATTTGCTGGCTTTCCCAAGGCAAGAACGATTAAAACAAAGTTATGAGGAATTCATTCCCCCTCAACCAGAGGCCTCAGCGCCTGCTCAAGCTATTTTGGCAGTCAGAGAGAACAGTATGTTCCAAACCAAATTACCAGTTTGCAAGAGTTTAAAAAAAAAAAAAAATGGAAAAGAAAGGAAAAGGACAAGAAACCCTCAATTCTTCTTTTGTCCCACTTATAGGTGCTGGGCTGCTGCAGAATGCCAGGACCTAGAGCCAGCCTGCTGCTCTCTTTAGCCTTTATCTCAGAGACTGTTGGACTGGCAGGGACCTCAGGACTCAGCTATCCCACAGGCGCTCTGGGCCTCAGTGGTGAAATGACCTACCCAAGGTCACACAGCCCTGATGGGTCCCGCCCCCTTGTCTATGGGCTTTGCCTATTGCACTGGGTTCTTTGTCCACATCTCCTTTAAAATGGGAATCCCATCAGGTTGTGCAAACAGCTGCAGAGGCTGGCAGATTCAGACCAGGTTCCTGTGGAGGATTAGCAGAGCTTGTTGGAGGGGCACAGAGAAACTGGGAAGATGGTTTAATGTGTATCTGGATTTATGTGTCCCCAGGGTGTCTGCAAACTGTATCTGGGCTGGCTGAGTACAAGCCATTGACTTCTGCACAAGGAACAGGCCAGAATGAGCAGGTCTCACTTCATGGAAATTTTGGGCTGTCAGACAAGGGAAGTTCTTCCCAAGTGTGGAGAGAGGATTCAATAGGACAACACTCAAAGTCCTTTCCCACAGAAGTGACTTTCCCAGCTCTCAAAGAGCCGTGAGCCTGTGGGTTTCTGTTTGCCAGTTCTGGAGCCACACTGGTGGTGAGCATCTTCAGTGCCTCCCAATCTAGAAGGTTCCTGGTGTAGGCCATTCCTTTAGAGGCTCAAATTTATTTATTTATTTATTTATTTATTTTTGAGGAAAGGTACATGGTGGAATGAAGGGGAATAGGAAGGCAGGCAGAAAGAGGAGGAAGAAGAGAAGCATTTTATTTATTATGTATTTAGTTGTTCATCTTGGTTGTTCCCTTGGCTCCTAGTTCGTGAGCCTGGGTACTTAAGATGTACATGGACTGCACTTTCAGCCAGAGGCGGTGGATCTAACTGCTACTCCACCAGGGTGCTCCTCTCTAATAGTCCATGGCCCCATTTGTCCTGAAAGATGACTGGGCCTTGTTCCCGAAGCAAGGATGCCCTCTTTACACCCGAGAGTGGGATATGGGTCTCCTTGACACTCCAGTAGAGCAGGCAAACAGGGCTCTGAGGGTGAGGATGGGAACCTGGCCACGCCCTCCACGCCAGGGCTTGTGTTGCTGACACTGACATTTAACACACTCCAAAGAAAGCTGCTGAGGGCCCTGGGTCTGAATCTCGAAGTCAGGTTTGCTAGCACGTGTGGCGTTGATGGGGAATCCGGCTGCTTCTGTTTCCCACAGCAACAGCTCAGCTCCGCATCAAAACAGTTAAGTGTGGGCTCAGGATGGAGGTGCAGACCTAGGGCTCCTGCCCGTCAGCCCAGTTCCCTTCTATGTTCCCTCTCATCCAGCCACAGAAATGTTGCTTCGAACCTATGACAGAGAGATGTGTCCACAGTGAGAATCTCCTGTGAACTGAGACCCCTGTTCCCCTGCTCAGGGTGTGGTGCAAACTAGAGTTTAGGAAGAAAGGCAAGAAAGTGGTCATTACTCTGGGGATATTGCTAGTGTAAAGGCAAGAAGCAGGTGCTGTATCCTGGCAAGACTGGAGGTTGAGTCAGGCTATAAACAAGATTGATAATTAGGCAAAATAATGAGAAACTGCAGGTTAGAGGGATCAGGTTAGAGGTTTTTAGAGGCTGCAGGGAAAATGCCAGAGAGAAGATGGGACTCGATGCAGGAGCACAGGAGAGGGAAATAAGATAGAGATATTTGGGCAAAGCATAGAGCAAAATCATTATGCATGAGTCTGGAAAATGACCGGCAGCATGATTTTTAAATGTCCCAGGAGATAAAAAGAGAGAAGAGAGGTAGTTCAGGTGAGTGCAGAGGAGGAAAGAGAGGGTGAGGAGGGAGGCAGAGCAGGGAGAAGAGAAATGTAAGTTTTGCCTAAAGTCCAAAGGTTACAGACTGACCACCAGGGGCCTGAATCAGAGTATTTAAAAATAATTTCAGCAACATCAGAGTCAACTGGGAACCTGTTAGGAATTCAGAATCTCAGGTTCCACTCTAGACTTTGTGGATCAAAACCTACAGTTTAAGAAGATTCCCCCAGTTATTACATACTTGAGTTTTAAAGCTCAGACCTGTAAGATTCCTTCTCGTTCTAAAACTAAAACTGAAGCATCTGGGTATCTGCTTTACAAAACCTTTGGGGAAAAGAATAAGCAACTGGCTCATTCAAATCTTTATTCCCTGGGTTGCTTAAGAGGAAGGAATTGGGGCAATCCAAAGAAAATCAGCAGGAAGAACATACTTTCACAGGAGCAAGAAGGAACCAGCGGACATATTAAAGGAGTGGTGTAAAATCAGTGCTGAGCAGCATTTTCTGTCCTAAAAATTCTTTTCCTCTCTACTTCCCTACCCCTTTTAATCATCTTTTATTGTCTTCATCATTTTGCATTTTCCAAGATGTCACATAGGTGGAATCTTACAGTCTATAGCCTTTCCATATTGACTTCCTTCACTTAATCATGGGCATTTAAGGGGTGGGACAGGGGAAGGAAGAGGGGGAACGGTGGTGGTACGAAGACCAGTGGAGCTGTGGTGGTGGATGTGGTGTGAAATGTAGACTGAGATGCAATTTCGAGATACTAAAATAAATAACCTTGTGAACAGCAGCAACAAAAATATTACTATTAGAAAAAGAAAAGATTCTTCCACAGCTTTCCGTGGCTTGGTAGTTTGTTTCTTTATAGCACCGAACAGCAGTCCATCGCCTGGGTGCACCACATCTGTGGAAGGATAGCCTGGCTACTTCCACATTTTAGCAATACATCGTCTAAAAACTTAAAAGAAATCAGTGCTGAGAAGGCGGTGTGATTCAGCCCCTGTCTCTAAGCCTCCGCTTTACTAGGGGGCATTCAATCCTTGCCTGAAGCTCTTAGAGCAGGGGTATTCTCAATTTTCTGTGGCAGCAAAGGCACATGAAGAAATGGACTGCATGTGCTGGTCACCTTATCCCCAGGGAGTCCTGCTTTGGTAAAACTCCCTCATTAAACTTCTCTAGGAAGTTGCTCGGGCAGGTCTGAAATTCAAGCAGAGAAAATGAGGGGTAGAGACTGGAGAGGAAATCAAACCACTCTCAGCAGTGACGGGAAGGGCGGATTGGGACACCAGCCTCAGAACTCTTGGTCCAAATCCCTCCTCTGTGGCTTGACTGTAAAATAGGAGAGAATGCATCCAGCACCTCTTGCTGCAGAAAGCTTCGGTGACGTGCTGTTTTCAGCTCAAAAACAAGGTGGATAATATTAGATGTGTTGCTTGTTAAGAAAACATGTGTCTCTTGCAGGACAAAATTGCGGCTATCTATCTTATTTAATTGATATTTGATTTTATTGCCGAATGTTAAAAATTTTATGTGTCCATAAATCTGTTTCATAATTTCAGAAAAATATCTTTATTAAGAACATGCTGTACAAGGATGAAGGCTCGAGAAAGGAACAATGAATCCAAAATATACATTATTAATTTTTTAGGAAGCAAGCAAAACGGTGCCCTGTAAGGGATATTAGAAAAAAATGCAACAGCTGGGATTTCTGATTTGCTTTAGAGAAAAATCTGCTGACTTGAGACATATCTTTATAGGAACAACAATTTTGATGCAATTATGTATATACATATACATGCACACACATATATATGTGTGATAGAAATGGGTTTGCAATATACAAGTCAGCTCTTAAACAGTCACTGGCAGAAAGTGCGATGTGTTCCAGCAGGCGGAGTGAGATAAGTGTCCTGTCACATAACCGGAGTCCGCTGCGCAAGGCGAGGGCTGACCCAGCAGTTAGGTCGACCTGGTCTGAGTCGGTGCACCACTTAGTCCCTGTGTGATTGCCGACAGGACTCTGTGGGCACACTTCGTGCCTCCGTTTCCACTGCGTGAAATACAAAGAACATTAATCTCCAGAGGCTCCAGGGAGGATGCAGACAGATCCTAGAAGTACCTAGAATAGACAATACCTATGAATGTATCATTTAGTCAAATAATGGTATAGGATCAACTCTAAAGCTATGACAAAGAAATCCAACAAGGTGGCGGCAAAAGCAGGAGAACTCTGGTGGTGAGCGTGGTGTGAAATACACAGACTGAGTGACAAGCTCAACATCCCATAATGCGTGCAGCTAGACTGACCAAGAGTCCTGTTTTAGATGGGACAGCAGCATCCGTTCTCACATTTCTGGATCTTCAATGCTGCCCAGTTGTTCGAAAATGAGGGCTGCCTGTGATTGTAATGCAGGGCAGCGGGGGGCGGTTGAGTTGCCCCGGGCCCAGTCTTCTGAGGGTGCCCCAAAACCCCGCCCAACTTGGTCCTATTTTGAAATATGCTCAGCCTACATAGCAATGTAAATAAAAGAAATAATAAAACTGTTTTTGAAAAATGAAATAAAAGAAATCGAAGGGAGATACACCTGGGAGGAGAGGCTGTCCTTGCCGCCCTGCTCTGCGGCTGGCCCTCTGCCCACAGCAGCTGGCTCACTGCCGCGGTGGGAGACTCTTGCCCAGGCCGCCAGGCCGCACTGGCTGGGGCAATGCAGGGGAGGGTTCAGGAGCACAGGGACCCATCCGGGATTTCCAGGGACCGCCCATCAAGCCAGCCTCCCATTCTGACAGGAGCAAGCTTGCAGGAAAACAAAGCAGCACAAAACAAAATTGTGCCCTTTGGCTGGTCCTCATTCCACAGACCACTGCAATTCCCTTTTCTCCTAGAGATAAGGACATGCGCTAAGGTGGAATCTTGACTCTATAATAAGGCCAGTCCAACCTGGTAATGACCTTCTTCAGCACATCATTTCTCCCCGTATCTTTTCCCTGTGCTGAGCACTTCCATTCAGATTCGTGGCAGCAGCTTCAAGGCCTCTCTAACACCAGTGGAGAAATTTCCACAGGCATGTTCCTAACCTGCCTGTTTCCCCATCTCATTCCTGCCCTCCATTAACCTCACTCAGCCTGAACCCAGAAAGAGAATGGTTTCCTCACCTCAGGTTGCTCAGCTCACACCCTCTAACCAGGGCCTGGCCACGCTCACACTCCCAGTGTAATTTACTGGCTCCAACAATATTCAGTTATTCCATAAAACCAGCCCCGTCGTATGTGATTTGAGATGAGATTGGAGAGTATTTAAAAATTGATCAGAGTCTTCATGAAAATCCCATTCATATGGTATCATGCTCATTAGATACTTCATATCAATCAAGAGAGAAAAACCCCAAATTTATTTGCTATTGTTCCCAACCCAAGGCTCTGAGTACATCCCAGACTTCAATCTGTCAGAATGACAGGGTGATAGCAGCCCCATAGTACTTCCATTTTAATTATTCCAGATCTGGGGAAAAAAGAAAAGATGATTAACTCAGTGACAAAGTATTCTTGTTTTCCTTTTACGCTTCTCAGGGAAGAACTACACGCAGAGGACAGGGACAGAGGTGGAAGAAGCAATGGTTACAGAGCAAAGACGCAATGGCCTCTGTCCAATGCCATCTTTAAGTTTGCATGCCTGAGGTGTGCTTTCTAGTGTGAAAAATGAGCGCACAAGAAAATAGATGATTCTCAGAAAGTGATCTTACATAATACGGCTTATTGAAATTTCAACCTGTCCATCAGCCTAGGGAGGCTTGTTTTTCAACTCTTGGGAGTCTCCAGTGTTGCTGTTTTTGTCAATTAGCAATTGCTATCTAACAAAGCACAGAATGTGTTGGATTAAAATAAAAGTGCTTATTCTTACTCAAGTATCTGATCAGTTTTGGGCTGACTGGGGACTGACAGGTCTAGGAAGGCCTCTTCATGCAGCTGGCCGTGGACTGGCTACTGATAACTTGACATAATTGACTGATCACATACCTCTCATCACCCAACTGCCCAACCTGGTGTGAGAGATGAAACAATGGACCTCAAAGGTGTCCATGTCCTAATGCCCAGAGCCCGTGAACATGTTACCTCGTATGGTCAAGTGACTCTACACGCATGATTAGGGGAAGGATCTTGAGATGGGGAGACCACCCTGCATCATCTGTGCAGTTCTGGAAGGACCCCAGTATCGACACAGGGGCCCAAAGAAGAGGGGGCAGGAGGCTCAGAGCCATAAAGAAAAGATAGAAGGATGGAAGCAGAGGCCAGAGAGAAAAGAAACTGCAACACTCTTGACTTGGAGGTGGAGTCAAGGGATCTAGTCAGTCTCTAGAAGCTGGAGAGCTAAGGAAATGGGTTCTCTGAGCCTCCAGAAGGAATGTAGCTCTCTGGACTCAACTGATCATATTTCAAATGAAGACAAAATGGGACAGGGCTTTTTGGTTCCCTCAACAGACTGGGCCTGGGGCAACTCAAATGCCCGTTACCCAGCATTAGAGATGGCCCTGGTTTATTAAACACGGGGTAGAACTGATGGTTGGAAAATATTAAAACAAATGGCACTGTCCCATTTAAAACAAGGTGAAGGGCCAGCTTACTCTGAGCCAGTTTTAGATGTCTGACCTGGAGAACTATAAGAGAATAAGTAGTTTTTCTATGAGCCACAGAATGTGTGGTCATTTGCTGTAGCAGCAATTGGGGACTATCGCCCCTGGGCTTTTAAAAATGTTGGAGTGAATCATGGGCTTGGGTTTGGCACACTGTCACTTTCCGCCATGTTCTGTTGGCCAAAGATGTCACAAAAACATTCCAAAATCAAGGACTGGAGAAATAGACCTCACCTCTTGATGGATTCTATTTCTCTCCACTCCTGATGGGAGAAGCTACAAAGTCACCTTTCAAAGGGTGGGGAGACTCAGAAAGGGAAGGAATTATGGGCATTGTTGACAATCTGTCACTACCATATCCTTTATAAAGTGTCAGAGGACACTCAAAAGCAATGACTGACCCTGCTTTCTTTGTCATTTCCAGGGACACAGGCAGTATGGGTGTCTGGCCCTCAGGCACCGATATCTTCCTGAGTCTTTGGGGGAGATATGTATCCCCACAAAGCCCTGGATGGATGGACTTAATTCAACACGTGGGGGTCTGCTGTTTTGTGGCCTTGGTTTCAGTGGGCCTCCTCTCTGTGGCCTTCCACTGGTTTCTGTCCTCGCTCCTTGTCTTCGCCCTCTCCTGGCTGACCACGTGTGCTGTGCTGTGCTGCTCCAGGCACGCACGCTGCTTCATCCTTCTCCTCTTCGTCTCGTGCGGCCTGCGAGAAGGCCGGAACGCGTTGACTGCAGCCGGTGCAGGGATAGTCATCTTTGGACATGTGGAAAATATTTTTCGCAACTTTAAAGGTCTCCTGGACAGTATGACCTGTAACCTAAGGGCAAAGAACTTTTCCATACATTTCCCACTTTTGGAAAAATACATCAAAGCAATTCAGTGGATTTATGGCCTTACCACTCACCTAAGTCTATTTGACAACCTTGTTTCTTGGAACCAAACTCTGGCCGTCACTCTCATCAGTCCCAGTCAAGTCCTGGAGGCCCAGCTAAACGACACCAAAGGCAAAGTCCTGGGTGTCTTGTACCAGATGGTGACGGCCAGCGAGGTGCTGTCCAGCCTGGGACGGCAGCTCCTTGCTCTCGTGGGACTTTTGCTGGTCTTCCTCGGCACTGGCCTCTTCATGAAGCGGTTTTTGGGTCCGTGCGGCTGGAAGTTTGAAAACATCTACATCACCAGACAATTTGTCCGGTTCGATGAGCAGGAGAGGCAGCAAGAGAGGCCCTGTGTCCTCCCGCTGAATAAGGAGGAACGGAAGAAGTACGTTGTCATCCCCTCTTTCTGGCTGACTTCTAAAGAAAGGAAAAACCTGGGGCTGTTTTTCCTTCCCATACTTGCTCATCTCTGCCTCTGGGTGCTGTTTGCGGCCGTAGATTATCTGCTATATTGGCTCATTTCCTCAGTGAGCAAACATTTCCAAAGCTTCCCCGGGCTTGTGCTGCACTTGAAACTGCACAAAGAGGTAGGTGCTCCCAGCGTGTCTCCCGGGGCGCCCTGGCTATTTGCTGGGCTGCCTGGCAAAAGCTTAGGGACCCGTCAAGGCAGGGAAATACCTTCTTTGCCTCTTGATCCCCAGTGCCCAACACAGAGACGGAGCCCCTGCAGGTTGGTTAAAGTGAAGTCTCATGACATCCTTCTGAAAATCCTTGGTTACTGTCTTCGTTGTCCATGAACGCTCTATCTAACAAATAACCCAAACCGGGTGGCTTAAAACCTAACTGGGAAGCCCCTGGTGGAGCAGTGGTTGGGAGCAGTCCACAGACGCCCTAAGGCCCTGGGTTCGTGTCCCGGGGCCTGTAGAAACAACTAAAATGAGCAACTAAATAAAATACTTCTTAATGAAAAACAAAACAAAACACCCAGAAATGTATTCTTTTACAGTTCTGAGGGTGAGAAGCCCAAAATCAGTATTTCTGTAGCCAGGTGGTATTGGCTGGGTCACCCTCCCTTCAGACTCTAGGTGACTGTCTTCTCTTCCTTTCTTCTGGCTTCTGGTGGCTCTGCCACTCCTTGACTGGCTGCCTCACTCCAACTTTGCTTTTGTGTCGCCTTCTCCATCCTGTATGTAAAATCTCTCCCCACCCCCTCTTTAAAAGATGCCCACGGCAGCATCAGCGCCCATCAGGGTAATTTCTCCATCTCATATCCTTCCCTGAGTCGCATCTGCAACGACTCTTGTCATTTGTCATAACGAAGCAGATTGGGAGGATTAGGGTCTATCATGTTGGGGGCTCATTTTTCAGCTTCTCCAGGCAGCAGACACTGGAATATAGGAAGAGTTCTCTCTGATGAGGAGCAGAAGGTCCTCCCCAAGCAGGAGTCCCTCCCAGGGTCCCCAGGGGTCACGTGAGGGCCTGACTTCCTCTACCCTTCACGTGGTTTTTGAGTATCTTCTCTGAATGATAAGAGTTTTTCTATATATTCTGGGTCCTTATCAAACATAGAAGAGTGTCTAATGCCTGTGTGTGGTGTTTGGCAGATGCTCAGTGAATAGAGCTTTTAAGAAACTAAATAATATGACTAGTGCTAGTTTTTGGTAACTCCCACTGTAAAATGGAACCAATTACATTTTGATTAAGACAATTTAGTTCAGCGGCTTCAACCTGAAGTGTGGCTGGCACACCCTGGTGGTTGAGCAGATAAGTCCACCGCCTCTGACTGGCATAAGCCACGTACATCCCAAGGACCTGGGTTCATGTCCCCGGGGGAACAACCAAGATGAGCAAATAAACAAAATGCTTCCCCTTCTTTTCTCTTCCTGTCTGCCTACTTGCCTGTACCTTTCCTTTTTTTTTAAAAAAAGAAGAATTTTCTGGGGTGGATTCAGAGTCTCAGGCCTCAGTTCACAGACTTTGTTTTCAACAGAAGAGCCCTTTAAACAGTCTTGGGATTGCAGAGTAGGTGGTCCATCTGCTTTGAGAAACTCTGGTTCAGGTGCCAGACAGCCAGGACAGCTAGACCAGGGATGGGTCCTTGGCCAGGCTGCATGCTCTCCTTGAGGAACTAGCAAACAAGCAAGTGAGCAAATACATCTGACGCTTCCCTCGGCCTGCCACTGCCTGCGCAGGGAACTGGGGCTAAACAGGACAGTAGTGAAGCCTGGGGAAGAGAGTTTTAAAATACTCCCCCAAGTAATTCCTCCTGGGGCAAGATCGAAAGCCACTGCATTAAACCCACTGCCCAGAGGATGGAGAGGAAGTGTAACCCTCAAAGGCCATCATCTGATGGATATGCAAATCTGTAAATACGTTAATTAGGCAGGACAGCATTTATCTGGACCCTACTGAATTTAGGGAGACTTTTCTTCCTCTGGCCCCCTCCTCTCAGCAGTCAGGCACCAACAAGAAGATTATGTTTTTGCATAATTCATCTCTTTTCTTCCCCTTTTTTTCCCCGGTGGCAATTTGTGACTAGGTGGATATTTCAGAGGATCTGGATATAGTCAGGTGCTTGTCTTGCTTGTTTTTTTAAATGCAGCGATTGTGAAGCTGAGCCAGGTGTGCGTGCATGCGTATGTAGGCGCGTGCGTGTTTGTGTGTGTGTTGCACACCCAGACGGAGCACACTTGCCCAGACTGGTGAAAACACCAACAGATGTTTCCACATGTCTGATTTTCCTTCCCTTTATCAAGGTTTTGCCAGCTGTCGGGGAGGCCTGAGGGAGACAGGGTAGAAAGGGAGCCTGGAAACCCTCCTTTGAACCCCCACTTTCCATCTCTGTCTTTCTCTGGGGCTTCAGTCCTCCGCTGCCTCCACACTTTCCCTCCCCCTTTCCTCTGGCTCAGCAGGTACGCTGGGCTTCTTAGAGTTGATTACTCTGAGCACTCGGCTTCCCCTGAAGAATTCAGTTAATTACAAAATCCTGTTGTTCTAGATATGTGGAGCAGAGCCAGTAATAGAAGCTCTGTTTCCAATGAAAGCCAGCCAATATTAGCAGGCATGCTTGATCCTGGGAGTAGTGAATCAAAGGGTCTCTCTGCTCCCCTCTAACCCATTCTTTTCCTGGGTTTTCCTTTAGAGAATGGTCATGTCCTGATAAATGCATGTTGGGGCACTGCTGGGTACAGGGGATGCAAAGATGTCTCAACAGTGGTGACTGCCATCAAGGGCTCTGGCCCTGGTAGGACAGATTGCCACTTACGCTCACAGTGATGGCAGAGTAGGGGGCACTGGAACCGATGTGAGCACAAGACTGCTGTGCGGGCTCCTCTCGATCTCCCCTGTCCTGTCTCAGAGAAGTGTCACTACAGCCAGCTTCCACGTGACTGACAGTGTCCTGTCCTTATCCCAGGATGCCCTTGGAGGCTTCCCCTCACTCCATAGCTGCAGATTTACAAAGAAGTCAAGCAGAAAGAGAAATATTGGCTCAAAGTTTTGCCAAGATGTCTCTCCTACTTTCATGTGATTTTAAAGAAGAAAGAAGGGAAATGATCTGCATTGAGCTAGCTGGTTGGTGGGCGGGCATTGTAAATAAAAAAATCACCATCATTGATACTTATTGAGTACCTACTATGTACCCAGCATCGGGCGGCATTAACTTTTCAGAGCTGCCTGACATCAAACCAGCTCCTCTGTCCATTACTCAGTTCTGTCTTAGCAAATAGTTTACCCAAGGGAGGTAAACACATTTTAAAACATCAGGGTACCAGTTAGCCTATTGCTTGGCATTTCGAGAGTGTTCATTTATCTTCCACATTACCCTCCACCACCTCCGTACAAAAATGTTGACTCAACCTTTTTTTGAATCCCTGATTCCCAACTGCAAAACCCCCAGTTGGGTTCCTAGACTAAATAATATCTTCCCAGATCAGACACCTGCTGCTTTCTGATTGCAGGACTTCTCGTCACTGACTCAGTCGATGTGTTTGTTTCTTCAATAGTATTAAAAAGAGTTTGTGCCTTTGCTCCAGGGACTGAGATCTGTCTAATTGTAGGCAAACTGTCTTTTTAATAAGAGAAACAGAGAGGCTGCACAAATGCTTTCCATTGCTTAGGCACAGTCAGGGGAAATTACACATTTGAATTTTTTTTTTTCCCTTTTGACCAAGGTCCCAGATTTGGTGTTTCCAGATTCTTCACAGGTATTAGGGGGAGCTCCAAGGTGCACTGTGTTCTCTGGGTGTGTTTGGGTTCTTTTTTCAGAAGTCATTTACCTCTTCCTGGCCCCAGGGCCCAGGAGCACTAGAGTGATAATAACTTACTAAGTACTCCAGTCTGTAAGGTTAATGCTCCATCCCCAAGGTGCTTAATTTACACTGGGAGTAGTTTATTCATGGGTAGGATCTGGTCCATTAATTCCTGTTTTACCAAATTAGAAAACAAATCCACCGAGAGAGTAAATGACTTTATCAGGTCAGGGAGAAGAAAGCGCTGAATCAGCGCACACGTCTCTTGCTAGTGGATGGCCTGGTGGCTCAATGTCATCTTCTGCCTTCTGATGAGGGCAACTGGTTTTCTCTTCTGCTTCTAAAAAGGATGTAATGCACCTCTTCCTGTGCATTCAAGAGACGCTGGTGAGTGTCGCATTTTCAAGATCTCCACAACTAGGATTTTGAAGTCACTTTCAGTAAATATTATTCTCGATATTCCTACACTAAGAATAAACACACACACTAGTGTGCATGCTTTCTAGAAGACTGATTCAGATATAGCTTTGTCTCCAGTTTTTGCGACCTTGTGCCTTGTGGTTCGCTGATCGAGTGTCAAGATAGGGAGCCTATGGGGAAGGGGTTGTATTTCAGCCTTCACCCCCACTAGTACTAAAACATTTTTCATTATTAGCTTTATATGCCCTAATGTGTAGAAGCAACAGTTTATAAAAAAGGGGTACGGCATCAAATTTGTTAGGAGAATTCCTGACTGAAGTGAGAGTTTTCTCTGCCTTCCTCTCAGCGCCTTTAATGGCCTCATGGGCATCATGACCCTTCAAAGAAGGCAGAGAGCAGACAACTGATTTGATAGCCTCTGTCTCAGCAATCTCCACCAGCCCACCTTTTGAAAACCACTGCAGTATCCACAATAAGACTCCTCCCGTCTCCTCTACTCAGTGACAGCCCACAGCAGTCTGGGATGGTTCCTTCAGCCAAAGCTCCCTGCCCATGTGAAGATAAATGCTATGTGTTACCAGGCAGTGTTGAAAAAAGCAAGAGCTGAGTACGAAAATGGCATGCATCTTGACGATCTCATTCTTTTGTTTAGGAGCAAGGAACTCAAGACATCATCCATGATTCCTCCTTCAATATATCTCTGTTCGAACCCAGCTGTGTCCCTCAGCCGAAGCTCCTTCTGTCTGCTACCTGGATCCCTCTCACTTTTATTCTTGTGACGCTAGTCATACTTGGGCTGTTGTCTTCTCTCCTGTTGCAACTTAAAATCCTGGTGTCGGCATCCTTCTACCCAAGTGTGGACAGGGAGCGCATCCAATACCTTCATGCCAAGCTGCTGAAGAAAAGGTCAAAGCAGCCAGTCTGTAACGTTAGGAGAAAACCGAGCCTGTACTGGACAAAGGTAAGGCTGAGAGAGGCACAGCTTCTAATTACGCAAATTTCAAGTTTGAAGGGCAAATGGAAAGGAAATTTCAAAGCACTCTGCAGTTTCAAATCAGGACTTGTATCTCCAACAATAGATGGGACAATGAGGGGAAAATTAAGAGGTACCCATGGTTGTAGCGCTTAGATTTGAGATTTCGAATGCCGATCCAAGGGTTCTATGACATCCTTCAAAACACTGATATCAAGGGAGTGTGTTCAGTCATATCCTAAAGAGGCTGCTGGGAAGCCTCTCTGTAACAACCAGTGAAGACAATGCTCAATAAGAGTTACTTTTTGGGTGCATCCTGCTGGTCTAGCGGTCTAGTACACCTGGGAGCAGTCCCACAGACATCCCAAGGCCCCGGGTTCAAGACCTGGGGCCAGGGTAGCTACCAATGTGAACAACTAAATAAAACATAGTGCTTCCTCCTCCTCTCGCTTCCCGTCTGCCTGCTCACCGTCATTCCTGCCTGAACCTTTCCTTTAAAAATGTAACAAAATGTTAAAAAAAAGATAGTTTTCACACTTTCCCAGGTGAAGGATACGTCAATAATGAAAGAAAAATATTGACTACAGCCTATAGATACCAAAGAATTTGCTTATTCTCCTCAGTATATATGTGTGAGTGTGTGTGTATAACATATGTATATATTTATACAGATGGTAACATAATGACTCATACACATACAAAACTAACACTTGTCAACTATTTTTTAAAGCTTATTAAAGAGAGAACAGTAAGAAATTCCACAGAATTCAAAGCACACACACATATAGAGACCATCAGGAACACCAAAATAAATCTGTTTAATAGATGCAAGGCTGGCTTCTTCCATAAGAGAGGATGGGAGGCTTAATTGTGCTCTAGGGGAGAAATTCATTGGCATTTCATGGACAAGAATCATTTGCATTGTTGCGATCAGTCATCCACAGTGTGCAGAACTGGAAAATAGCTCAGAGGCTATGAAAAATCAGTACAACTCAGGTGGATCAACTTTGATGGCCATTTCAAAGTTGTTAGCCAGTTTTTCTACAGTAGTAACTCCACAATGAAAAGTTTGTCTGAAACATTTGAAACGACTCTAATGCTCATTCAATCACTTATTTTTTTTATCTCTTCAGATTCATTTTTGGCTTCCAGTCGTGAAAACAAATAGGAGGAAACAAACGGACAAGACAGGTGATGAGACTCCCTGAGAGAGACTGAGCAACCCCCAGGCAGGCGGGGGTCACATTTCGTCGCCCAAAACAGAGAGCTATGCCGCGCGGTCCTTCTGGAGGTTTGAGTGTGCAAGGCCAAAGCGCTTTTTTTCATAGGGCCAAAGGGCTGCTGGGCAAACGCTTATGTGGCCTGTCTTCCAAACAAGGTACAGAGCTGGTGGGAGTCACAGTGTAAGACGAATAAGGTCAGGCTCTTGGAGGATGAGTCTCAGCACAGAATAATATTCAATGAACAAAACAGAAAAAAAAAAAAAGGAAAGAAAAATATTTATGTCTTTACTATAAGTTCACAAGAAAATGCCAAGGAGAACAAACATGTGTCATGCCAATAAAATACCTGTACCCTCTCTGTCCCTTCTCTGCACTTCTTATTGTCTTTCAGAGCTTTTCCTTAACCCATAGCTGTCTCCTTCTTACCCCCTTATTCAAGAACTCATTCTGAAACCCATCTCCTGCAACTCCTAGTTTCTTCTCACCCCAACCTCGGCCCCTTCCCTCTAGTTTCTGGGCCCTCTTTTGTTTTTCCTCTTATGGAGAATTCTCTAACAGGGTGTTTAGGCACCACATGTATCAACGTTATATAACCTGTTTGTTGACATGAAGCCCTTTTGACACCATGGTCAGTAGATACCGTAGTACAGAGACCTATTTTCCCTATACTCAACACACCTTGAGGGAGAAAAACTCCTTAAATATTGACTCTGTTATTTTCAAAGTCCAAGAATAGAGAAGAAAAAAAGAAACATGACTTTAAATGTTTTCAGCTTTTCACTGTAAAAAAAATTCAGACATAAAAAAGTTACAAAATAGTAGAGTTCTACTTTACCTTTCATCCATCATGCCCAGATGTTACCATCTCACCTAACCATTGCATAATTATCAAAAACAGATAACATTGCAAAATGCATAATCTATAGCATTTATCAAATTATTCTGGTCCTTGATTAAATTTAGACTCATACATGGCATTTAATTGTCATAGTCCCTCAGTCTTGTCCAATCCAAGACAATTCCTAATTCATTTATTTTTCCCTTCATGACCTTGACACTTTTAAAGAATACTGGTTAGTTGTTTCATAAATGTCATTTGATTTGATATTTCCTCATGTGTAAATCCAGATCATGCATTTCTAGTAGGAACATTACAGAAGCCATGATGATGTGTTCTTCTCAGTACCTGGTCAGGAGTACATGATGGTGACCTGTCTCATTAATGTGAGGTGCTTACTTGGCTCTTGTGGGATCTGCCAGATTCTTCCACTGTAAATTCACTCTTTTCCCCTAGTAATTAATAAATACATTATGGGGAAATATTTGAGATTCCACGGACATCCTGTTGCTCATCACACACTTGACCTCTATTTTTAACATCCATGGATGCAAAAATTTTTAACATGGTGGCCAAATAGCAATTTTCTATTTTCACAATACCTTCTAGATTTTTAAATTGGAATTCTACACCATTTCACGCCTACATGACTTTATACATACTCTCATTTATGTTTTACAACCCCGTGGGTAGGTACCATTATTTCTGTTGCATACTCATTGTTTTATAACTCACCCTCAGAGTCCCTGACTTACCTGCTCTGGGACGGAGCCCAAGCACTGGCATGTTTAAAGCTCCCAGGTGATTCTAATGGACAGCCAGGACTGAGAACCATCATTTCAGGAAGTTTTACAAAATTGCAAGTCTTTTAATTCAGGTCTTCATGGTGAAATTTCTCTAACAGGAGCCTGCATTAAAAATGGTCCAGGCGTGCCCTGGTGACTCAGATGATGAGCTGGTGGCTGGGATGCAGACCATGTGGAGCTCGAGGACACTTAGTGGGGGCCGGCAGGGGGCGGTCAACCAAAAATAAATACAAGTACTTCCTCATCTTCCGTCCTTAAAAAAAAAAAAAAAAAAAGGCTTCCTAGGGTGCACCCTGGCGGAGTAGCAAGTAAGTCAGCCACCCCTGAAGGAGCACAGTCCACATACATTGTGGGGATCTGGGTTTGTATCCTGGGTCAGGTGGAACAACCAAGATGAACAACTAAATCAAAACAAAGTAAGTTACTTCTTCCTTCTCTGTCTTCCTGTCTGCCTACCTATTACCTTCATTCCTGCCTGTACCTTTTCATAAAGGAAGGAAGGAAGGAAGGAAGGGAGGAAGGGAGAGAGGGAGGGAGGGAGGGAGGGAGGAAAGAAGGAAGGAAGGAAATGCTTCTTCCTTCTCCTTTAAAAAGTAAAATTGTCTAGTTTCACTTTTTCCAAACTGTGTTCCCCAACCACCAGTCCCTTAGTTGTTCCAATCTGCCTTCCTTCCTTGAAGATTCAGAAAGCATATTAGCATAAGCCCAAAACTTTGAGAAACCCATAATAAAGAAACCTGTTTCACCCAGAATTTCCCCCACATTATGAAACCAGGGAGGAATTTTACCTTCAATGACTGTTAACATCATGTAGGTTCACTTTGACAGCCCATACTTTTGATAAATGCTGATGCAATTGGCATGGCTTCCAACCATGAAAAGATTTTGAAAAGGGGAAGATGCATCTGTAGTTGTCTTATGGAAATATTCGGATGATTTTATACTTGTTGTGTTTTCTAAATAAACAAATACCTATATTACCAAACTGATAGAACTGTGAATTTTCATTCCTTTTTAATCCTCCTACAGTGAAGGGATCTGCACCACACTAACTAAAGAATTCACTGCTCAAATTCTAGAGGATATTAGGTGACTTTGCCCTCCTACATTGTCTTAATTTTACATGTTTACCCACCATCACCAACATCCCCAGCAAGCACTTGAACTGAGTGCATAGAAGGTGCTGGTGATTCTCAGTTTGTGTTGGTCTCATCTTGTGGAATGTTTCCAATCTGGTAAGGCAGACAGACAATTCTCTGACAGTAAATAACAGCAAGTATATAGTAGCTTTTGATACGTGCCAAGCCCGTGGTGCAGGTGTGACCTTTAGGGAACCATGGTCAGTTCGCTCATCCCACCTATTACAAGAGCCCCGGTTTACTCTTCTTCTCTATGAGAAGGGCCTGGAGGGCTGGAAGAAGGGTCTTCATTTTCTGGAAATCAAAGCTACCTTTCTGAAGTAGGGTAACCGATAACATTTAACGGCTCACCAGGCTTCTAGAGAGTCCTGGCTCTTTATCAGTTAGCATGCTTGCCCTTACTCTGACGTGTTGTCCCTATTTGGAAGGACAGACTGGCAATGAGTTACTGTCATAAAAGTCAATTTTGATCTTGAAAACAGGATTTAAACTTGCTTATTAGGGCCAGTCTAACTCGGGACATGAAATGCTTATTTAATTGTGACTTAGCCACTTTAGATTTAAATGAATGGTTAGCTAAATTTCTTAAGACATCTCTTGTGAATGTACTCTGTTAATCTTGTAGAGGCAGAATGCTACCGTCCAAGGTGACTTAATAGAGCTTCCCTCTCACCTGTAATTTTAATGACTTATCAAAGTATATTTGCATTATAGTCAAAGTCACTGTTTCTCATCTCAAAAATTCCAACTTGGTAGCCTTATTGTGTTAGGGTCTCTCAAGTGTCATTCTGATGTCTATGTTAACTCCTTGTTGCTTTTCAGTTACAAAGCTTCTCTTTAACAGTAACATACAATAACTGGAAATACTTTCATAATAATAGGTCTCTTATTTTTGTAGGGATGTTAAACACTGCCTTTCCTCTTCTTCTTCTTTATTTTTAAATAGGAAGACACAAAGAAATTAAGAGGAGAAAGAAGCATTTTATTAAGTTGGTTGTTCATTTATTAAGTTGGTTTTCCCCTCAGTCCTGGGCCATGAACCTGGGTCCTTGGGCTGTAAGTAGACTGTGCCCCAGTCATGGGCCTAATGCCTGAGTCATCAGGGTCTGTCTGCCTTTCCTCGTACATTCTACATCTGCTGCTTTCTCTGTTACGATATGATCAATAATTCTAATTGGATTATGTTGAAGTCTTCACACACATGATATTTTTGTCTTAATTCATCTAAGAAAAACAAATAAATATTTCATCTTAGGGGAGTATGAAATTTCTCCCCAAAGTCAGTATAATAATTCTTAGTAAGTAAAAAAAAAAAAAAAGATGGTTGAAGTCAATTCTTTTATTTAAATTATACTATGGAGGAGAGTAGCTGGTTAAAAAAATTGAATGTGGGTTGAGTGTGGATATAGAGCAACAGAAAACACCTGTTCTATTTGTGTACTACAAGCCTGTTCAATGGGGAAGAAAGGTTTAAATTAATGGGTGACTAAAACCACCAAACTTTCAGCGTTCAAAGTCCCTTTTGGTTGTAATCCCTAATGGTTAGAGTGACATTGTTTTAAGGAAGAAAGGAAAAGAAGGCGAATATCAGAATATTGGGGATAACAGCTTTTATGCCTCTACATCGGGGTGTCTGTGAACCTCATCCTTGGAGTCAGAAGAAATCAGAGCTGCATTTGATATTTGAGAAATTTATGCAAGTCAGTAATAGAAATCAAACATAACTAGCTACAGGAACTATACAATGAAGGCAGAAAGTGTTGGTACTGCTTGACTGGGTGCCGAGGAGACACTTAGTGTGGCATCTAAGCTGTTCCTGGCTCCTGTCTCTTTAGCAAGACCTGGAACAATGTGTGCACTGACCCCAGCACGGGACCCAGGGGGAAGACAGGCTTAGAGGATAGATAGGAGGAGCAGGAAGAACTGAGACAAAGGTAAAGGCAAAAGCGGGTTCAAAATCCTTTTTTACCATCACCTAGCTGGACTACTGCATAAAAGTCACTTCACTTTTCTGAGCTTAATTTTCTCATCTATAAAGACAAAGGCGCTGGGTTACTGTCACCCAAGTTTCAGCGTTTGATTTGTTTGTTCTTTCATGGTTGATCAATGAATCATAGAGAACAACAGAAGTTCTTGGGTCATCAGCATGATTTATTTGATGAAAAAGGGAAAAGATAACATTTGGTCAAAATAAATGTTATTTTCTCCACATACACAAAGAAGCAATCAAAAGAGTTATTAAATTCCAAATGTCACATGCAATTCCATATGGCTTAAAGTCAGGCTATGATGTCAGTGGCTGAAGACCTGAAAATGGAAAGTCTCGCCTCTTCAAAGCAAGCGGTTCACTTGCTCTAAATGTGATATATTAATTAGGGAGTGAAAGAAATCGATCAAAATTGTTTTTCCAAAAGGAAAACTATTGTGGAAGCATGTTTGTACTGAAACAATAAGCGTTCTCTGTACGCAAATAGAGATGCTCATGCCTACAAGAACATAATTAATATGTTCTTTTAAAACATGGTACAATGAATGAAAAAGAATGTTGAATTAGAAATAATAACTGACTTCTAATTCTGGATCTGACAGTGATTACTTAGCCAAGACAAATGCTTCTCTGGAATCAATTTGACCCTTCATGGAAAAAAACATAATAGCTGTTACTAATTGAGTCCTTACTAAGTACTGGGCACTGTTTTGAGGGTATTATTTCCATTAATCCTCACCAAAATCCCAATGGGGAGGTTTGATGCTATTGTTTTATATATAAGGAAACTAAGGCACAAGGAGGCAGAATAACTTGCCCAAAGTGTGTCCTTGAAAAAATATTTGAAAATAGTGACCCTCTACAATGCCACCACCTAAAATGTAGGTGTTAATGTGCTGTTTCCTAGCTCAGAGAGCTGGATCCACATGTCCTGGTGAGTTAACATTCCCCAGGCCAGGCATTCAGTTCCCCTCCAGTCTGGTCCCAGCCTATTTCTTTACTTCGTTCCAAATTTCTACATGGAATTAAAAATCTCTTTCAGACTCAACCTGCACCAAGTCCTCCCCATTTGCAAAGCACTTTGCCTGGACCGCCCTCCCCCTACCCCAATTTTTGTCAGGTACTCTGCGACCTCTCCCTATTCACTTTCTCCCATCCTTCTGGGCTCTCACCAAGTCCTCAAGACACAAACCCAGAGGGAAGAGCATGGGTGGAAGTTATGTGAATGTAGCTTTGTCCTGGCTGCGTCACAAACTCCGTGTAGGAACTAGGAAAGGTCGTTCAAATTTTCTTTTAATTTCATTTGTTATTTTTCTGGGGTAATAATTGTTTACAACACTATAGAAGTTTCAGAAGTACAGCTTCGTACCTCAGCCCCTGTGCGTACCCCACCACACCCACTATCTAAGGTCTAGTTTCCACCCAGCCTCCGCCATCATCCAATGAGCCCTGCCTCAATCACACGACCAATCTAGCGTTGGACTCAAAATGAACATTCCAAACTTATTAACTATTATTCTTTTAAATCATATAGCCCTTCCTCTAATTAACACTTTAGAACACCAATTCCTAAGGCAGCAAAGACAGAATTGCCCTGCTTAAAACAGGGGAGGGTGGCCTGAAGCCAGCTTTTCTCCTTCTCCATCACAGCAGTCCTGGGCCACCGGGCATCTGCAGGGCAAAGCAGGAAGCACCGAAGAAACTAATCATTTATGCACAGACACCACAATTTTTTTTTTTACCATATTGACATAGGTCATGCTCTGTCATATACTTAAATGTTCTTTAAATCAACTCAGCATTTTTACCTGCATAAGTCAATTTAAAGAAACTTTCTAAAATTCTTGCAAACAGAAAAACAGTATCACCATCCATACATAGAGTGCAATATATACGTATACACATATATGTGTATGTGTACACATATGTACATCATAGATACATTTATTACATGCATATGTACACTGCACACTCTAAATACATATTATATATGCATATATAAACTATACAAAATACCCACACAAAAGCATTCCGTTAATTAACTGCCGCACAATATTTGCCTACAAAACTTGCAACCTACTTTCTGTGATAAACAATATGTTGAACCCATGCCTCAGGTTATCCCACTGCGGGTGAGGAACTGGGCCATTTATACACCCACTCCCACTGGTAGCTGATTATGGGCCATGGCTGCTTCTAGGCGGTGTCTTTCTCTGGCATGGCTGGCTTTTCTTGGCTATGCAAAGCACTCCAAGCAGAGAGACACACAGGCTGGCAATTGGAAGTCAGCTGCAGACCCCAAGTGGTGAGGCCCAGGGTGCTGGGACAGGGCCTCTTCAGTGTCTGCAACAGCTCCATTCCCCAAGCAATGCAGCAGAAGGGGGCTGTCCCCATGATTGCCAGCGTGTCTGCTGACACTCAAGTCCTGCCATTGTTAGGTCATGGCTCTTGTCTATAAACCATTGAGATCACTTTGCTCTCATTCTTGGTTACTTTTCTCCAATAAAATATCTCTTCCTGGAGCAAGGAGAATTACACAATTTGAAAAGATTTTGGCCGAAGAAACAGCATAATTCTCCGTGTTATCTAACTCTGAAAACCAGTCCTCACTCTATTTTGGAGTGCAAAAAAGTCACGAGATCATTAATTCAGCTTAAATAGATGATTTCTCTTTGAATACCTGCATCACCCAGCCATGAAATCCTAGACAACTTCCAGAAAACTGTGACCCAGAACACCCTGAATCCCACTCTGAACACTATTTATAAGAATGCCCTGTGCACAGTTGTTTTTAAGGTTGTTTTTTTTCTTCTCCAATGTTCTTTAGCCTATGTAGCTGGCATTTATGCAATTCAGAGAAAGGCATCTCCACAGGATTAGTCAGCAGCAGGCCCTCTGACGCAGCTTCTGTGATCTAGTTAAAAATAGGAAAGAGGATATTTTGCATAAGTCATCACCACAGAGCACTAGAGGAGAATTGACCACATTTTTTTCTGTTTGTTTTGTTTCCACATCCTGCTACCTTTTCTAAAAATAAATGAAAACCCTGTTCCCACATTTTTGGACAAGGCCTTTGCTTCCATAACCTAGGCTCTCGGGTGCCTCTTGGCTCTGGGTTCACTCCTGCCATTTCCAGTCCCAACTCACCCCTGGGCTCAGGGCCTCTGCCTTTTGCTGTCCTTGTAGGAGTTACAAACCCCAAGGCCTGCAGATCAATGATATAAGTCGGTGAGGCTGATCAGGCAGATGGACAAGTCAACCTCCTGATACTACCCTTCTGAAAGGAGGGCAGCTGCTACTGCTTCTCCACATCAGATGACTTTTTCCAAAGCAGCCAGATTTTTTAAAGATTAATATTTACTGAGGTAACTTTGCTTTACAAAATAATGCAAACCCATAGGTGCACGTTTCTCATTCCTCAAATACAAGGCAACACACCTGCCTACCACCAAATGATACGCTTCTTCACCATTGTCCATTGGACCCAACACCACTAACCTTCACCTCCCACCCCGTTCCATACTGGTAAGCTCAGTTCAAAGCAATCAGTTTGCTTTGTTTTTGTTTTTGTTTTTAAGGGAAAGGTAAAGGCAGGAATAAAGGCAAACAGAGGCAGACAGGCAGGAAAATAGATGAAAAAGCAGTATATTTTATTGAGTTGCTCATCTCTGTTGCTCCCGCTGGTCCCAGGACATGAACTCTGGACCCTGGGATGTATGGGGACTGCAACCAGTCCCTATTCCACCAGGGAATGCCCACAACAACCAGATTTTTAGGGGAATTTTCTTCCTCTTTAAACGTTAGAAGTAAATTCAAATATTCATTTTAAAAGATGGAGTAAAAGGCCAAACCATGAGTTTGTCTTTTGCGGCCTCTGCACCACACATTCTCCTTAGGAAATGTGTGTTACCAGCTATAAAGTGGGTTTCCACACAATCTAGCTTCTTATATCTCAACCACTTTTTCCAGTTTGTGATTTCTAATGCGGAAAGAAGACAGAATTATGACAGAAGTCCTAGATTCTGATTTGGGCCCTTTTAGAAAGTGGAGCTTTGCTTGAGTAGCCTCCCGACTCTGGGCATCATCTCTTACCTATAAGATAAAGCACTTAGAGAAAATGCAGAGCCTGTAAGTTTGATCGACCCTCATTTTCACCCTCTTTCTTGCCTGTTTTCCTCTCAAAGATCAATTCCCACCACAGCCTATGTCCCAAATATTTTCTTGGCTTAGAAATCAGATTTCTATGTAACTCTGTTTTCATCCAACACCCAGCCAACTCTGTTGCTGCAGCGCTCCTTACATCTTTTTTTCCAGCATTGACAGCTGCCATCATTTCGTTACCAAGTCACTACCTTTGCTTCTATCTCTGTTCCAGCTTCTCCACAGCCCCTTAGCTCTAAAACTTGGTTCCAAACACAAAGCCAAAAAATAATTTAAAAAGTTTTTTTTTTTTTTATTCAGAGCTTTCCTTTGGAAGAGAAGTTATAACGAACATTGATAATTCCCATAACTTATCAGCTTATCATAACTTAACCCCGAGTTGAATTTACTAGCTGGACACGAGGGGAGCATCTGAAGGGATGTGACATGGTTAGAGGCAGTTCTCCACAAGCTTCATCAAGCTGCTAGAAATCCATACTTCAGGAGAAGCTGCAAATACTTAGGCAGCTTCTTGAATAGAAGCGTGCTATGGAAAATAATGTTACTTATGTCAGGGGAGAAAGAACTCTACTTGTTCTCCCATTCAAAGCAAGCAAACTGGGAAAGCTCCCATTAATCCTGGGATGAATCAAAGCTTGGGGTCCGGTCAGAATTCTGGAGGGTGCAACCTCTCACCTTTATCTTATTTTCCAGTTGGTGGATGCATTAGTTTTCTAGGGCTAATGTAACAAAGTACCACAAACTGGATGCCTTGAAACAACCCAAAGTTATGCCTTCACTGCTCTGGTGGCAGGAAGCTGAATTCATGATGTTGGCAGGACCACGTTCCCCCAAAGTCTCTAGGGAAATCTTTCCATGTCTCTTCTACCTTCTGGTGGTTATTGGCAATCCTTTGCATTCTTAGAGCTGTGCAGCATGATTTCTCTTTTGGCTTCTGCAGCCTTCCTTCTATGTCCAATATTTTCTCTCTTCTCTTAAGAACAGCTGTTATTGACTTAGGGCCCACACTAATCCAGTATGACCTCATCTTCATTTGATTACATCTACAGAGATTCTATTTCTGAGCAAGATTATTTCATAGGGACTAAAGATTAGGATGGAAACATACCTTTTCAGGTGACACAGTGCAAACCAGTAGAGGGAACATCCAGCAATGACTTTCTTCTTCAAGAATTATACCATCAACAGTATCCAGAACCAAGTCTTTAGAAAATATCTTTTATTGGCACTCCCTGGTGGCCTAGCAGATAAATCCATCACCTCTGACTGGCGTAGTCCACATACATCCCAAAGATCCAGGTTCACATCCTGGATGTGACAACAACCGAAATGAACACTAAAATAAAAATAAATTAAAATGCTTCTTCTTTCTCTCTCTTCCTGCCTGTCTGCCAACTCACCTTCATATTTGCCTTTATCTTTCCTTTAAAAAAAAAAAACAAACTTTTACGACTTGGTCATTACACAGCAGCCCAAGTAGGATAAACTTGGCTTTTCCTTTGGTGCACTTTAGCTCTACATGCAGGCTTGAGAAGGGTAGGAGAAATAACATTTGGATCTTTTAAAATTTAATATGCATTGAGGTAACTTTGATTTACAAAACAATGTAAGCCCATATGTGCAGGTTCACCATTCCTGCAGCGTATGACAGCGCACCACACCCACCACCATGTTACCAAAACTCTTTCACCACTGTCCACGGGACTCCTCACTATCACAATCAGATTTTTGATATTCAGAGGAAAGTTGTTCTAAGAAATTTGTCGTCTCACCTTGGCCACAATAAGTGGTCTGCTACATTAGACTTATTGAGCTTTGAGGAAAGGATTTGATAGATGCTCTCACAATCCATCTAGCTGCCCCATTAGAGACCTACTAAAGTGACAGATAGCAGATGCGTAAATCCATACAGCTCTCCATGGGAAGACAAGACATGGTGGTGAAAAGCTAGAGTAGCTGCTGAACCAATGACAAGCCTACCCACACCAGCCACAGTGGCAAGTGTGTGGTGGACAGCTCTGCCAGCAGGTTTGAATATCCACCTTAAATGGAAAAGATGGGGTGCTCCTCCTCCAGTATTCCAGTATTAGTGGGTCCCATCTCATTGTTTGTTTTCTAATTTATTTAAAGGAAAAGTGCAGGCAGGAATGAAGGTGAGCAAAGACAAGGAGGCAGGAAAGAGAGAAGGAAGAAGCACTTTATTTTATTTCGTTGCTCATCTGGGTTTTCACCACAGTCTCAGGTATGGAACCCGGGTCCTGAGATATGTGGCTTATGCTCTCACAAAGGCAGCTGACTAACTGTTACTCCAATAGGGCGTGCCTCATTGTTTTTAAAATTCTCAGAAGTTTACAGTTGAGAGAGACTATAGTCAAAACACACTGAGTGGAGCAAGATGGAATCTAAGAACTGGTCAGATATAACCTTCATTAAAATGATGAAAACCATGTTGGAGTCCTTAAAAACACAAATGGCCCCATTTAATCAAAGTGACACAGTATAAAATAAAATGAAATGTAGTTCTCGTGCCTACATTTCTTGACATGCTGGCCAGCACTTCTTCTTATCAAGGGTGACACTTTTGTCAGACGGACCATAATGTGACCAATGGGAGGAAAGTCCACAAATGTGGGTGAAAATTTGAGAACCAGACATCCTCTAGGAAACCAGATACTTCTCCTGGGCACTCTTATCTGGGCTGGCTTACCATACGCAGGGAGAAAAGAGTTTTGAAAAGAGTCAATGAAAATGGCTGACAAGGAAACATTTCTTGGCAAGGAAGTTATGAAGAAGTTTCATATTTACTAGTTGAAAAAAAATCATGCCATACTGTGTTGAAATGAAGTTTTAAAGTTAATGTCTCAGAAGACAATGTTCCCTTAATGTAAGACATTCTGTATCAGGACAGGACGTAAACATGGCTGGGAACTGCCATGGTTAGAAAGCTGAATAAGGTACAATTGCAAGAGGCAGGTGAGTCTGGCATAAGGCAGAAGCTGGAGTTACCAGGGGAACAAGGTGCTGAGTGGAACGAGGTCATCCTGAGAGCTCCCTGTGTAGCAAGAAGGGAAAGAGATCAGGACTTCTCTGAAGGACAGTAACGAGGGTCGCCATGTTAGTTATCTGGCACTAGAAAGTGAAAGTTTGTCAAAAGTCACCGAACGGGGAATACAGTTCAAAGTTTCTTGAGTATTTTGACTGTGACCACTTTCTTTCCATTCTCATTGGTTCATGCCAATGAGCATTGACGGAGCCCCTGCGGTATGACAGGCACTGTGCAAGCCCTGAGCTAGAGAGAGGACAGACATGTTTCCACGTCTCGGGGAGCCTGCTGTCCCTAACTGCTCTGTGGAGGAGCAAGAACAACACACAGCTTTGGGTCTTGCCCCTAGGGGTCAAGCAGGTCTTACCCTGCAGCTCTGGTTTGGTTCTAGGGTGCCTGTTATTTTCTTCCTCCAAATGGCATCCTTACTAGCTTTCTAGCCCCTTTATAACTGGTCTGCTGGATCTCCCATCCCATCCCAGTGGCAGGTCCTTATTGTACCTGCTGTCAGCCTCTTCTGCTCATCTGTGTGCTCTTTCTGACCTCCTCCCACAGCCTCCTGCTGGATTCTCTTAGAACTTGCCTGCAGTGTCCAACTCCTTTCACTGTCCAGATGCTGCCCAGTGTGTCCTCTCCACGGGCTCCTGAGCCTCCTCGGCATGTCTGCTCCTGGTTCTGGCTTTTGCGTGTGACCCTGAATAAGGAGTCTAGTGACTCAGAAAACACTCAGATCCTGAGTGGTTTCCCAACCCCATCCGTCTGCCCAGCAGTGAAAAAAATCTCCACCTTTCTCTGGTGGGACCAGCAACTCCTCCTCCTCCTCCTCTGTTGCCCTGTTAAATTTCCCATGTAGGTTCAGTTATTTTCTTCATTTCTTGATACCCTCCCCTCCAAAGTGCCTTGTTCTGACAGCGGCCTCACCAACCTATTTTGAAATTTCCCATGGCCCTGAAATATTTCTCATTCTGAATCTTTTTTTTTTTTTAATATACTACACACCAACTTACCCGAGTAGTTGACATCTGAGCACGACTTTGCTGTGATCATTATTCTCTACTCATTACACACATATTATTTTATTCTTCACCAGCTTCATTTCATTTGGTTCGAGGCAGTAAAGCAAGCAGGGCAAGTACTGTCATTTCCACTTCACGGATCAAGAAACCAGGGTTCACAAGTCAACCAAAAATAGACTTTTACTCTACAGAATTGCATGGGAGCTTACCGGAAGGGCGTGGGGTGGGCAAATGGGATACAAAAGGGGTCAGTTAAGAAGGGAAGGATAGAGTTGGATGGTTGACTGTGAATTTAATGTATTGTCTACAGATGCTGATTTATAAGGATGTGCTCTTCTCTAGCATTAGGGCGCAATGTTCCTTCAATAAAATAAAATTTAAAAACTTAAAACCTGCAGTTCAGAGAGGTTCAGCCAGGTTCCCCGGCCTCACTCCACTCGTCCTCTGTGAGTCCTCTGGAGCAGGAGCACTGTCTCTAGGGCGCTGAGTCTTGCCCACAGCCTTACTCTTATTTGAGGAGTGCTTTCTTCTTTGTGTTAAACCAGTGCTCGCAAAGGATTTCAATAAGCAGAAACACCACCTCGTGCCTTCATTTCCCTTTTTTCCATGAGACCCACTAACACAATTCTAGTACCCTATAAATAAGATTCAGGAAGCTCTACTTTGTTACCTAGCAAGAAAAGAAAAAAGACAAAACACACAAGACAATCCTTTTTTGCAGGAAGTCCCTTGAAGTCCGTGTAGCCAGGCCTACACGCCTAGGAAGCCTGGTAATGCCTAGACGCCTCTCCCTGTAACAATTTTATTATCAGCTCCCTGAAGCTGCATCTCCAGCTTCCTAATGTGCTGGAAGCCTCTCTCCCTCTCCGCAGACCTGTGCAGAGCCAGTAATTATTGATTGGTGGGGGTGCGAGGTGTTCTTTTAGAAAAGAAAAAGCAAGCCTTCATGTTTCTAGAATTCTCGAGACAAGACAATTATTTACAGGGAGATGGGCCATAGGTGTACAGCAGTTCAGAGCCTTGTAAAACACTTAGGAACACAGAACTTGGGACGGTGGGGCAAAGGAGAATCAATAGCTCCCAAGACTGGGTACAGTGCTGAGGGGATCTAGACAGTGAAGGGGTCGTCTGCCCAACAGCCTGGGCTGCCCACCGATGCTGGACCTACCCACCAGGTTTGAGTGGGTGACCCACCCAGTCAGGATCTCGCTGGATAAAGAGCAGGACAGGCAGGCACACGGAGATGTGGGGGAGGCCGCACTGAAGCTTTTTCCCGGCAGTCCCTTTCCAGAGACCTGCAGGGAGTGACTCAGGGAAATGGTGCTGGACTGGGACACTCCCAGGGGCTGTCATTTACTGATTGTGCACTCCCTTTGAGTGCTGAGCTGGTGGCTCCCACCCCACTGTCACATGCAATTCTCACAACCAACTTCTGACAACTTTGCCACTGATCCTGTTTGTCTAGGAGGCACCTGAGGCTCAGGCGGCTTGTCTCTAGTCCGTGGTCAACCAATGAGTGAAGGCGGGTTGATTCTCAAACCCCTGTGCCCTTCACGCACTCTAACTAGGAGCTGTCTCTTACCTGTGTCTGGCACGTGATAGGTTTCAAGGCAGCTTCACAGATGTTATCTCTTGTGTGCTTAGGACAACTCTGTGACATAGACTAAGTAAATGTTATCACATCCTGCTGAAACTGAAGCTCAGAGAGATTGAGTATCTTGCCCAAGGCTACACAGCTAGAAAGTAGGCAGAGGTGTAGCTAGAAAGTAGGCAGAAGAGGGCATAGAGCACAAGCCCTTGGAAACTGATGTCAGTAGCCGCTTCACCACAAATTGAAGTCTGTGGTCATGTCTCATGATCGTGAGCAAAGTCACTTCTCAGAGTTCCCGTCTCACAGAGGTTCAGGCTGGGGTGGGCGGGTGGGAGGTGGTGCTGGTGGAGAATGGTTGGCAGGACACCTTACAGGGGTGATCCAGAGCGTCTTGTGAAATTAACAATGACTTTGACTTGAGAAAAGGCTCAGTTGCAACTTCAGTGATCAAACTGTTTCCACAGCCACCTCGGCTTGTAACTATTTACACTACAACTGCGGCTGAGTCCTAATCTGTGACCACTGCACAGTTCCTCCCTGATTCTCTGGAAGGACTTGGTTTTCAAACTCAGGGAAGAGAACTGAAGGGCGGTTGTAGCTGTGCTCCTTGAAGTGTGTTCTTGTCATTAGTAGACTTTCACTTGTCAATTTCTGCCTCCACCTTTTCTGCAAACTTTCTAATCCCCTAGACTCCCAAATTGCTCACATGAATCAACTTAGCTTATAATAGCTACGTGTGCCCAATCTCTCTCTTTTTGGTTTATTGTTTTTATTACAGGAAAACAGAACATAAAATTTGCCTTATGACTATTTTAAAGTGTACCATTCGAGACTTTTTGTACATTCCTAATGTCATGCCATTTATCACCTCCCTCTAATTTCAGAATATTTCTCTATCATTTCAAAAGAAACCCCATACCCATGAAGTAGCTCTCTCCATTCCTCTCTTGCCCTGAACTCTGGCACCCATTTATTTGTCTGCTTTTGGTCTCTGGATTTTCCTATTCTTTATATTCATATTCAGAGAATCACATGACCTTTGGTGCACAGCTTCTTTGATGAGCATGATTTCAAAGTTCGTCCATGTTGTAGAGGCTCAGCGCTTCAGCTCTTTTTTCCACAGTCAGTTTTCCATTGTATGGATCTGCCACACACACTTGTTTACACGTTCAATGGCTGTCGGACCTTTGGGTGGCTTCTGCTTGGTGATTGTAGTGAACAATGTCGCTGTAAATGTCTGCACACACATCTTTCTTTGAACACTTACTGTCAGGGGGCAAGCATAGCGGTGAAGTGGCGAGGTCACAGAATTCTTTGTTTAGCTTACTGAGGAACCTCAGACTGTCTTCCACGGTTGTGCCTGCTCTTGGCTCGGCCTCATGCTAGACACTGGAGATACAAAGGTGAATCAGAGAGGGTCCCTGTGTGGAGGAATTCCTAGCCCACCTGGGGTGGCTGGCACATGAAAGGACAAAGACAGTATGTATAACTGGAGACGGTGTTGCCTCAAACTCAGATCTTCTAGAGGCTCCATCCAGGTAAGAACAGTGATGGGTACAGCGCTGTGGAATCTGGACTCCAACCTCTTTCAAGCACTCATGGCTGCTGGCTGTCAGAACTGTGTATTAGAGGCTTTAGAAGCTCAGAAACCAGAATGTGAGGGTCAGGAATTGCTTTGGGGTTTGAAGTAGATATAGAAACAGGGAATAAACATAAAAGTGGGAGACGAGATAACACTTACCACTGATTTATTGCCTATTACCTATTGTGCTCTTGAGTAACACAATCCTAACCTGAGACTCAGAAGAGACTGAAAGTGGCATTAGCTGACTTCCTTCTGGCTCATTTAGAACAATCAACTAGTCAAATGCAAAGAAATAGTGGTGACCCATGCTGATGGAGGACTTACCTTGTGTTCAGCACAGTGCCGAGTGTTTATGCCTCATCTCATTTAGTTCTCCCCTAAACTCTAGAGGCATTATTAGCCCCCTACTTTACAAACTGATCATATGAAGCTGAGAGTTTGTCATTGAGTAAGTTACACAGGTGGAGACAGTGGCCAGTTTGAACCCCATCAATGAGATTCCAGAGTCCCAACTCCCGAGGTCTTCCCTGCACAACCAGCCACATGTCCTCCTTGGGAAGAGGAAGCCACGGAGACGCAGAGGAGGCGTCACATGAGGAAACAGTGAAGAGTTAACATTGACACTGAGTGACCAGTGTTCACCCCGCTCTGTATCATGGAAGGTCATTTGCCCAATGACTGGAGGGACCAGTTACAACCGGGCTCCCACTGGTCCTGCTCAGCTGCAGTGATGCCAGCCTGGAGAAGTAGCGCACTCAGGGGCCACTGTGTCACCAGACAGCTACCCCCACCGCCCCCTCCACTGGCCAACCTGTGCTTCCACCTGTGTTTTTATACTTCAGGTTCAGCGGGGAAATAACAAATCTGGATTCAATTCTCTTTTTTAAAGACATGCCTAAGATAACCTAATCCTCAGGTTGCTCCAAGAGAAATGTCCTTACCTGAATGCTAGATGTCTAAGAAGGAAATCAATCTAACTCCATGAGAATGTGCCAGTGATTCCACAGACTCATGTCTTCTGCTCCTCCTGTGTTGTTATTACTAGTTGGAGAAAGTATCCAGCAAAGCTGTAGAGATGAGGTATCGTCTTGAGTGGTTATGAAATTGTTTCCTGAAAAGACTGGGTACGCCTTGGAAACCCTCTTCCAGGTCATCTGTGACAATATCTGGGGTCTGAGGTGTTACTACAAATGTAGCGCTCTGTGCCTCAGTTACCCCTTGTATGAACTGGGAGTAATCACATCCTACCTCAACGTGTTGTGGGAAGGATCAAGTGAACTGATGATTGTGAAGTCCCAAATCTTCCTGGGTAAGCTCTTAATGGCTGGTCACGGCTGTGATTTTTCTGTGTTCTAATGACATTCAGGCAGCTGTGCATCATTCAGGGGTGAATTCTTTCATGTCTTGACTAAGGAATAACCTAGTGCAGCCATGTGGAGTCAATGGACCAAGATTCCTGGGTCGCCTGCTGACCCATTGAGTGCCTTTGGGCATTGACTTAACTTAGGTCAGCCTGTTTTCTCCTCTGTTCAGTTGTAATACTACTATCCCATAGGACTGCAGAGAGGATAAAATGGCAGTGTCTATACTGAGCTTAGCACTGGCCCAGACACCTCAGAAGGGCTTACTACATGTTATACTAAGAATCTACTGAACATATTTACAGATTTCATTAGAGAGAAAGTGAAAGCTTCTGTATTCTTGTGGAGATCACAGCCTATTCTAAGACAAAAAGCCATGTTTGAAAAACTCTGTTTGTTAATGCTCCCTTATTCCAACAGCCTGTTCTGTTACCCACTGGCCCTTAGAGCCACATGGCCAGTCCCCAGGGAACCTGCTTGACTGATGGCCCCATGCTTTTGTTCTTCTGACCCCCTTCTTAAAATGTGCTTCCTTTTCTCCTCTGCCAGGCAGGAGTATCTTGCCAAAACAAATCCTTTCCTTCAGTAAGTCTTTCCAAATTCAGACATTTGCCTCTGCATCCCATCAGTGATGATACATTAATCTCTGTTCACCAAGTCACTGTGAAGGCCTGTCCTGTGTAAGTCACTGTGCTTCTGTCATCTTAAGAAGCTGCCTCTGCCCTCAAGGGATTTACAATTACAATGTAGTTACAAATCCTATGCACAATAAAATATAACAGTGTTATTTTTATCCTGTTAGATGATTGCACAGGCTGAGATAAATATGGGCAAATATATTTCAAAACTGACTCTTTTTACAAACTCCATGACACACTGTGGCAAGCTCCTGAGACAAATGCCATCCTGACCCCTGAATACAAAGAATGATTGGCTGAAGAGTTCATTTTCATTCATGAATTCTTTCTCTCCTCCTGCTCCTTCATCCTCCTCCTCATCTCCTTCTCTTCCCAGGATGAATTCATTTCCTGGGCAAAGATTTGTTGGGCACTCCTCTGTGCCACTCACAGAACTCGAACAGTGAGTCACCCAGCTGAGGGGTTTCCTTTTGGGTTGTATAAACAGTAGGTGTTTAATAAATGATAGATCTGCTAGATTTTTAAAAATTTTTTCATAGATATTACAAGAAGTAATGGAAAGGGAGAGAGTGGGCTTGACAAAAAGAAATCTAGCTAGCGTATTTGGGGAAAAAATAGGTGAATGGGGAAAAAGGGCAAGAGAGTAAAAGTTGGGGTGGGAGAAGGGCAAGGAGAAGGGACAAACCTGACCTTCCACTGGGGGAAAGCAGGGCTTCGCTGTGTCATCTCTTAGTCCTTCCATGTACCCAGTGCAAAAAATAGATGAATTATTCCCGTCTTACAGGTGGAGAAACTGAGGCTCAGGAGGAAGGTTAAGTATTTTGCTCAACTGATTCAAAGCCAGTTTTGAGACTTTAAAGGCTATAACAGGCTACAGACTTTCCCTAGAGGATGCGCTTCATACACAGTGGGTGAGGAGAGGTGAGAGAAATATGGTAAGTGGTGGGTTCTGGTTGAAGTGGGTAGAATAGAAGTAGGACCCTGGAGACCTTCAGGTCTCGTTTGAGAGTCATTATCGCCTTCCTCCATATTTCAGCCTGTGCCCTGGGTGAGACCGCTGAAGTGACGCCAGGCCCCCAGGGTCACCATGACACCAACCTCAGAGCCCTCCCCAGGCCAGCTCTCACTCCACCCACCCAGTCTTGGCTTCATGCTCCTGCAGCTGCCGAGGAAACAGGCATCACCTGGGAAGCTTCCCCACAGAAAGAGAACAGTAGGCGTGTGTCCTGTAGCCTAGCAGATAGGCTATTGCATGCAGTTCATGCACATCCCTGGGAGCCAGGTGCGAGACCCGGGACAAGGGGGAACAACCAAGATGATCACTAAATAAAATAAAGAGAGAATGTTTCTTCATTTTCTCTCTTCCTGCCTGCCTGTGTAGCTGTCATTCCTTCCTGCATCTTTCCAGAAAGAAAGAGAAAGACAGAGAGGGGAAGGAAGGAAGGAGGGAAGAGAGAAAGAAAGAGAAGGAGGGCAGTGAAGACTTGGGCAGCCATAACAAGTCCATCAAGGGGGGTAGCACAGTGGTCCTAGTTAATGTGCTGACAACACAGTGTGGTCTTATCACCCTCACAGCATCCTCATGTGTCAGGCGGATGCTATTATAACTCTCTTCTTATGCATTAAAAAAACTGAGGTTTAATAAGATCCATTAAACTGTCCAATGAAAAGGAAATCACCCTCATTAGCACTCAGGGAAATGAAAACTCTAATAAGATACCTTTTACATGAATCAGATTGCCAAAATTCATAATTGGACATCTAATGTTGGCAGAATATGGAACAATGGGAAAGCTTACACTCTGTTATCATGGGCATAACTTTTCTACTTTGGAAAATAAGTTGCCAGCATTAAGTATGGGGAGAACGTGGATACATAGGACCCACCAGTTCCACTCCTTGAGTGAAGGTGAGTGCGTCAGAGAAACAGGAAACCTGTATAAAAATGCTTATAGTAGCTTTGATTCTGAGAGTGAAGTAATGAAACAACCTAAATGTCCATCAGCAGGAAAATGGGCAAACAGATTCTGTGCGGTTATACAATGGGATACACTTAGCAATAAAATGGGTAACTAAAGCTTGATCTCTCAAAACAAATAACTCTCAAATAAGTTGAGAGAGAAAAGCAGAAATCAAAACTATATACTCTAACAAAGCAAAACAAAACCTCATGCATACTATCTGTTTTACAAGATTTAAACACATACAAAACAAGGCTGACAGCTAGTAAGCATTTGTTACATGTTTAGCAAATGGATAAAATCTGTGTATGAGAACTTGGTTACCTGGAGGGGAGGAAGAAGAACAGGGAGGAGAATGAACAGGGAGAGAAGCACAGGACACTGTTTATTATTTAGACAAGATGCTAAGTACATAGGTGTGATTGTGTTACTTTTTGCTTTATTTATGTTTCAATAAACTCGTAATAGATACTAATTTTAAAAATCATTCTAGACCTTACAGTGTGTAAATAGAAATTTAGCCTCCACACTTCTTGGCTTCCCGATACATCACACGGCCCCTTGGAGGATGCAGCCAATAGAAGGTGAATCTAGAGAAGAAATGTCGTTCATTTCATGTATTTCTTGTACAGATCTTAAAAATGCAATTGTTTAGCAACATGGGGATCTTCCTTTGGATACCAGAGGCAATCTTGAAACATGTGTTATTAAATATTGATCGCTTGAATCATGTTTCCCCATTGCCTTATTTTATTATTTAGAACTGTTTCTGCAAAAATATTCATGACAAAACCTAATAAAAGCAACAAAGGGATTCCCACATTCATCTCAATTTTGCGGACGCAGAATCCTATAGCTATGTCACTCTCCCAAATATGTTTATCAAATAGATAATGGATTCATACTCTTCAGTGAAAATGCCCTTACATTAAAACACTCCACAAAAATGTGTTCATTTTACACTTGCAATAGAATTTAGGTTATCAACAGGGAATGGAACAAGGGGTGGGACAGGGGTGGTGGAGCCCACAGGACAATGGTGAGAAACAACTGGTGATTTGGTGGAGGGCAGGGTGTGTTGACATATATCTGAGAAACGGAGAAAGTGCATATATGGAGAACCTATGCATTTGTGTTTATTTTAACATATAAAACAAAGTTACTACAATTTTTAAAAACTGTCCGTTTTATCGAGAGTCTTCACTTTAGGTGTGAAGAATAAGCTTTCCCAAAATGTTCACATAGACCCAAGATGTCTAGAACAGGCCTTCCCAAAATATGTCATTTTGGCATGCAGATTATTTTGAGGTAAGGTCAATGGAGGCCCTACAGGCTTGGGAGAAACTTTTACCACTCCCTTTACTAACTAAAAGAAAGGAAATTGGGGATATTATCCAGAATTTAATTTTTTTTTTTTTTTTTTTTAACCAGAAATAACCTTTCTACTGGAGAAATCTCTCTATATGTCAGGACAAACATCTAATTATAGAGCATCTGGTCCCTGTCACATGAGCCCTCCCTCTTCTTTCTTTGAGGCCCCAGGCCCCTATCCCATTCCTTAGTTTAGGATAAATGACTTGTTTTTCCCTACTGCTTTTAAATCTACATCCATATGGATTCTCCATAGTATGTAATGAAATTTGTTCTTTTCAACACTAATCTGTCCGATGTTAATTTGACTGCTCAAAAAGGATCCAGAAGTGTGAAGGATGATTTCCTCTCCACCCCTATAATCAGGTAGGGGATTGCTGGGCCCACTATGGAGTTCACGAAAAAGGGACCTGTCACATTGATCTGAGAAGCTTCTGAGAAGGGGTGATATTTAAGCTGATATTAAAGAATAAGTGGGAATTGGCCTCTAGATAGGAAAGCAATGTAAATGTCAAAAAAAAAAAAAAAAAAGGATTAAATTAAATAATTTAGAATGAAAAAGTCAAAAAGAAAGAAAGCAATTCACGGGCACCCTGGGGGGGCTTAGTAGTTTAGCTCACCACAGCTCAGTCCACATACATCCCAAGGTTCCTGGTTCAAGACCTGGGGCTGGGGGAAACCACCAAGATGAACAGCTAAATTAAAAACAAGCAAACAAACAAACAAAACACTTTTTCCGTTCCTGCCTACCTCCCTACTCACTTTCATTCCTGCCTGTACCTTTCCTTAAAGAAAAAAAAATTTAAAAAAAAGAGAAAGCAATGCAATAATTTCTTTTTAGAGAACTTGGTTGTATTGTGGAACCTCAATTGTTTATCAACTAATGCAGAGGAGAAGAGTAATAACATATTTTAAGATGTCTTTTACCTGAGGAAAAAAGACCCCAAGATTCTTCTTTAGATATAGTTCAACATCATTTTTACTGTGTATTCAAAGTGAATTATAAATGGGTAAACTGGTTTCTAATTGCCCTTTGCCAATGGTGTGAATAAACCCCCCACCTGAGTCAGTCAGGGCAGATACCCTTGCAAGGAAAGCGTAGTTGTCCTACTTTTACTTCATGTTTTAAAAATCCCTCTTAACCTAGTTACCTGGGAGAAGAATGCATGGCCTGGCCTCTGACACACAGGCGGTTCACAATACAGGCCAGGAAGCCCAGAGAGTGATTCCACTGAAATCTCAGACCCTGCATTCATCAGTGTGATTGGATAATTTGCCCTGGAGTTATTCTAAGGTTGAGTATCAATTTGATTACATGGGGTTTGCTGAGGGACTTGATTTCCAGCAGGTGCTAAAGCAGAAGTCACATAAGAAATGATGCTTTTGAATCAAAACCAACCTCCCGGGTTCCAGTCCTGCTGGAGAAGAAAACACACATCAATCAGATCAAAGGGCACAATGCGAAGATCCAAATGTTTATTAATTACAATGAAAATCAAAATGTTGATGGATTATAATAAGAATGTAAAATTAGAGTTTGCTATTTTTAAACCAATGTAGTGTTAAAAAAAACTTTTAAGAAGAAAGCGCTTTCTAAAAACACAAAGAAACCAAGCACAAGCGCAGATGACATTTTAGAGTAGCATCAGTGAGTTTTCACAGCGACTTTCCATCACAAAATATTCATTTATATCTTCAATCTTCCACAGCAACAAAGTCACAGTGAGAAAGACAGCAATTACTTATGAAGGAAAATCAAAGAGGCCTCAAGTGATTATTTTTTCAAAGGGATCTTGGGGAGTTGAAATAAGGCCTGTTTCTCCACGGGCTGACAACGCTTAACTGTGATGGGAACAGCGGCGGACTTTTCTCTGATTTTACCTTTGAACAGAATAAAAGGAATTCAGTGTAACATTCTCCCTTACAAAGAGATGCAGAACTCAAGCCTAACCCCGAAGAAATCCTATAATCAAAGTAAACACCAATCTTGCTCCTACAAATGCTGTTAAGAGCCTGTTATAACATTCAATAGAATTTCTTCCTCTTGCTAATCTTCCTCTGCATTTCTAACACAATCTTCCTGGATTGGAAGAATAACTCCAGTAGTCAGGAAATGATCAAAATAAATAAATAAAATAAAATAAAGAAAAGAAAAGAAAAAAAGCTGAAACTTTTGACTCTATAACATTGTTAAAGATGCACAACATTCACAAATGGAAGACAGCCCAGCTCAGAGCACAAAGGCCTCATTACTGAAGTCACAGGGCTGATACAGGGAAGCATCAATTACCATAATGTGAAAATGTACAACATCTTATTGGGTATGTACAAAACCAATCCTTTGATCAACAATGTCCCCAATTAACACAAACACCCATCATCCCGTCCATCATGTCAATCTCTTATATAGGTCTTACGCAGATGGTGATGTGTTGAAACAGCTGAAGATGTCTAACATATTTTTAAGAAGTTAGGGCCTAGTGAAATTGAAAAAATAACAGAACATAGATTTCCTGAGGTCAGTGGGAGTGATGCCAGAGAGACGCTCAAATCACAGCAGGGTCAGTCCCTAGTAGGCACTGAGCACAGCAGGGTCAGAAGACACTGGAAACCAAGAACACTGATGAGGATGATGATAAAAATTGCCTCAAAAGAGACAGACCCAAATGTCAAAAGACTAGAGGAAACTGACGAGGCACACGCCAATGTTTTTTTCAAAAAGAACTCTATCTGTATTAGCATTCCAAAAATTAAGTATGAAACAAAATATATCAAATTCTATCAAATAATTTTTGTGAAAAATTGAATCTCCCCCAAGCAACATTTTATTCATTTTTCATTCATTTGCAGTTCTAGAACATACTTGCCTTTACAATATGAAGACTCATTTTTTCCAGATAAAGTCCTAGTCAGTTTATAAATTTTGACCATGACATTGTGCTCCTTGTTTTTAGTGCCAGCTCTCCTCATTAACAGCTCCCTCTACGTCATCAGCCTACTACATCTTGCTCATATTTGATTCTTCTAGGTTTTGTTGAAGGTTTCCTAATTTCTCAGAGAATCTCTAATTAGTCCAAGGACTCTTTCAATCTGGGAGGCTTGTCTAAGTGTTCTGCGTCAAGAGGCCTTTTATCAGTCTTCCCTTGGCTAAAGTGTCCTTGAGTCTACGTCACTTTGAAGCCTTTGACCTTGACCTACAAAGGTTTACAAAGACAGAGGTACTAGTGGAGTTCGTTGTCATGCAGGAGTAGTGTCTTTGTCCATGTGTCTTACCGACAGCACTCAGCTCAGGGGTGCACCTGTCTCCTAGTCCCAGCTTCCGAGTCCTGTTTGGTTCCTCTGGATTTTATTGCACTGACTTCTCCCTTATAGGGTTCACGTTTCACAGGGGTAGGTATGCAGGTCTGAAACAGAACATTTCATTTCTCATGGTTGATTGACTTCTTCCATTCAAAGTTAAGTGCAGCTCCCTTCATGAACTGTGAGAGCAAAAAAGAATCTCGGGCACTTGGAGTGTGTGCCCTCCACCCCTCCAGCCTTCAGCAGAAATTCCTGGCACCCTCAGGGACCCTGGTTGCCCCCATTTTTCACTGGTGTTAATCTGTTTTAGACAAAGGCCCAGGGAGAACTTTCTAATCAACATTCTTTCCACAGTGTCACTGGGCCTCTGTCCTGTCCTGACACCCTCTGAGCTCTATAACCATCTTAGACCTTTCATTCTACCTTTCCTTCCAGTTTCCTCTCCAGATGTTTTATTCTAGACTTTTTTTGCTGCACCTTTTCTCAGACTCTTAGCCTGTTGTTTCCGATTCTAGTGCAGTTTGTGTGTTGTGTGTTTTTACTGTCGAATTGTCTCTGTACCTAACCAGCCATCCATAGAATCCCACATCTCTGACTCAACTTCTTTGGAGAAACAACTGCACTGGATTAACTGGTTGACTCAGCTGGTTAATTGAGTGCTTGAGCAGAGTTTTGAAATGTGGACTTTATAAACAAAGAAAGCAACTAAATCATACTGTTTGTCAACATACCCACCCACTGACAAGTCCAGCAGCAGAAACCACCAGATTAAAGGGAATAGACTCTGGAACCAGACTGGCTGAGCATGGTCCTCAGCAGTCATTGTTCCGTTAGTGGTCAACTGGGGATAAAAAGAACACCTTTACAGGGTGGTTGTGAGGATTAAATATAAGTGAAGCATTTAGAATAATGCCGCACATATAATGAATGAGCTCTTTACAAATTAATAAATATACATGAACAAAGAATAACACGTTTTTGTGAGTCTTATTTTGACCAGCAAAACAAAAATAATAGAGTGATCAACAACGTGGGTTTGCGAGTAAGACAGATCTAGGTTTGTTTGTTTCAAAGGACAGGTGCAGGCAGATAGGAAGAGAGAAGAGGAAGAAGCATCTATATTTTATTCTTATTTAGTTGTTTACAATGGTTGCTTCACCTCCAGGTCCAGGACTGGAATCCAGGAGTGTGTGACTTGCTCGTTCAGAGGCTGCTCCTCCAGGGCACGCAGAAAGATCTAGTTTTCAATTCTAATTCTGCCATTTACTAGTTGTAGGAAACTAGTAATTGAACAAATCCTTTGGGCCTATCCACTCATCTAGAAATGGAGAGAATAAAACCCATTCCCTAGATGCAAGAGCTTTCCCGAGTGCAAAACATTTCCTTCACTTGATCTGTGGATATCCATGGAGCATGTCCTGCTCAGGTACTTTGTCAGGCACATGAGATAAAGCAGACAAGACAGCCTCGGCAGTAAACTCAAGCACAGTGCTGGGTGGGCTCTCAGCTAGGAAATGGAGAGACCTCTGGCCTCTGCCCATGGAGCCAAGCCTCTGTCGATGTTCTGGGTCTGGTTAGAACTTCACTGAACTTCCATTTTGACTCTCTGTTGACTTCCTCCTAGAGCTTGTCAACGTCTCAAGGCACATTGACACTGGGGAGTGAAATGCCAGCCTCTCAATCTGCCACCCCATCCCTGGACATTGCCACCTGGAGCCTGTCCACGCCTGAACTTTAAACTCATTTAACAGCCCACCCCCTGACCACATACATCCTCCCTTTCAGGTCTTTGGTCTCTGTGCTTTTATCTCCTCTGGTCTGCATTCCAAGCTAGACTGTATATCACTTAAACCTAGAGTGACTGTATAATTTATCATCCAAACTGGGACACTTCTGAGAGTGTAAAGGGTACTAAAAATAATTAACAGGAAGCATCCAGAATCATCCAAGCAAACCAGGATTTATTTCCATCTTCCTTCGACTCCTCTCTTGCCCATAATCTAGGGGGTCGTGACTTTCTCTCTTTTACTTTTGGCCTTTGCATTCAGCAAAACCAAAGACATATTTCAGTTCAATCACCAGGCTTTTTTACAGCAAGGAGCCCCTGGAGAAAGTGACATAAATGGACAGATCTTTGTGTTACTGCCTTCCTATTGGGTCCTTCATCAGCAACCCCTCCATTTCCTCATTCCCTGCGGTTTTCAGCTGTTCCTGTCTCCCCTGAACTCCTTGGGAACTGAAGACACCAGAGATTTAGCAGGGACCATGCTCCTCAAGCTGTCTGGTTCCCCAGAGGGTCTCTTGCCTGAACCCAGCTTCAGGTTTCAGTAATACACACTCGACCCAGGTTAACCTTCTTCCTAGAATCTTTCTGCCATGGCCATTCTTTTGCCCTTGTTGGCAAGTCCACTCTGCTTTTTGTCTCTGATTTATCATTTGTGATTCACAGCTATTTCTACCATCTAGCTTTCCTGTACTAACCTTACTTGTCTCCTCCAGCAGTCTCAGGGCCACCTACAGCCCTGGGTCTTCCTAGCAAGTCCTCAATAAAGAGTTGATAATTCCTACCAAGGGTGGCAGGGTGTGAAGGGTGGATATCCTTCATTCTGTGTGGGTTGGCCTGGCCTGGGCTCCCTCAATTTTCCTCAGACTCCTTTAATGTGTGTCCCCATTTATCTATTGTCTAAGCTGTACCTTCTCTTTGCCAGCGACCCTCAGGGGAGTCTTAGCACTTGGTCCTGTCAGAGGGCTGCCTTCTACTGCTAGTCGCTGCACTAGGCACCTCTGAGCCTGGCCGGCCACTCTGGTCACATTGACCACCAAGTGTCTTTGACCTGACTGGCCAGGTCTCATCTGCACACAAACTCACGGTTTATCTGCCTCAGAGGCTCTTGGTGGACAGGGACCATTTTCCTGACCGAAAAGCTGTGGGTTGTTAACCACTCCTGCCCACAGTGCCACCTCAGACACAAAACAACCCTCTCTCGGGACTCTGCTGGCCCATACTTTGATCAATAAGTTGACAGAATCAAAGACAATTTAAGTTCTGGTCTCCAGCCTCCCAGCACTCTTAACCTTTTAATATTTTCTCGTCTTTAGAGGTGGGCTACATAAGCTTTTTAATACTAGACTCAGGTCTTACTCATCTTTGAACTGTCTATGGCCCTGGCATAGTCCTCCATGGATATTTCAGAAATTTCACAGATGTTCACTGTGACAAAATGGAATGCCACTCATTCTGCAGAATCTTAAGCCATCAAGGCCGTTGCTCACAAGTTCCATTGTGCATTTGTTTTCTCAGTCAACTTACCCTACAGCTCTTGGGAAAAGCAATCTTGCTCTTTCTCTCTAGTGACAATGGTAAAATCTCCATCTAAAGCATGAAGTGCTCGCCTCCCATATGGACACTAGCGTCTTGCAGGACCTCACTGCCTATCCCAGTGGTTGGATCCAAAACAAAGTGGGCTTTTTCCCCTGGTGTCACAGATGAGTATGGTGATAACAGGGACTCCATCCTGAGTTTCCCAGCTAACCTCATACCTTATTCTTAGAGAATATTACTGCAGCATAAACACACACAGAAAGATCAGGATGAAGAATGAGAGGGTTCGGGTTGAACCATGTAAGTAGGTTGCCTTCTCTTTTCTGTAACCAGGAGGTTTTCTTTCTACCTCACTGCTTACCTCCATGGGTTTCTTTGCTATTTCCTTCTCTCCTATTCCCTACTACCTTTGAAAGTTGGTGACTCCAAAGCTCTATCTCAAGTCCCTTCATTCTCTGTCTACACAATCTTCTTGATGGCCATAGACTCATGGTTTTAAATCTCAATGCCAAGGATCCCAAATTTTAGGTCCAGCCTTGATCTCTCACAATCTCCAGCTTCTGTCATCCGAGCAGTTAATTCACTCATCACCGGGAGGTGTCATAAACACCTCCCACAGAACTAGAACTGAGCACCACAGATACAGATGAAATAAAAGTAGGATTTAAACTCTTTGAGATCAGAACTGCCGTATCCCCTAGAATAGTGCCTGGTGTTCAATAAGCATTTGTTAACAAAGGAAGATGTCTTGCCTGCAGGACTTCTGAGAACTTTTTATATAATATTAGGAAAAAGAATCACCTGATGGCAGCATTATCTAAAATTATTTCACAGCTTTCTCAAGGAGAACCTCAAGAGATTAGTGTCCTGAGAACACTGCTCTGAGTAGTGGCATCTTTTCCCACAGTACAGACTGGTGAAAATTAGAGAGCCACACCCCCAAGTCATTCTTTCCACCTTGATGATATCAGGATCAAATGGAATGACTTGAAGGTATAATTATGCGAGAGGCAATCCGAAGAATATAGGAAACAAAGAGGGCACCCTGCCTCACAGGTGCTCGTGGTTTATTTTGGTAGACGAGAGTTCACTTGGAGGTCACAGCATTGAATGATGATTGTCATTGTGATGAGTTCTTAAAAAAATAAAAATGAGAGCCCTTTCACAATATGCAGAGCTACAAATAAATATTAATTGCAATCATCAGTACACCTGCTGTATTGCAGTAATGCTTTTTAGTTAGCTGATCTGGGGACAGATGAATCTTTAAGGGGATAGAAAATTTAATTGCACTATCTGCATAAAGTGGAGTGGGAGACGAGATTTTCTGAGACTAGTAAGACCACTTGAGAAGATGCCTAGACCTGAAGAAATGACTGATAGGATGCTGCCCTTGAAAGTCAAGATACTAAGGTAGCAACGAAGACAATAGAACTGCCAAACACTAAGACAGCAGGCACTGGTCAACCCCAAAGAGTTCCAAGGAATAGCGACTCCCTGGGAACAGAATCCATGCTTGACCTGGTGAACTCAGAAATGTTCAGCACACACGGATCTGGATTTCTGGGGACTGTGAGCCCATAGAACACGAGTCACCCTAGGTTTGATAGAGGTGATCTAGCACAGTAAAAACCTGCATTTGGTAATACTTTACACTCCATCAAATATTTTCATTTAATCCCTACAATACCCTCTGAGCTACTTCTCAGAGATAACAAGATGAAGTTGGGTCCTTGCATTTCAGGGCTGGTTCCTCTGGAAAGTCTTCCAGCCTATGGGAAAGCAAACCCGCTACGCTGCAGGGAAGACCAGAGGAGTGTTTTCCTGAGAGTGGGGGCAGGATGTGTGCAGGGATTAAACTTTGACTAGCATAGAGGTTAAGGAGCTTGACTTTGGTGGTAGACAAATCTGGGTTTGAGCTCAGAGGCTGCCACTTAGTAATAACCATGTGCCTCCCTAACCTAGATTTCTTAATCGATAAAATAGAGATACCACCACTTACCTCACAGGACTGTTGCAAGGACTGAATTGTACTTGCTACGTAATTGACCAGCAATACATTTACTGAACAGTTAAATAGACAGATAAAGGGAAAAAAGAGAGTATTCAGAAATGATCTTTGAAAGTGATGTATTGGTAAATGGTAACCACCAGCTCTCCTTATCCTATTCTCACCACCCCAAAGCCCTTCTTTACAGTACTTGCCTGTATCTGGGGCATAAACACTCCCACCACAGCTGAATTCAAGGTACCGAAGTGACATTACTGAATGAGAAATTGGGAAGGGAGACACACAGGTGTCTCACAAGCCAGAATGGGCTGAGTCCAATGTATGCAACACCTTTTATGATTATTAGCAATCAATCTATGGAAATTTGGTTGAAATGGCAGCTGATCATGTCTTAAATGATTTTCTTTTGAGTTATCACATTGAGAAAGACATTGATGAACTGCTACTTCAGAACTGTAGAACATCCATTTCGAGGACTAGATCAATAATCCACTCAATGGTCTTTGATGTAAAGGCAAGTTATGCTTATAGTTGCAAAGCTATAACCCAGTTTAAAAGCTTTGGCAGTGTTCTCAAACTCTGCAGTACTCCATGACGAGATTCCTGTTTCTCTGTAAAATGCAGTGTGACCCTTATTTTCTGGAGGGAATTGGGATTGCTTATTACTGGAAAAAATGATAAAGAGATGAGTTAAAGAAAGTCCTTGGATCCATTCCGAGTGTTACATCCTCTATTACCCAACTCTACTGATTCAACCTTGTATGACTTCCTAAGTCTGTCCCTTTCTAGTCATCCCTGACATTATTATTAGATTGTTGTTTAGATTATTACCATTAGTTCTCATATGAATGAACTAGCTGTCACCAATACCTTCAATTCAGATGAATTCTTCTTAGATAAATTATTACTTTCCAAACTCAGGAATGAGTAACATCTCCCATTAACATACTTAATTCAATCTCTGTGACTTATAATAATATAGTTTATTGCTTACATATACAATTTTTTTAGTCATATAACCAGAGTTTATACTTTGACCCTGCTATATACTAGCCATATGACTTGGACAAGTTTCTTAATTTCTTGAAGTTTTATTTAGTCTTCTAATATTTAAATGAGAAAAATAATATCTCCTTCCCCCATAGGGCTTTTACAGTGACAAAGCCCTCAACACAGTGCCTTGTATTCAGTAAGCACTCATTAAGTATTAAGACTTATTTATTGAATAAATGCTTAAACACATATAGAATTCCTCTAGCTACTATCTACCTATCATTATCAACATTTACAAATTGAACTCCAGTAAAATGAACTCTAACCTTAAATATTTTTACCAAAATAAAGTTTATAATAGCACTCTGAGAATTTATTCTAGCGCACGTGTTTACTTAATGAAAGCTTTTTAAAGTGTCTTTAAAGATGGGTGAAACTTGTATCATGAACTCTGAGAATCCACAAGTAAGGAGCCTAAGATCTAATTGAAGGATTGAAAACTCTAAAGTCTACATGACCAGGCAAGGAACATTAATGAGTAAAATCTGCTGGATGAAAATCTGAAAGACAACCTCCGCAGGGCTCAGTCATCTAGCTCTGGCCTATTCTCACTGTGTGGAGTTAAAGGGCACAGGTCGCCCCGCTCCATTCCAAAATCCAGCAATGTAGACTATTTTAATCTGCAATACCCTGACATCTTAGTGTATTTAGTGAAGTGAATTTTCAAAACTATTTAAAATACTTTGTGAATGAAACAAACACTGTGTCAAAGTCTAAGATATATTAAGGTTAAATATCTCTTTTGTAACAACACAGATTTATTACAAAGACTTGGAGAACTTTATTACGGAATTATGGTCATCAAAAGTGGAAAGCAAAGAGTTGGAACTAGCATATATTGACCTCTTAGGATGTGCCTCATAATTTAAAATTTCATTTGGGTCTTAGAGTTTTTTAAGGAGGAAATGCCATCATTTTCCAGATGAAACTGAACCAAAGGATGAAAGAATTTTGCTCTTGGCTATATAACTAGGATACAGGATGCCAAGGTACAATTCATGCTTAGATATACCTGACTCCAAAGCTCCACTATCAGCTATAGCAGTCATTAGCATGTGGCTTTAGACCTCCAGCGACAGGGACTGAAATTTTTCAAGGGGCCATTGTTGACCTCTGAATTCCATCCTTAAGTTTGAACAGAGGCCAGGCCTCTGTGCTCCTAGTCAATGACTGCTTCACATTGCTGATTGACCAAAGACTTAGCTCAAGGGCTGTCCAAAGGCCTTGCTCAATCTTTCATAGTCTGTATCCAGCTGCCTTCTCCTCCCTGTCTCCTTTACTGGGGTCAGAACTGAACTGCAATCTGTGAGCTCTCCCACTCTTTCATGGTTCCCACTCATTTTCTCTCACAGATGTTTCTCATCATAAAAAGTCACACGGTAACCATCTGGGTGTCTACTTCTTGGAAGATTCTGATTAACCCAAGTGTCAGAAGGCCTTCAGAGGCCCTGAAATTGCCTAGAAAAACCTGACTTGGTCCACCAGGAAACCCTGAATAGACACCAGTTTACAAAGGAAAACAGTGAGTCTTTCTTTGAAAATGGATATTTGTCTGTAATCTCTCCTATCAACCCTGACATCCCAGGTACGTATTATGCTGAGTGTATGTGACAGCATCAGTGGCATCCAGGAATGGGTGACCATCCAGCCCATGGGAACAGCTTGCTCCCACAAAACTCACCTGGTCCCGCTGCTTGATCCGCTGGTAAATATATTCAGCAAATGGTTTTCGAGGAATAAATTTCCCATCTCCTGCCGTGACATTGAAAACTCCAGCTTCATACACCACTTTGCCTCTGGAGATAGTCATAAGAGGCACCCCATGGCAAACCATGCCCTCGAAGATGTTGAAGTTCACAGCCTGATGATGAGTTTTTGCAGAAATTTTCCTGTTTGTAGAAGCAGAGAAGCTCCAGATCCTCACCAGCTCATTTGACAAATATGAAATTGTAATAAAAGAATGACTAAGAAGAAAATTTCACAATTCTATTAAGCTACAGCGTCATCACTGAAACAAGTGACTAAGAACAGACTGTGGCATTAACATTTCATTACAAAGTAGCTATATCTTTGAGAGAAAAACCTAACAGATCACTCTCTTACTGTAACTAATGAAAATGGAATGGATGGAAGGAAGCATTGTCTTTCATGGTTAGATTTTTAAACAATTTCTATGTATGTGTTTAAAGAACAAAGCATTAATCATAAAACATTTCAAACATAATGAGCCAGATGAGCACATTGACCCAACACCCAACTCGACAGAATTATAGCTTTTTTGCAGATGCAGTTGAAGTTTTCCTTAGCACCTCTCCAAAAACTCCATCTCCATCCCTCCTTTCCTAGAAGTGATCGTTCTTTGATAGTTATCAAATTAAATTTGTTAGCTATCAAGGAAAATTATCTTTCGTTTTTTTCCTTCTCTGTGGCAAAGCTGGAAATTTGAAGATAATAAAAATAACAGACTATATTAGACTACAACCTCTTAACATATTCTGTCATGCATTTGCAAATTCATCATCATCGTCAGTAATTTGTTAATACTTTTCAGTCTTACACAATATGATTGATAACTTTTAGGCTGGATATTTCAAAATGTTGGGTGTCTCCTTTCGCTAAATCTCATTAAATGGAAAAAGAAAATAAAAACTGGTAGTAGTGACTATCTGAGCATAATCCCAATTCTAGTAGAAATTTTTTTTATAAGCCCTCTTTCAAGTGAATTAAAGAAAAGTACTTTGCTTAAAAATCCCAAAGCTGGGTCAAAGGAACAGCAGCCAAAATTCCCCACATTTTGGAGGACAGAGCTGGTGCTGTAGTTCTAGAAATGAAGGAAACAATACTGACCTGCTCCTGGACTCCAGAATCTTACACCCAGCTACTGAGTTGAATTCGACTCCTAACAATACTCCTGTTTTTCAATGTCAACTGCAACTCACCCACTTCAGTGTGCTCTTTCCTTGAATTTCTCATCTCTGTCAATGCCACCACCATCTACCTTTCCTTACCCTTCAACCATGTATTGTTTCTACTTTCAAAGAAAGAAATCACAAATTTGCCCACTTCTCTCTCTTTCTGTTATACCGACCCAAGTCCATACGATCATTATTTCTCACCCGGAAGACTCGACATCTCTCACTGGCCTCTTTTCCCACTCCTACCCTCCTAAACTCTTCATGACTCTCCTTAAAGCTACTCTTAAAAATAAAAAGTATTTTCCAAATTTAGCAGGTAAATAAATTGATTTAAAGAATTTAAGTAATCTCTCTAAGGGACATATGATTAGTTTGATAAAACTGGGATCTTTTCAAATTTTAACATACAGTAAAAACTGACTTTAGTGTACAGGTCTATGCATTTTGACATATATGTTAAGCTCATTTTCATCACAACAATTAGGACACAAGATAGTTCCAGCACCCCACCAAAACTCACACCCAACTTTTGGAGTCATACCCAATCCCCACCTGTAACTCCTGGAAGCCATAGCCCACTCTCTGTTTTTAAGAAAGGCATGTAAATAACATCATGGAGCAGGTAACCTTTTGAGGCTGACTTCTTTGATTCAGCTTAACTGTTCTGTGATTTATTTAAGCTGCCATGTGTACCAATAATCCATTTCTTTTTCATTGCTAAGCATGTTGCATTGGAAAGATGTACCACAGAGTATTTACCCACTGATAAAGGACATTTGTGTTGTTTCTAGTTTTTGACAATTATGAATACAGTGTTATAAACACTCATGTCCATGTTTTGTGTGACTGTTTCTCTAGTGCAAACACCCAAGAGGGGAATCACTGGGTCATGCGGCCAGTTTATACTGCAACAAAAAGTGTTTCCAATGGCCAAGGAGAGTTCACTGACCTAAGAAAAGATTACAAAATCACTATTGAATAGAAATAGGCACACATATTACAACTAACAAGAAATAAACATTTTGGAGACTATTGAGTTTGGGTCATTAAAACAGTAGGAAGGTTGAGAATCAGGCCCCTCATGTCTGGGCATGTCCAGCCAGATTCAGACATATCCTCCTCCTGGAAGGAGCTGAAATAAAGCTGCCTGCTACAGATCCCCAGGACTGAAACTCCACATGAGCATTGCTCCTAGGTTGCTCATCCTATTTGCATGCTGTTGCACTTATGGAAATTCCACTGACTTCCAGCCTAATTTGCATAATGGGTCACCAATGGGAACATCATGGAATTCTAACCCTTCTTAGCATAGTCATCCAGAGTAGGTACTATCCTGCCTTTTTTATGTTGCTTAAGTCCTACCTCAACCAGGCAACTTGGAACATGTTTGAAGGAATTGAATTTGTTTTCTGGATGCAGTCCTAAAAACTCCACAAGTAAACATTATATTTTGCATCAACCAAACTCATTCATTCTGGGATGACACAATAATAATTTAAAATACTAAGGAGGAGGGAAGGATACTAATCAAATAGTAAGTACTGGCCACTAAAGTAGGAAAAGGTATAAAATAATTAAAGGGTTATTACGTACAGAACGATTTATGATGGGCTTCAGATCTCATGTTAAAGTGACTTTTTTTATGACCAACACAATCTCTCTGCCACAATATTTCCAAAGGCTGGGCTGCTGCTTCCCTACATATCACAGTCAGGCTGATAGTGGAACTCCTGGGTCCGTGCTGTAGAATGCTACAGAACTATATCTAGTCTGATGCATTGATGAGGCTGCCATATAGAGAAAGGAAAATACCTTAGAAAGTCATGTTGAAATGGTTACTGAAATACACAAATGGGAGCCAAGAAAAAGGGAAAGCCCTAAATCATAAAACTCCCTTTTGCCTAATGGGTAGTTTAGAGTTATTGATACTCTTAGGAAAATAATCTAATAGAAGAAATAATGCAAAAATTGTAGAGATCTATATGCAAAAATTGTCATTATGATAGTGCCTATGCTATTGAAAAACTGAAGCATAACCAGTTTTCAAGGACTATTCAGTAGAGTATTGCACATCTGTGAAAGATTAGAATTAAACTTACCCTGGGGAAGCAAACAGAATGGTAATCATACAATATGAAATGGAAAAAGTTATAGAAACTAGTGCACTATATCTACAAGGAAAGTACCTATGCCTGTGGACAACTACAAAAGGAAATGTACAAAATGAAGTGTTCTGTGGGCTAGGAAAAAAGATTTTGCAAAAATGTAAAAGCAAAAGGTCTATGACAGCAAATATCAAATCAGATTTTCCTGCCTCAGCCAAATGAAGTTCATAACCTTGACTTTCTTAGCCTTGGAGTTAAGCAAGTGAAAGTCAATTAGGCAACATCTAAGTGAGTCTTTATAATAAGGCATTATACAAATGAGGTCAGATTAACACCAAATGTAAATTATAGACATTATCACCAGCAACAAAAAGAATGTGCTTCCACATTCACATTTGAAGGTGTCTGACAGGGTGTTATTCCTCACCCAACTTTATGCTTCCAGTCAGAGTTGTAGTTCTCCAAAGTTTTTAGGAACTTTCACACTTCTGAATCTCTGAACATGTAGTTCTCTTTACCCCAAATGTCCTCCTCATTGCTCAGATCAGCACCTCTCTCTTCCCTAAGACTCCTTCTGTTATGGGGACCCTGGCCACATGTTAATTTTATTTCCATAAAGCTGGAAAAGAGAAAGAAAAGCAATCCTGGCTCAGAGAAGCCAACCATTACCATCTAGAGCAAAATGTAGCATCTTTCCTCTGGTTTAGCATTACCTGAATCTATTGTGATGATCTCTTGGTAAGCTCTCTTTCCCTGTTTGATGACTTGGTTGTTTTATCCCCAGCACACAGTAGGGACTAGTTGTTATTTATGAAATAAACAAAAAGGAATTGCATCATATTTGTCCTGTTGGTTTTATTTCCTGCTTCCATTGTCCTCTGGGACATGACAGTGCTTTGGAAACAGGACACTGAATTAAACACAATGTAAACATCCAATCCCAAAGTTCTGTTTTAATTCACAATTCTGGTGAGCTATACAAGTTCATTAATAATGAATAAATTAATAAAAATGTTCATAATTATTCTTAGTGTGTCTTACCAAGTTACATGAAACACTAGTTCATCAACACGTCAATACCAATATTATCAAGACCATTACGTACACAGCTAACTATTATTACCCATTGTCCCACATGATCATGCTGAAATAGAACTGTGTAAGGTATTGAGCTGGTCCAGGGTTCACATCGTTTGAGACGAATAAACCTCTGAGAAGCCAGAATCACTTTCAAATTTGGAAATACATTTGTAATGCTACCATAGGAAGGCTTAAAAAGTTGTGGTAAATTTTCAATATTTAATACATTGTTTTAAACAATAATAGAAAGCAATAGCCTAAGATTTACAACATGTCTTTAAAGTCTATTCATTCAGAGTAATTTGGGAAATGTGGTCCATCAAGAGAATGAACACAAGTTCAAAGTGATACATTTGACTTTGGCTCTAACAAAGGACCTATTGCTTCTGTGAATATGCCTCTTCCAAGGCAGAAACCTTCTGCTCTAGGGCAGAAGCCAGAAGGGTGCTGTCCTGGCCTCCTCTGCATCTGGAATCAAGACATGACCTGGGCTCTGCCAAAATGGTACCAAAGTGCCAGATTTTTGCATGATGAGTTGTTGACTCAGGAAGCCAGAGCCACAGAGATCCATATTATTGAGGGTGGAGATACTTTTAGAGCCAGTTATGACAGAGGTTTAGCAGTAGAGTCCAAGCTCCACTGGAGTGAAGCAATACATATCTGTACCTGAGGGCAGTAACGGTGTTCTCCGCCATTCTGTGATAGGGCTGGGCACTGGTCCTCTGGCTCTTGTAGAGATTTTCTGAGTGACCTCATTTCCTTTAATACAGTCTCCTTTTGTTTAACTACCGAGAGTAGCTTTCTCTTAGTTGAAGCTAAGAGTCTTGTCGGATATATCTCTTTCTTTCAATACTTGTATCTCTGAAGCTTTTAGAAAAATCTCATGATAATCTCAAAAGTATAAATTTGAGGCCTTTCTTCAGTGCAAAGTTCTACTTTCCTCCATGCCCTGTCCCACTGATTAAGCCCTGGACAGAAGTGAGCATTAAACGCTATCTCTCAGTTCCCCATATAAGGTCACTGTCAGTCAACACAAGGAACACCTCCTTCCTCCTTAGAACTTTATGAAAAAATGATACATCCCCCAGTTTTTTAAAAGTTGCAGCATATGTCCAGGTGTGAAGGCAAAAGTAAGATTCATATAAACTCTTTTGCAGAGCTGGTGGGTCTCTTCAGTCTGGCAAGCAGGCTGGGAGACCATCTTGCAAGAAAACAAGAATATACATGCCCAGATCAGACTGAAAGGGGGCTTTCATCAATGGATGAGCACAAGATGGTCTCATGGCTCAGAAATACCATGAGGTAGATTGGAACAAGTTTTATGAATCCTTGCAGTGTATTTCAGTTCTTAAGTGAGCCACACACATGATCCCACCTGAGCAATGCAGGGGAGCAAGCCCTGGGGTCTTGTCCCTTTGCATTCATTTTCCCCTCTTCTGGTATCTGTGCCCTGATTTTCCTTTAAGAAACTTCTCCATTGGAGATCCTCTTGGAAGACTATTAGGTGTGGTGTGTTATTCTTCCCTAAGCAAGAGATGGGCAATTGTGATTTGTTTTCCATAAATTTGAGGCTTTGACAGGATGACCAAAAAAATTAAATGATTGGACGGTTCATCCCTAAACACTCCCTGGGCCCCCACTCTTCTCCTAAACCCCAAATAGTCTTTTGTTCTCACTGCAGGGGCTGCCCAGGGTTTTACCCTTCCTTGCCTGGAGCGCAGACTCTTTTAGTCTGTGAGCCTTCCTATAGAGTGTTTTTACTTAAGAGAACACAAGTTGGTTACCAGGGTTTACAGCCAAAGGGCCTGACTGAGAAAGGCCTTGTAATTTTCTTAATGAAGAGCCTGTGGCAATCTCTTTGGCAGAGTTCAAAAGGCCGGTGGCTCAAGAAGAACCTTGAAGCTATTTTCAACCAAATTTGACTGCAGAACCACCAGAAATGTGGGGCAATGAGCTGGTTCCATTTGTAAGCAAAACTGTAGAACTGCAAGATTCCTTATCAAGTATTTTTCAAATTGAACAACAGGCAAGTCGACCCAGGAGAATTGAGTGTGTGAAAAATGCCTTGTCTTTAATGACTGAGTGGCTGGCTAGGACAGGAATGACTAAAGCCTTCCCGTTTGTGAGTCAGGTTGGAATTCCTGGTCCACTGAGTCTTCAGCAGCAGATTCACAGAAGGGTGTTCTTAATGGTCACTCTGTCCCAAGGGAAAAGCTGCTCTTTGTCAAGCTGAGTTTGGGCCTGTATCAGTTGGGCTCATCTGTCTGTAGAGGAGTGTCAAGGCTGTCTTTCTGAGTCCCAATTATACACCCCGCCAAGGCTCAGGCCCACAGGGAAGCAGGAGCCCTGAAGATAGCATTCAGCTATTTTTCAACTTCGCCAATGACTTTGATAACGCTCATATCACAACTGCAGAAACACTCTGTCCCTTTGCAAACAGCTTTTTATCAGAGAACCGCATGGTCTTATAGATGAGAAAATCACTGAAGCAAAGCTGGCAGGTGATTGCAAAACCACCCATGTGCGTTCCAAGAAAGCTCTGAGAAGAGAAAGGGACTTCTCAGAGGAGAAAGGGTCTTCTGGACCTTAGACAAATGTCTTAAGTATTTTATTCTGTTTTCTCCAACTCAGCCACCTTGTCCATGGCACAGATGGGTTCAAATCAGGTTGTCATGAGAACTAAAAAAAATTAATAGGATCATGTCAGGGCTATTAGTGGAATCTTTGAAATTATGCCTCATCTCTCTACACTCTGTTATATGACACCCTATGGATTCAATGTGAAAGAAGTCATCACTAAACCTTCCCAACAACCTTATGAGGTAGGACTCTCATTAGATGAGGACAAACAGAACGTCATGGAGCTCAGGTGAGTTGAGAGGTCAGGTTCTTAGCCTCTAGACAATATTGCTCTCTAAAGCACTAAGGGGCATGGCCTGGTGGAGAACCAGTTGGGCCTGCTGCCTCTAGTCAGCACAGTCCACATACATTCCAAGGACACGGGTCATGTCTGGAGGGCTGGGGCGGGGTGGGGGAGGGTCGGCAGGCAACCAAGATGAACAATTAAATAAAGATAAATAAAAGGCTTCTTCCTTCCCTCTCTTCCTGCCTACCTCTCGACTTGCCTTCATTCCTGCCTTTAAAAATAAATAAATAAATAAATTTAAAAAGCACTGCACTGTACTGGAAAGGCTTCCATCAATAAAAACATTTTTTAATCTACTAGAAAACAAATAGGAAGCAATTTATTCAATTCTTGCTGATGTTTCTGTGTTCTGTTTAGCAGCAAGGGATTTAAGATGCTATTAAAAAATTTCTTAAACCAACATTGACTGGTCGGTCTCACTGTGGTCATTGTAGAAGATATATATACATATATATACATAAATATATATAATTTTTTTTTTTTTTGATGTAGATTCCAACTGTCTTTTTCAAACTACTGCTCTTGTCATTTCTTGGACGTGACAAGTTATATAAATGGGGAGCAAAGCAGCCGCATTTCTGGAAATGCTAAGCGGTGCCACTTGAAGTGCATTGTCATTATGAAGCAGAGTTGCTGTTGGCTGCACCCATCAATCTTCCCCTCCATTCAGATGTCCACTCCTGCCTCCCACAAAAGAGAAAACGGGAATTGCTTCAGCCCCGTTATTAAATCTAAATTGGACATAACTTGAAATTCTACTGATGCTCAGTGGATGACCAGAGCTTTAATGTAGGCTCATAAAATGCTGCCCAAATACTGACCTAAAGAAATAGACTGCTCAGGTAACCCTGCTGTTTCGTCCTGGGAGCCCTGTCCAGTAGGTCATGGACGGTGGTGCACACAGCGGTCAGATAAGACAGCGTGAGATGCTGGGAAGTTGACCATGGAAGCAGGTGACACATCCTTCACCCTCTGCACCTCATGTGAACACATACCAAGCACTTTATATACATATTTGTTTATCTGAAGTAAGTTATTAGCAAACTTCTAGATAACTACTTAACATAAATATTTGCATGTTCTATACACTAGTTTTTAGAAAATGGGGGACTCAAAATAATTTAGTGTCTTGAAGGACCAGAAATCGAATGTGAATCAGCAAAAGCTAACATGATCCTGGGGTCTATGTCTGATGATGATTAAACAGGTGAGTGCTTATAGGTGAGGTATGAGTATTAGTTTGGGGAAGGCTAGGCTGTTGGCCTGCCTTATTGGTAAGAGTTATAACTCACTTTCTGGGGTGGTATGTGAACTAGATGCCGTAATTCTATTGTTATTCTTCCTGGGGAGCTGCCTGGCCTTTGGTAAGGCGGCATTATTCAACAGACTAGCTGGCGGTATAACTTACAAAGGAAAGGATGCCACCAGTTTTCTACTGGGGATCCACTGGGTAGAACTCACACGAGATCCTTCCTAAAGGTTCAGAGTAGGCCAGATGCTTATTATTAAGTTTGGTTCTAATGTCATATTTTAGGAAGGAAAAGGAATGACTAGAATATGAAGGGAAGACAGTAGGACTTTACTAAAGGGACAGAATAGAAGAAGTTGGATGACAGAACTTCCTAGGGGACTTTTAACAACACTCTTTTTTTTTGAAAGGTAGAAGATGACCTATTTTTCCTTCCATTCCTACTGAGGGAAATAAAAAGTAAATAAAAAGTAAAATAAAAAAATAAAAAAATAAAAAAGTAAAAAGTAAGCATAAATGCCAGTGGATGAAATGTAATTTGACACTGGGAAATAACTTCTTGACAACTCGGGAGGGAGGTATGTCAGAAGAAGAAGAGAAGCGAAGCCTGTGGCCAGGCAAGAGGACTGTGAACACAGAGTGCTGAAGAACTGCGTGGAAGTCACAGACATGGGTGGTAGCATCCCATCAAAAGTCAGGGGTCATTTCTGGTTCTGCAGTCCTAAGAACTGAGGCCTGGCCTAAGGCCTTTCTGAGAAGGAAATAAGGCAAACACAACATGACAGCTTCTATTCCTGTCTCTTTTTTTTTTTAAGGAAAGGTGCAGGCAGGAATGAAGACCAGTAAGCAGGCAGGCAGGCAGGGAGAGGAGGAAGAAGCATCTATTTCATTGATGCTGTTCATCTTGGCTCGTCCCCCACCTTCAACCCCAGGTCCTGAATACGAGTCCTTGGGATGGGTGTGGGCTGCATCAGCTAGAAGCCATGGCCCCAACCACTAAGCCACCAGTGCATGCCTCAGATCACTGTTGAAGGGGTTCCGTGAGCCTCCAAAATTACCAAAAAACATCTTCTTATAATAACTGTAAGAAGTATTTATGGGCTGCTTACTCTGGGATAGGCATTGAAAACATTTTCTAATTTAATCATCAGAGTAAATGTGCGACATTGATACTATCCCTATTACATGGTGAGCAAAGTCAGGCTAAAAGAAGTTAAGCTGCCTAGTGCACAGCTAGCTGTGCCATAGTTAGATCATCAACTCCATCTGTGAAGCAAGAAGGTCTCCTTTTAATGATGAAAAGCAGCTCTTTTTAACTACAGGCAGGGTCTATAAGCTTTTTTGGAAGTGGCCTGAGGCCGATGACTCTGCAAAGTGCTTGGTACCAGCAGGATACTTATATTTCGTGTGGCTGGGAAGTTTACCTAATGCTGACTGCCCAGAAACCACCCGTCAGTTTTGAATGATGGAACCACTTAGGTTCCAAAATGTCTAAATGGAATTTCTTTAGAATCTTCTAGACTTGAATGCTGTTCTGCTGTGAATAACAGAGTAATGTTTTCCAATCACTTTTTGATTCGCCGTCTCAACTCCATGCCTTAAACTGTGCTGTGGAAAAATATGAACTGAGAGCCATTGAGGCACCAGAATCTTCCTTCACGTAGGGTGTGAACTAGAGATCAGATGAACTGAACTTGGTGTTCAACGGAACATCTCTAAAACTCTAAATCAGAGGCTGGAAAACTGTACTTTCCTGCTCACCTCCAGCCTCCAGCCTGTTTTTGCAAATAAAGTGTTATTGGAACACACTTCTGTTCATTCATTGATGTATTATGTGTGGCGGCAGTGAAACTACAATGCCAGAATGAAATAATAGAAAAACCATGGCTCATCAAGCCTAAAATACATATTACCTGGCCTTTTATGAGAGGAATTTGCTGACCTCTGCTCTCCATACCTCTGCTGGTGACGAAACAAGACTTCTGAGAGGACTGGAAGACCTGAAATCTTGACAAGGGAGAGAACTACAAAAAGGAAAAAAGAAAAAGACCCGAACAGAAACAGAAGGAGAGGAGAGGGAAAGAAAACAAAGAAATAATCATGATAGCACAGAAGAGGATGAGAGATGACCAAAAAGTTGAGGGGCAGAGGAATACCAAGGACCGTCTCCAGTCCCTGGCAGGTGCGCTGTCCCTTCATCATCTGCTGCATTCTGGGTATGTTCCTGGACACCGCCTCACTTAATCTCACACCTTCCCTGCTGTTATCACCATTAACTGATGAGGAGATGGAAATGGGAGAGGGTGAGCTGCCCCATCAGTAAGAGACAGGGCTGGAAATCAAACGAAGCAGGCTGACCTGTCCTTCGGCTCCATCCCCAGCTGCCCAGGCACTAGTGACCCTCCCTCTGCTCGGACAACGAAAGCATGGCACTCTTCACTCATGAAAGGGTTTATCGGGACACTTGGAGCTCTAATAGTAATTAACCGCTTTCCATCTGGGCGCGAGCTGGGTGACAGCTAATCATCTATTCAGTCGAGGTGCACTCTAGCATTTCATCGACCCTCCTAAAATAGAGCATTTTGGAGGCCCTGTCAAGAGTCAGAAGCACACCCCCAGGGTCCCAATTAGCAATAAAGTTGTGGAGTTCCAGCGTGACCCGACCCAAAAGGCAGCTGCTGCTAGGAAGTGCTGTCAGATCTCAGAGGCAGGCGCCGGGGTTAATGCAGTCACTGCAACATCACCTCTGGCTGCCTGGAGCCCAAAGTGGTGCTGAAAACGTGCAGGAAAGCAGCCGGTGAATCTGCCTCAGTTACACCAGGGAGCAGGCCTGAGGGCAAACTCATTCATAATGGAGGTGGGAAAGGAACAGCACCTAAGGAGGGCCTGACAGGCTGTCTGCCACCCAGACACACAGAAACCCACTGATTGAGCAACCTGGGTGATGACGGCCAACATTCATAGGTGCTTAAAGCCCTGTGCACGGTTACGAGAAAATCACACATCGCCACATCCTGACACTGCAGCTTTTGATATCGGTATTCTAATCATGCCCATTTGACAGATGAGGAAATTGAAGTAAATCAACCTCGGTCACTGTCAGAAGAGAGGGAAGATTATGAATCCAGGAGGTCTGGCTCCTTTGTGCGATAGGTGTCCCTTCCTTTCCTGTCCTTTCAGGAGGCTGTACCTCTGCCTTGTTTCAGAGATGAAGACACGAAGCAACCAGGCCTGCCCCGCCTTCTGCCCCTTTAGCTGTGTGATTTGGGAGAGTGACTAACCTCTATGAACCTCAGTGTCTTCCCCTTTCAAAGGATCGTGGCCTCTACACCTCAGAGGGTGGAGCTTGGAAGAGAAGTAACGACGTATTTGCAATTCAAGCTTTCGGCTCCCGTCCTGCTGTGAGGAGACAGGGGCTGCAGGACTCTGGGGCAAGGTGTGTGTGTTTGGCCCAGGACCAAAGGCAGAGCCCACATCACCCCTCCAAGGGCAGCATCAACAAGGAGGGTGCAGGTGCCACTCCGTCCCCATGGGGCTCCGGTCTGCTTGTGGGTCCACCTGTCCTTGCTCTTCCTGCTTATCCCCTCTTCCCTGCCTGCTGGACTTCAAGTTCGAGCCTCAGATGCAAAGACAGCAACCTTGCAGAGACCCTGCCTCCCCAATTATGGAAGGTCAGAGCAGATGTATGTATATTCTGTGCATGTTCATATTTCTATCTCTGTACATAGATACATAAGCATATGCACATGTCTGCCTACGTCTGCATCTATATGCTCATCTCCAAATGGTTTCACTTCTCACTCAAACTCTGCTATTTCTTGGATAGGTTACTTCTGGCATAGTTTCATACAAGGATCTCTATTTTTTGCTATTCAAAAGCATTCACCTTTGACATTTCACTTGCTTTCTTACATTTACTAAAAGTACTTCAATGGTTGGAAACCACAGCCAGGTCATCTATCATGAAGAAGATGAGGACAAAAAACAATATTCAGTTACAGCTTCTATTTACTGCATAGGCGTACGTCAAACTCTCTGCCAGACTCTTTTCATACACTGTTTTATTTAATCCTCTTCATAATCCCCTGGAAGCAGGATTTTTTAAAAATACCCATTTTATAAATGAAGGAAATTAATGCTCAGGGAAGCTGAGTAACTCACCTGGGAGCGTAAATAAAGTCTCTGTGACTCCAACAATAAGTGCTTAGTCACTACAGATCGCTGCCCGCTCTAAGTAATCCATACACAGCACAGGTCTGGAGCAAAATACCCATTTTTATGAAACTTTACCCGATTTTCTTCCAGAAATACTCAAGTACACTAAAGGAAAATGGAATGCAAGATCTGAGAGACATCATTCAGGACAAAACCAGAATGGGAAAGATGGTCCCAGGTGCCCAGGGTAGTTAAATTTAGGTCTCTACAGAACATTATTTTCATGAGCATAAATTTTTAGGCAAAAACTTTCCCCCAAAATAGGCAACCAAAGAATGAATCGGTTTTAAAGTGTAGCATCATGTTTCCTTTTAGACTCTGTGTATAATCTGTTCTCATAGGTGCCAGAAAACAACAAATGAGGCCAGGGAGGAGCAGGAGGTTTGCCATATATTTAGGAATTAGAAGAGTTGGCATATTAAAAACAAAACAAAACAACAACTTGGTTCTTTTATCATATTGCTGAAAGCCATGCTTGGGTCATTAAACTCTTCTTGTCTCTCACTTAAATAAATGAGATAGGATTACTAATTAGGCTAACAATGTTACCATAAAGAAAGTTAGGTTCTAAGAAATGAGTTTCCTAGGTCCTGAATTTTCAGACCACTATTTCACAGCTCTGTTATACACAACTAATTATATATAACTCTATTCACTTCTGGCTGCAGGCAAAAAAATGAGAATGAAATGAAGTCATCTTCATGGAACATTGTAGAAAATCCTTATCCATCTCTGAGTTTATATCTACTCATTGGTTTAATATATATTTATCAATCACCTACTCCATGCCATGTACTCTTGTCAGCTGGGAATGCCACAGTGAATAAAACAGACAAAATTCCTGCCTGAATGAAATTCATACTCTAGTCATGCCTATTTTTGAATCTGTAAGGACCTCTTTATTATAGACATGATTGTAACATATGAATAAAATCAAACTGTCAATCCCTAGAACATGCATATAATGCTTTACTGTCTGCACAAAATATTTCCATATAACTAGAGCATTTCTTCCTCAAAAGACTGTTGAGGAGTTGGTGAGAAATACGACAGATCATTTAAATAAAGAGATAGATAATATGTCACAGAAAGAAAATATAAACATAAGTCATGAACAGTGATTTCCCTCTAAGAAAAATGAGCCCCGTGATGGATAAATATGAAAAAAAAAAAAAAAAAAAAAAAAAGTTGTCAGCTTCCTTAGTACTCAAATATATGTAATTTAAAGCAGAAGGGTAATATTTTTAAACAAAAAACCAAAAGAAATAAAAAAGATTGTGAGAACTAGTGAGGAATTATGAGGCAGAAACCATAGGGGCAAAGGCCTGTCAATGGACATACCTTTTGGTATAGTAATTTTGCTTTTAGTAATCCTTCCCAAGAAGTTAATCAGAAATTTGAATTTAAAATAATAAAAAATTTTAAATCTGTGAAAGTAACCCACTGCTATGAAACCTACATGAAGGCCCTAACACAAAAAAATTGTATAGAGGTGCACCCTGGTGGAGCAAAGGTTAGGTCCGTCACCTCCATGCAATTTCATTCTGCTTACATTCCAAGGACCCAGGTTTGTGTCCTGGGGCCGGGGCAACAACCAAGATGAAAAACTAAATAATAATAAAATAAAAAATTCTTCTTCCTTCTCTCTCTTCCTATCTGCCTTCATTACTGCCTGCACCTTTCCTTTAAAGAAAAGCCTTCCTTGGAAACAACTGCTAATTGCAGTCAGACATCCTAAAATGTTTAAAATGTTTAACAGCTCTGTGCAAAGTTATGTCTGAGGGGCATTCTACCAAAATTCCAGCTATAATTGTGCTGCATGGACACACCAACTATGAACTAAATGTGCAAAACAGGCTGTGCATGCACAGGAGTGAAACTTGGATTAACAAAAGAACCTGGATCTGGGACTATTGCTGATTTATCTAAATGTTCCCTCCTCGAGACATACACACACACGTAAAATCCTGATTGATACCTCTCCGGATCTTCACAAATCTCTAGTGTCCTATCAGTCTGTACCTGTTAATGATGATATTGTTTCTTAAAGTTTTCGTATTATCTCTTTCCAACAACCCCAAAGACTGTTACTATTATTTGTAGATCCGCATTTTACTGAGAGGAAACTGCAGACGCAGAATCCACAATATAAGATTAAAGACAAGGGGAGGATGTGACACGCCCGCCGAGCCAACTGCTGGCTAGATAATGCTGGAATGTGGCACACTGACCCTAACCCAGCGAGCACTCGGCGAGCCTATGTAACGAAACCCTATAAAAGCCTGTTAAAAAATAAACCCGGGGTCCTTGACCAAATCCACTGTGTTGGATGAGGCTCGGACCCCAGCACGCTGGAAATAAAGTCCCTTATGCTTTTACATTGTTGACTGGTGTGTGTGTGCGTTTCTGGGAGGACGAACGCTGACCCTAACATTATCTCTTTCCAACAACCCCAAAGACTGTTACTATTATTTGTAGATCAGCATTTTACTGAGAGGAAACTGCTCCTCAGAGAGTAAGTAACTTGCCTGAGGCCACTAGAGTTTAAGGTACTTTAGGGAAAGACAGTCCTCATTCAACTCTGAGTATCAAGTATTGCTCTCAGTTGATACTCAATACATGCTTGGGTCAAAAAATGAGTAAATCTCCAGTTGTTTTTGAAGTCACTTTTGACTCTACTACCTCACTCAATTCCAGTCTTTCACCAAGTTGTTGATGCATCTTTTTCCTTGAAAAGGGAGGGATTATTTTCATCAGTGCCCCCGTCCCCCACCATTTTTATTGACATCATGGTGCCTGTGCTCTTCCCTTAAGCCAGATCCCATGAATGGCCTCTTCCAGTCTCTCTGACTCCAGTTCATCCAACACTCATCAACCTAACATAAAATTTCATCCATTTCCCAACTGAGGAATTGAATGCAAGACTGAAACTCATGGTTAGTCACCATGGACCAAAACTCCTCCCAGAAGACTAACAGCCATGGATTAGCTTAAACTGAGGAGGCTGGCAGGACGTGCAACTGTCGGTGCACTAAAACTGAGAATGTTCTGGGCAGATCAGGACAAGTGGGTTATGCTACATCCTCCTTCAGGTCTCCAAATCCCCTTCTCTTTATTCCCATATACTTTGCACATAACATCATTTTCTACTTCTGCCATATAAAGTTAAGGAAGCACAGAGTTCAATCAATTTGAACCCTTACTCAAAGATATTCAATAGCCCGTTCTGCCTAAAAAAAAACCTTCTATACTTAAAACTAACATTCAAAGTCCTTGGCAGTGTGGCTGGAACTAATCTTATCTTCAACGGCCTGCCATCCAGATCTCGGTTACAGCCTTTCCCGTCTCTAGACTCTAGATTGTCTCTTCAATGTATCATTCCCATGTTTTTCTTATTTATCCCTGACTTCTCCATCTGGAAGGCGTTATTGCCCCATTTAGTAATCCAGAGCAAACCTCAAAGATTCAGTTAATTCAAATTCTTTTCCCAACCCGAATCCAGTATACTGTGATTTGGAGGACCTCAACTCAGAGCATTTTTCAGACCACTCATTTGTCAAGGAGTCAAACACACTGATGGACTGCTGTGTTGAACTGTCATTACGTTCTTCTTCCAAGAGTTATTTATCCTTTCCTGTATTTATGTCTTGTCTGTCCAACCAGAATGCAGCCTCTTTGATGGCAGGTGTCACACCTTATATTTATGTCTTAGCAATGCAATTTCTTACACATTTGTTCCACAGAGTAAACCTAAAATGAGTATGTTTGTAGAAAACTGATTAATACTCTCTCCCCCACCCTCCCACCATGTGAGAAACTCAGCAACTCTTCCACACAGATGAATGCCCTCATTCTTTTACTTGTGGGTAAATTGCCTTCTCATTATATTGCCTTCAGAATCTTTGCTTTCTTTAAATGCCTGTTTGGAGAATAGAACTGAGCGAAGTATGAACTTTCCCCTCCCCTGGTGAAAGAAAAGGGCAGAATCACAGCAGGGAGGGAAGTGAAGGAAGACAGGATGTAAATACAGCAGAAACATAGAGAAACCATCTTTGAAAAATTTGGGAAGGCAGAGAGAATTCCAAATTGTGTGTGTGTGTATGTGTGTGTGTGTGCGTGTGTGTGTGTGTGTGTGTGTGTGTACATATATAGTAGGAAGAAAAGAACTTAAACAGGAATGACAAATCAACAAGAAGCTGTCTATGTTCAAGGATGGACAGGAAAAACCCAGCAGACCACCCAGCATGAAAGCTCTGGGATGGCAGTCTGTTAGACACCTCTAGAGGGCGCTCTGGCAGCCCCACAGACGGCCCATCTCCCCTGCACACACGGGGAGGGCCCTCAATGCTCAGACAGCGTGCAGCCCCAATTACAGGGCCCAAGGCAGGCCCAGTGAACCGCAGGAAATTTTCCTTCAGGCAACATAATGTCGACATATAAAATAATATTGATCCATTTGCCTCCCAGGCAAAGAGAAATCAAGTTAAGACAAAGGAAATTAGGCAGTAGGTTTAATGGGACTCCAACGTCTGCTGCAAAATAAACCTAATGTACCCTGACTCTCTCTCCCAAACTCTCTCTGGTTTGCCCAGTCCACTCCTTCGGGAGGCACCCAGGAGGTATTCTGAAGGCACAAGAAACCTTTTTAAAAAAAAAAAAAAAAAAAAAAAAAATCAACTGCCTGGCAGTATCCAGAGAACCCCACCAGCAGGATGTGCTGGGAACTGAGCCCAGGGGCAGTGGCAGATTTGCAGGGATCCATGCCATACGCCAGCCAAGTGCACACTTATCACCAAGGACAGAGCATGCAATCTGCTGCCTGAAGCACAGCCAGGAGGAGCTGACCTTGGACTCAGCACCATGCACGAACTTTGCACGTGTATTGTTTCATCTCAGCTTATATCTGATGACAGGAAATGAAGGGCAGCATGTATGTTTGTGCAAAATATGTGTGGAGGTAACCAGAGGTTCTGGTGACTGAAAAACAGTTCTATGTCCATGCGCATGTGTCTTGGGTATGTACCAATATTCTGTAGCTCAAGGATTAGGTATGCAGTTAGAACAAGAAAAAAAGGTACAGAAGCAGGTTTAAAGGTGAATATTTGCTGTGTCATCTCAGGGCACCAGAAGGGGTCCTGAGCTCCAGTTGCCCAACTCGACTTCTCCCACCCACATCCTCGCTCTAGTCCCATCTGGCCATGATCCCTGGGGTCCCGAGCAGACTGGCGGACTCACTCTGGCCTTGAGAGCTAAGACCTGGAATGTCAGATTCAAAATCTAAGATATAATGACTAGAGGCACGCCCTGGTGGCATAGTGGTTTGGTCAACTCCCTCTGTCCTAAGCGCAGTTCATGTATATCCAAGGACCTGAGCTCGCATGCCCGGCCAGGAAGAAAAGTCAGACTGTACAATTAAATAAAATAAACAAACATAGTGCTCTTTCCTCCTCTTCCTTCCTGCCTGCATGCCTACTCTCCTTCATTCCTACCTGTGCCTTTCCTTGCAATAAAAAAGCAAGAATGACTGGAGCAAAAAGCAAACACTGTCCCTTCTCTGCTAGCCCTGCCATGACCCCGGGTAAAGAGTGGAACGATGTCTTATTCACTTTTGGTTTAGCCACCTATCATGGTCTTGGGAATGTGGCAGGGACCCAACACATGACTTTTAATGACTGAATAAACAAATGTGGGCCAAGACAAAGTGTAATCGAGATAAACGGAAAGTTCTGCATGCAGTACAAGACTGTACATGTTTCTACTGGGAAAACAGACAGCATTTCATGAAAAACAAATCAGGGACTAGAGGAATGTCCTAGAGAAACTTTCACCATGTATGCAGCACGGGCACAATGTCTGAAGTAGTAAAACATCGGAAACAACCTAAATGTCTACCAGCAAAGAATATATAATCAATTATGTGATATTCATAAAACAGAATACACTGGTGAAAAGGACTGAAGCATCTGACACATTTCAATATGGTTGAGTCTCACAAAAAATACTGTGGAAGTTGCATAATAACATATATAACACAGCATAATTCATATAATGCTACAATGCAAACTATATATATATGTGTGTGTGTGTGTATATTCATATATATATGATATAAGATCTGGAATACATCCATAAATAGGACCACTAGAAAGAAACGCATGAGAATAATAAATATCACATTATCTAGAATCTAGTTATTTAGGTGAATTAATGAAGGTTAACACACGTATACGCCTGCATTATTCTTTGCACATTTTGTTTATATTAAATGGTGCACCCTTTAAAAATTATGGACATTATAAAGTACTATCTGCTCAAGTAAGCTTAAAAGTGTGATGTAGAAAAGCAAACATTTACTATAATCCTAGTCATTTTAACATAAGCATCAGAAAGAACAACACACGCTTTTTATTGTGATATTAGAACATCATGCAGCTGCTTACATTTCACTCTTTTAACCTACAAATGGCGATTTCATAAAGTGCACCCTAATACAATGTAGCAAAGGAAATTCAAAACTCTACATTTTATTATAAGCTAATCAGCCTCGCATACTCCTGTTCAGGTGACAGCTCGTGCAGAGCCATGTCTGGGTCCGAGGCACCCATGCATATAGGACACGGACAAGTTTGTCAAGAGAAGGGCAAGCAGAAGAGTCATCAGGACATTGGGATTCTGCCGATCATGGACCTAAGGATCCATTCAGGGGTCTGAGAATGCTCATCTGATGATGGGACAGCTTCCTGGGGTCCAAAAACTTCCTTCAAACTTTTGAAGAAGGAAGGAGGGAGGCAGGAACTAATTGACATGAGATACACTCTGCACAGCTCCAGAGGTCAACTGTGTTTGGAGATGAAAGGAGGTCGTTTTAATGCAACCAAGAGCACATCCAGCAACTACAGTCATCCCCAAAGCACTGACCGTTTGTTGGGTAGTAAGTTCCCTTCAACTAGTAGTAAACAAGCAAAGGTACAGAGAACTGTGTTTGGATTTTGTGAGATCCAAATTCATATGGAACTCTGACTCTAACTCATTGGTTCTCAAATCTGCATGTACATCAGAAATGGCTGGATGGCTGGTTAAAACACAGCCCTGGACTCTACCCTTAGTCTCTGAGGCAGCAGGTCTGGTGTGGTGCCTGAGAATTTACATATCTAGTCAATTCTGATGCTGACGTTATTAGTTCAGAGACCAAATTTTGAGAACATTAAGCTTCCATAATAAATAAATAGGTAATCCTCTCAAATTAAGCTTTTGGTGTTTTGTTTGGACCATTAAAAAAGGTTGCCCTGAGTTATTTACAATAACTAAGAGGTGGAAACAACCTAAATATTCATTGACAGATGGAAAAGAAGATGTAGTACAGGTACATGATGGAATACTACTCAGCCGTTAAAAAGATGAAACCCTGCCATCTGTAACAACATGGATATACGCAAAGAGAATTATGCTGAGTGAGATAAGGCAGGAGAAAAAAGACAAACATCCTATGATTTCATTCATATGTAGTATGAAGAGGGACAAAGGAACCGAGTCAAACGAAAATGCTTTCAGTTTATAGACTCAAATTATTGGTTACCAGTGAGGAGGGGGGAGGAAAAGAGGGCAAAAGGAGTCAATTACATGGTGAAGAACAGAAGTGGTCTGTTGGTGCTGAACCTACTGTAGGACAGATAGAGCTGACGGATGACGGAGCACACCTTGACACAATCTAATGTTATGATGCAATGTTCCTTCAATAGCATTAAAATTATATCCTATATATAAAAGAGCGTCCTTTATAATATAAAATTATATATAATATAGTATTAAAATTATATACATAAATGTGTATATATGTGTGTATATATAAATGTACACATATATATACATATATATATGTATATATATGAGTGTCCTTCCCTGAATTACTTAGTGCCTCCAGAAAGACTTCTGCTAGGACCTTTTTTGAAGGGAAGGGAGCCTTTTAACTGATGCTTTCTCCAAAGGCCTGTGTAGGAAGCCAGGCTCTTAGCGCTGCTTTAAGAACCTGAGGACCTTGGAATTCTTTTCAGATACTGATATTAAATTTCCCTTGATCCATTTTGACTTCATTTTCTGTTCCCATAACCAAAAGACTGCATTTATGAGCTAACTGGACAGAACGAGGAAAGATGTGGGGCCACAAAAACCAGTTGTCTGTCCAACACAAGAACCCACCTCGGCCTCGGTCACAGTCCTGGACAGGTCTAGGGATGCTACTGGCCACTTGGTCTGACACATGTCTTTGTCAAGAGCTGCTTTAGGGAAGGGGAAGGCAGAAGTGCCAAGAATTCCTCTTATTTTTTTAAACTCAAAGGGAAAAAATGTAAACTCTGGATCTCGAACCAGTTCCAAATAAACAAAGCCGAACCAAAAATCTTAAATCACACATTTGTTCACTGTTCCAAGACTACTCTTAGTTGGTTTATCCACTTAACGAATAATTATTAATCTTCTATGTATACTTGTCTGAGGGATAAAGCTGTAAATAAGAGAGGCAAATGTCAAAATGGAAAAATACATAACCTATGTTAGGGAGGAAGCAAAATATGGTAGGTTCTCACTCAGATAAGACTATGTTTTTTACATGACAACCTCCCCTGGCTTCTTATTTTGTGCCCAAATCCTAATGCTTAAAATAAACTGTGCTTACTCTGGCAAAGGCAAATGATCAATGATACAATGGGTTACTGTGATCTATTCCTAAGTTGCTTTTCTTTCATAATTTGAAAAAAAATTGCAGCTATTAGTAGTGAAGTCCCTGGAAATCATTTCTAGTTCACTTGAAAGGTTCAGTTGCATAAGAACAAGTTTAAATAAACAATCTGGAATAAACAGTGGTTAAACTTTTACCCATATGTAATCAGCAAAGCTAGCATTTTTCATGCATAGCCCAAAACTTTTTTTTTTTTTTTAAATAAAGAAAATGTCTTCTGAAGGCCACAAAATAAATCTTAGGAGGTTTGTTTGAACAGTTGCATGGCAAATAATTTTTTTAAAGGAGTTGACTCTGGGGGCATTTAAGAATTCTGATTTAATCAGTCTGTCTCAGCCGAAAGAATCCATTCAGGCTTCTCAATCTTAGTCATACTGGGAGAAAATTGGAGGTGTGCAAGAAACTTAAGAGATGGAGCTTTTGTGTGGAATATAATCCTAGAACCTTTGGGTCCTATCTGAATTAAGTCATTATTGCAAGAACTTCTGCATCACAATTCTAACTATCATAGCTACTGCTCATTTGACAAACTGACCACCCCCTGCTGCTGACCACCTACTGCAATGGAGAAGCTGCTGCATCCAAGCACTACTAAACACTAATTATATACCAAGCATTTTACATCACTATCTTACACAGTCACAACAAGCTATGAAATGAACAGCCGCAGCACGTCCTGCTAGAGTGGCGGTTTGGTCCGTCGCCTTCGGCCAGCACAGCCCACAGACATCCCAAGGACCCAGGTTCCTATCCCCGGGCCAGGGAACAACCAAGATGAACAATAAATAAGATAAAGTGCTCCTTCCTCTTCTCTCTTCCTGACTGCCTTTAGCTCCCTTCATTCCTGCCTGCACCTTTCCTTTAAAACAAACAAACAAAGCCAGCAGCATCATCCCTATTTACAAATCAAATAACTGGAATTCATAACAAATAAATAACGTTCCCAAGGTTGCACCCAGTTAGTAAGTGGCAGGGAGAGAATTTAAGTTAAACGTCTTTCTCTTTACTGGGAGCTCTGCTTCCACTCTGAGGATTCCAGGTGACAAGCTGAATTTTGTGTGGATGAACCAAAGATAACTTAGTTTTCAAGATACTCTACTATCATTTGCCAGAAAAATTACAGTAATCACTATACAAATCTGTAGCAATGACCATGTGCAGGGAGCCCCGTGGCTGTACAAAATCAAAAGCTGGACAACCTTCTGCAGAGGCCCTGGTGCCATGTTGCTTCCGTCAACACACGCAGTCATGGCAGATGGTCTGCACTTCTACCCATGTACCTGGGACAGAGTGTAGGTCTCTGTCCCACGCAATCTGCAGCCTTAGAGACAGAGCAGTTACTTAGAAAGACCCTTCAAACAAGCCATTAAAGACAGTGTTCAGGTTGACCAACCTTCATAAGCAGAAACGCAGCTGCTGAGCTCATGTGCATGTGTGTGAGCGTGAGTGTGTGTGTGCGTGCATAGATTTCTTTTGAGAAGGAAGATTACAGTGTGCAAATGAGTCGCATGATACAAGATGTGCAACTTCAAGGGAAAATGTCTGGTAAGACAGTAAAATAATATAACATTATGAAACAATGTTCCTCCAATAAAATTCACTAAAAATAGTCACAAAATAACATTGCTATAGTAATCTGCTACATTCATCACGATTTGCCAGGGGGCACCTTGCTTCTTATTTCTTCTTTTTCCCCCACATCCATGATTCCCACAACCCAAGCATGAAGTAGACACTCTTCTCCTGCTTTCTTCCACACACAAGGCCTCCTCTAGAATGCAGAGGGCATTCTCAAAAGCTGGACGTCCTTACTCTTCACTGAAAATAAAGTTAAATTTATGTATCTCTAGCTTCAATTAGAAAAGGAGGAAAATTAAGCAGGAAGGACAACACAGTGCTTTCCAGAATGGTGGTGCATTCAAGGCCAAAGCCTGATATAATTGAGTTAAAAAATAATAAACTACAATAACGCTGCCTGCTCTATAGAATACGGTCCAGTTAGACGTTTCCACTAAATGCTCCTGTGCACACAATGTGTTAGCTGTATTTTTATGTGCTTGAGATTCTGTGAGATATCCTGTAGCTCATAAATACTGAAAAGGGATAGTTGCCATAGTAACTAAGTGCTACTTAATAAATAGGGAAGAACTGAAGCTCACAGGATAATTTTAAATCACCAAAACATGAGTTACCGCTGCTGCCATCGGCTTGCAACTAACTTGCATGTCATCCTCCCTAAAATGATTTTTATCGAGATGGCCAATTTGACCAATCTCTCACAAGACATCACAAGATTCTGTCTTGACAATACATGAAAAATCATACTCCTGCTCTTTTCCCCCTGGCTTAAATACTAAGATATTCTCAGCAAACAGCCATTTAGAAGGGGAATGTCCTTAACTGTGAAGCACTGACCCAACTAGCAAAGCGTTAGGACATAGACCTCTGTCACAAGCAATAGACATTGACTCAATGAGCTGTCGAGCCAAATACAGCAGACTCTTTTTACTTCCAAAAAAGGTGAATGCTCTATATGCAGCAAATGCAGCTTGTTTTTATTGTTCAATGACATAGAAGAGCTACTGCAGTTGATTTTTGCAGGAACTTTTTACAGGCTAGTAACGCCTTAGGTAATCTTTCACCAGGATGTCCAAATCTTCTCTGTAGACTCACGCTCCCATTTGTCTCTCGCCATCCATCAGCACGTCAACGTCCCCATCCTGCAGTCAGCTGGCTTTTTATAGGTTTAAGGGGGATGGGGGCGGAGAGCTGTCTGCTTCTTTTCCCCCTGATCTCCCTCAGCGGTTTTAATGAAGTCCATTTTTAAGGTTACAGATTGTTACAAGCACACTCACTTTCACATGCCATTAATAAGTAATGAGAACAACCACCACCACAAAAACAAAACATCTATGTACCATGAAGCCAAAAATCAGTAGCAACTGCATCCATTCTCCGGAGGCTGGCTCGTTCTTGCATAAACAGCAGCTCCAATCGACTCCTTGGGGGTCTCCAGCTCAGTGTGGGCTGTGGGCGCCCCCTTGAGGATATGGGGTGAATTGCATGCTGCTCTCATTTGAGATCCGGTACTAACTAGTCGGCAGGACCACTGCTTTTGTGAAAACCTTTCTGAAAATTTTGAAGGAAATGTTTGAGCAGCCTCTGATGGTGTGGTCAGACAGAAAGCCTTCACATCATCAGCTTTCAGCTATTATTAAAATCAAGTAGGTAAAATGAATGGAAATAGCTACAAGGGGACTAAGACACCCTATTTGAATCCTATTGAACATTTGATTAAACAATGCTACACCACTAGATGAGATCTATTCAAAAAAGTCTCCATCTGTAATACACTTAAGACTCGAGAGACACACCCCTTGGCCTCCTAACCTTCCCATTCCCTTCTACAGCCTGGGCCTGTTTTCTGTCTCCTGTAATTTCTTGTCTTAAGTGCTTCTGCCCAGACCCTCACCCACGCCTCGGTTTATCACCTCCAGGTTTCATCTAAACTCAGGGCCAGACCTCTCACTTCCTCTCCGTCTCTAATGTGGTCCTGTGCTGGTGACCATGCTGATCCAGGAATGGTCTTTCTTCTCTACCTGTCAATGGCATCTTATTTATGCTTCTCATGTGACATTGTTAACACCTTTTTTTTGAGACCGAAAGTATATGACTTTCTAATCTCTTCTCCTCTTCCAAGACTGTAGACTTCCTATCAGCAGGGCCTGATTCTTCTACAACTTTGACCATTATGTTGGGTTCACAGCAGGGCTCCCATGCTGAGGGGATGAGGGTGCCATGAAGCCCGATCTCTTAGCTTCACTTTCTTCTCTACACAACCTGCTCAACCAGCTCAAAAGTAAGGAGACACAAGGAAAATTAAGACCAGCGAAACATTTATCTGCTCTTTGGAAAAATCCTGTCTATTTCTCTTCCTTCATTCATTTTTTTTTCAACTATCATACACCAATAACTTGCAATAAGTTAAAAGCATGAGGTGAGGAAATACTATCCTCCTTACTTTTCCACTCACTGGTGGTTGCTTAAATAAAATCTGTCTAGCTTTTCTTTATTCCATTTCTTTTTCCCCCATATTGAGATATAACTTTCCCATAACATTATACAAGTTTAAGGTGTACAGCATGTTGATTTGATACACTCAGTAAGACACTCAGATTGATTGTGTCACCATAATCAGCTAACACCTCCTTCATACTACATAATTACCACTTCGCATGGTGAGGACATTTAAGATCTACTCTTAATAACTCTCAAGGATATAGTACACTTCATGCTACTTCTTAATCATGTCAGTCTTCCATGCAATGTGGAAGGCTGTATCCCCACTCATTCAATATTTATTGTTCTTCTAATCTGTGCTGCACTGGGTCAGCCCTGAGGATGTGGAGCTAACAATTAAACCATAAAACCAGAGCATAACTCCTCACCTGATCTTTAAGCATGAATGTGTATGGTGACTCCCTTCTACAAAGCACAATATGGAAAGGTAAGAAAGAGTAACTATACAGTGGAGAAACCTGACAAACTCTACCATAGCCTGGTGATCCAGGTCAACACCGCCACTGGTTGATGGCCCACTGATGGCACAAACCCTTGAAAGCATGTGATGAACATGACACTTAACTTCTGCCATTTTCCTCCCTACACCCATCAGCTCAGGCTAATAATGAGAAAAATCTCCGAAGAATCACAATAGAGAGACATTCTACCAAACACCTGACTATGACTTCTCAAATCTGTCAAGGTCATCAAAAACAAAGTCAGAGAAACTGTCACAGACCAGAGTCTCCTAAGGACACATGATGACTAAATCCTCAGTGGGATCCTAGATGGAACCCTGGAACAGAAAGAGAATCCCTAGGTTAAACTAAGGAAATCAAAATGAAGTATAGATTCTAGTTAATCCAAACATATCCGTGTGATTCCTTAATGATAATGAAGGCACCATAGTAATGTAAGTTCATCATGAGCTGAGTATAGGATATGTGGGCACTCTCTGTACTATCTTTGCAAAGTTTCTGTACATCTAAAATGTTTCCAAAATAAAACATTTGCTTTTAAAAATAGAACTCAGAATGTTAATGAGGAAGAGAGACAGTGAAGAAAGACTGCTGTACAGCATTGTAAGAGCGGGTATTGCCTCCGATAGAGCTCCCTCTGCAAGGTGAGGAGAGGCAGACTGTGGTGGGGGAGTAATGTCTGAGCAGTGGGCACCTCTGGATGATGTATGGACAGTTAGAGAAGGCTAAAAATATTATTGTGCAACAGAAAGGTCCTAGCTGAGGTCATCAGCATGAATTTTGGTCCGGAGCAGTCAGCCTCAATGAGCAAGTTTCTCATCACAACCCAGCCAAGAACAGAGAAGGTGGGCTTCTGATCGACCCAGATAAGGAACCTGCACACTGTTTCCTCAATATCCTCTCTCTTTTCATCGGAACCGTGATCGATGAACTTTTTTCTTTATTCGAATATTCTTCCCAATTCATTATTCTCTGAAGCCTCCCCTTCAACCGCCCCTTCTCTTCTCTTTCCCACGTTCTGCAATTTTCACATTGAAAAAGATGAATAATGATAGTGCACAAAATCCTGATGGTGGCTTAGAGAAAATTCTTAAATTAAAGGGTTGGAGAAGCAAGATAGAGAATGAGTCAAAGAAATCCAAAGGGGGCTAGATCATTTAAATATATCCTGCCAAGATAACATTTCTTCATTTTTTTTTTTCAAAAGGACAGTAAAAAAGAAAAGAACAAACAAAATAGTCTCCGATTTTTAAAAAGCATCAGAGGGTTGGAGAAATAGAACTTTGTGGCCCATCTGCCTCTCCGGTCACCACAGGCAAAACAGGCAGAACATCTGCAAATGAAAATGTCCTGCAAAGAATGAGACCATTCAAAGCAGATAATATGAAACAACCATCATTATATATATTTTTGTCTCCCAGCTTGGCATTGATGGAGCTGAATTGTGTTGGCTTTTATTATGCACCTAGGTGTACACCATAATATAAAGACGTAATGCTAACAATTAAATGCTAAATATGTATCCTTGTTGTGCTCTGGTAGAACAGTGGTTTGGTCAGCTGCCTCTGAAGGAGTACTGTCCACATACATGCCAAGGTCCCCTGTACCTGTCCTGCACCCCGGGGGAACAACCAATGTGAACAACTAATGAAAACATAATAAAATGCTTCTTCCTCCTCCCTCTTCCTGCCTGCTGTGTATACTTGCTTTTATTCCTGCCTGCACCTTTCCTTAAAAAAAAAAAAAAAAAAAAAAATTTGCCACAAAAGACACATATGAAAATGCAGATATCTAATTTTCTGTTAGTGTAACTATTATAAAGTAAAGGTATAAAGGTATTATACAAGAAATATGAAAGAGCTGATGAGAGAAAGAAACTCAAAAGCACAGAAGCTTTTGCATTTGACCTTAAGTTAGTTATTCTTAGACTAGAAATGAGGCAGATTAAGCAGGTAAAATATAGATCTTCAAAAAAAGCCCACCACTAAACATCTGGATCATTATATGTTATTCTGAAGCAACTGAAAAGGAAAGGACAAAACAATGTTATAGAAATCAGTAGCTCAAACTTGTGAGAAAGTGGTCTAAATTTATATAGTCTAAAATCATGACTCAAAGAGACATAATCACAGCCTAAAAATATCCTCCAGGCAACAATGTGTGGTAAATAAAGTAAGTGAATTATTCACAACCTCAGGTTCAGGTCATTTCTCTTTGTCCAGCTGTCTAAAGAAGATAATGCCTTATGCCTGAGCTGGTGTCCTCAGAAATTAAAACAGCCTACGAGACTCTCAGGGCTGGGTCCTGCAGGAGAGCCCCAGGATAAGGCTCAAACCATCAGGCCTCCCTCCGCCCTCCACATGGTTAGAAATTAGACTGGACAGTCAGACCGTTCATTTTCATTTCTCCCTCACAGTGAAAAAGATTCATAGAGAATGGGCTACAACTGAAAGAAGCTTTTATTTACTGGCATACTTGGCTGGAAGAAGGAAGAAATATAAATAAGCAAGTATTACACAGTCTCTGTTTTGATATCAGGAGATGATGGCCTGTTATTGAATTGGAGGAAAAAGACAAGTTTGCCAAGTCAGACAATGGACCAGTGTTCTCATATCAAACCATTTACTGTGCTGCTGTGCGATTAATTTTTCTCGGGGCCCTAAGGGAAGCAGATTTGTCTTACCTTGTAAGTCACATTGTAGATACCAAAACATGTTTTTAAAACACAGAGTTGTGCATATGGAAGTCATTACTAATTATGATCATTATAATGATGCTGGCAGGAGCTATGCTTCAAAACACCATTTTCCACAAATTTATCTTCCACATGATCATTTTCTCCCCTTTGGAATTTTCTAGGTTTTCTGATTAAATGTCATGATCCTTAAGCCACAAGTTATTTCAAAAGCTCTATTTGGTTTCAGCACTTGGGAGAGCCTAAATGGTTTGAACTGCAGTAGGGATAACCCTGGGCAGGCCCCTGCAGGCCTCACAACAGCCCTCAGAGGCTGGTATTTAAAGTAACAGGATCTCTCTAAGCACAGCCTGCTCAGTTCATTCTCAAATCAATCCAAACCCAAGCAGTTGTTTTCCATTGTCTTCTCAAGGACGATTTTTCTAGCTGAGTAGAGGCTGCCTGTGGTTGGTTTTATTTTTCTTCATTTCTTATTCAGGGAGAGGGGGCTAGGTCATTTGAAAATGAGATGTTTACTCCTTGTTCACATCATAATAAAGATCCGGAGTGGTGCCTTGTTGATATTTTTAGGACATTTATGATGAGATGCTCATACCACTGTGAACTGCAAGGCTCGGATTAACTAGCAATGAATTGATGCAAGTTCACTAAGGGCTACTTGTCATGACTCTGGACTGCAGACTATGTTCATTGGTCCTCGAGCTGGGACCTAGGGTGCCCAGAGGAGAGTGTCAAACTCAAAAAGACAAGTATTGGTCATTTCTGGGCAGGAAGGAATGGAGTGGCCAACAGTCCACAGAGCCACATGTCCAGGTTTTGTGGTGACTACTGGCATCCATCTCTCACCCGTGACTCTGTGTGAGAGACACAGCAGTGGTGGCAATGCCAGTTTATGAAAAGAGAATGTGAAATACTCCTATCAGTAAAGGAAGGACATAACTAGGCTGCTGGTTTACTTAACGTATTGAATACAGAGGTTGATTTGTGATGATATACACCTTCAACCTCTATACTATTATGATGCAATATTCCTTCAATAAAAATTTAAAAATAATTTTTTAAAAAAGAAATAGATGGAAGTGTAGGCACAGAATCTGATCGACAAAACAGTCCGTCACTGCATTGCAACAAGGAAAGAGTCCTACTGTTCTCTGCTCCACTGCGGGCAGAGGCAGGAACCCCACCTCCACCCACGCTTGGACCCTCCTGGCCCTCGCCTGATGCCAGTGTGACCTGCTTCTGGAAAGAGGCCACCTCAGGGAGGCAATGATGTCTGGGCCCTCAACGATACCTCTGGCCCGTCCCATGATGGTGTGCAGTCAGTCAGGAATGACTCAACTGGACAGATAAGGAAAGAGGGAAACATGTTTCTATCACTTTCAGATGACTCTCTTCACTTCACCAGGAAATCATGGTGCTGTGACTCTGTTTCCTAACATCCTGACATGGAAGACTTGTTCCCCCTTCCTATGAAAGGGAGACTAGTTTTAGTGGGGAGTGAGTGGGATCAAAAAAAGCAATTTTCATTTGCATGGTGACATGTGAAAATAAGATTGCCAATGCCTTTAGTTAAAAAACAACAACAAGCATTTTCTAAGGAAGTATCTGGGGCTTATTTTTAAGCTCATAGCAATGGTAGCCTAGCGTCTCTCAAATGGTCTTTTTTTACCCCCAGAGGAGAGTCCAAGGCACTTCAAATGACATTGGGTCTTTATGACAGTATTATCCCAAGAAACTAAAGATTTCTGCTTACTACAGTAGAAACCCTAGACTTTGACTAAATGCTCACATGAGGGTAGAGGTCCTATCAGACCTCTATCCACACACACATGGATGCACAAATTCACATGCACACACACAATACTACAGCCTATGCAATTTTCTCCACAGCTATAATGTTTATGAAAAACACAAATTCACATGCAGGTGTTGTCTGTGCTGATATTCAATAAGGAGAAATTAACGGAGTCTCTATTGAATGCTTTCCTGAGCTCCTGGAATTTACCAGACTTGAGATATTAACATAGAATGATGGAAATTGGAACCAAAAAGCTGGAGTCTACTGGGAAGGATAGACTCAAGATGAACTCAACTGGAAAATTTGGCTAACTGAAAGTGATATTCTTTTGCTGGAATTTTTCTATGTGAAAGCTTTAAAAAGGCTGTGATTATTTTGCGTTTTCATTTCAGCTTTTTTCAAACAAGGCTTTTATTTTCTTCATTGGCCTGTACCTTTTCTCCGTGTGAATGCAGGCGTTTTGCCAAGTACTGAAGTGGTAAATTCATATTGGTTTTATACACATATCCATTTCCAGGGAACGGGAAGCAACGCAACTTTTGCATCTTCTATGTCAGGAAAAACAAAGGAATATTTGTACATCAAAACCTTTATCTGTGTGCAGGCTCAGAAGACCTGAGCATGACCAAATAAATCATTACTAATAAGAAATGGCTGGTTAAGACCAATGAATAATTTCTTTGTGAGTTAGTGCTTTTATTCAAGAACTTAGATTTACCTTGTTGCTTTTGGGTCCCAAATCACAATGTCAGCATCGGATCCCACAGCTATTCTTCCTTTTCTTGGGTAGAGATTAAAGATTTTAGCTGCATTTGTACTGGTGACTGCCACAAATCGGTTTTCATCCATTTTACCACTATGCTGCAAAACAATTCAAGGAAGAAAATGCATTTGTTCCAATGATCAAATGCTAAAAAAATCTCCTATCAATGAAGGTACAAACTTGCATCTCTTGAAACCAAACAGAACTGCACCTAATTTTTTTATATTGTGGCACTAAACAAATCTGTGGATGCTGATAAGTCTTAAGCAATCCTAATGATGATGATGGAGTAGATGGGGTAACCTGTGGAAGCCTGTAGATAACTTTTAAAAAACCTATCAGCTTAAAAAAATCCCTACTAATTTTTTCTGTCCTTCTCACAATAATTACTAAATGTTGGTTGGCAACGGCATCTTCCATTTTTGTTTAAAGCATATCATCATTACTTATGACCACTATGATCTGCTTATTTATTGCAGATTCAAGATTGGAGATGCTCATGTAGACATGAGACAGAATAAGATCGATCTTTAAATCAGCTGACAATGCTTTTATTTTATTTTTTTATGACAACACTTTTAGAAAGTGAGAAAATCAGCTCAAAAGGCTCAATTTTGTTTAACTGAAATTTACATGAACAAATAATCATGGACAATCTATTGCAAATATATAATTTTTTGCACTTAACTTGTTTTGTGTTATGGTAAGATAAACATACATAACATGAAATTTCTCATTGTAACTTTTTTTTTTTAAAGGAATGAAGGGAAAGAGGCAGGCAGGAAGAGAGAAGAAGAAGACCTATTTTTATATTTTAGTCATACATCTTGGTGGCTCCCTCTCATACGGGGAGGTAAACCTGGATCCTTGGGATGTATGTGGACTGTGTCAGTGGCCTAACCTAGGCCACCAGGGCACCCCCACTGTAACTCTTTTTAAGCATACGGCTTAGGGGCATCAAGTTCATTTACAATGTTGTGACCATCATCTGGTCAATCTCCAGAATGCTTCACCTTCTGAAACTGAAACTCTGCGGCTTTCAACATCAACTTTTTTTTCCTCTTCTCCAGCTCCCTGCACTCACAATTCTACTTTCTGTGTCTACAGATCTGATGAGGGACCTCACATAAGTCATATCATACAGTATTTGCCTTTTGGGGACTGACATGTCACTGAGCTATCATCAAAGAACATCCATGTTGTAATATGCATCCAAATTTTCTTCCCATTTTTTTTTAGAGGAACAAAGCAGGCAGAAATGGAGGCAAATAGGCAGGAAGAGACAGGGAGAAGAAGCATTTGTTTATTTGTTTATTTAGTTAGTTATTCATCTTGGTTGTGCCCCTGGGCCCCGGGCTGTGAACCTGGGTCCTTGGGCTTTAAGTGGATTAAGCAACTACAGTCCCAGTGCCTGAACCACCAGCGTGCACTGAGAATTTCCTTCCTTTTTAGAACTGAATAATATTTCATTCTGTGTTGATCCTGGAATAACATGAGTTTGAACTGTGAGTGTCTAGTTAAGCAGACAGATTTTCTACTGTAAGATACTTTGGAGGGATGTGGTTTCTCTAATTTGATTATTGTTGAGAATTTATTCCTATACATATTTATATAGTAATAGTGTTCCTAAGGCTTATTTAATTATCAGAGGGTATTTTTCTCAAAAATTGAATAAAAACCACAACCTGACAGCAATATTCCCCTAAGTAAGCCATCTTAACATTTTGGAAAATAACATGTATATTATTAAGAACTATTCAACCACTTTAAAACTCTTTATATATTTAGGAACTGTAACAGATTATGAACATCTTCTGTCATGAAGATATGCATAATAATAACTCAAGTTCAAGGAGAAAGTCAAACTGTTATCAAGAAAGGCAAAGAGAAAGAGAAGTCATCTGGGGTGTTAAAGTTAGGGTAGAGGGAAAGCAGGGTGAAGGATAACTACAGAAGACTGGGCTACAGAGGTGTTTTGAAGACACTTACACAATAATTAGTTAACTATCATGCTGTAAGTAATGGAGAAAATTAAGAAATTTTAGAGAGGAGAGTAATATGAAAATACTTAAAAAATTTTTTTTAAAGGAAAGGTACAGGCTGGAATGAAGGTGAGTAGGCAGGCAGGAAGGAACAGAGAGGAGGAAGGAGCATTTTATTCTCATTTAGTTGATCATGTTGGTCGTTCCCCCTGGACCTGTGTCCTTGTGATGGATGCGGGCTGCACTCCTTCGAAGGCGGCTGACCTAACTGCTACTCTACCAGGTCATGCCCAGACCTTGATTTTTGACAGTTAACTGTCAAAGTAGAGGTTAGATTATATAGTAAGTAAAGCCTGAGGGCAGGGACACCAGCTGTGAGACTACTACAACCGTCCAGATAAAACAGGAACCTCAAGCTAAAAGAAGCTGGAAATAAGAAAGCATTTTGTAAGTAAAATTGATAAGCTCTGTTAAATAATTACAGTTAGGAGTAAGTGATGTATGCAGCGGATTCCAAGTGGGAAATACGATTAGCGAGTGATCTAAAGGAAGATTTCTTGGAGATGGGTCTGAATGGTATGACAAGAGGGACCTCAGGTCTCTACTATTTACAATGATACATGTCTATTTACAGGACAGGGCAACATATGAATGTTTAGTCATTTGACTCTTCTCCACCTGAGAGAAGATTTTAAATCATGGAATTGCTTTAAATCTCTTTTTCTGACTTTGAATTATTATTTATGTGACCTCACACAGCAGTTTATAAAATATGATATTCAAAGGGTTCTTAAAAGGGATTATCTACAAAAGTTGCATGAAAACGAATCATGAACATAATAAAAATCATTCTTATATTTTCATTCTAAGTATTTATATATGTGGTAGGTGAAGAACTGGGATTCAAGACAGAAGAAATCAAATACAAGGGCTATTACGTTCAAGAACAACCCTCTTGGCAATCTAAATTCATCCCCTAATGTTTGTAAAATGCTGCAATGCATCCTCCCAATTAAACTATGCAGAGAGGAAAACGATTTCTTCTTCTTCTGGTGGATGGTGTGTTGGGGGTGATGATGTGGCATTCCCAGTCTCCACTCAAGTAAAAAAAAATAAAATAAAAAAGCATCCTTATGAAGGTTTGTGACACTCTGGTCCTAAAGTAGGCTGGGGTATGTGAGACTCACCACTCCTTTTTCCCATATTACTGACATCCGGTCTTCAATGCCATTCACCCCATTGGGAATTTTAGTAAAATCATCCTTCCCAAGAGCTTTCTGGCAGGTGTTGAAAGTGCAGTGATCTGTCCCTGTCGTGGTTAGATCACCACTAGAAAAGAAAACACATGAGAGTGATAGGGTGAGTAAACAGAATATGTCCTAAGAAAACTATCATATAACCTTTTATAACCCCGAAACCACTTTCTCAACTGAAATCGGAACTGCAATGGAAAATGAGTAGCTTTTTCAGGTACACCTGTCTCCCACCTCCATTTCTGTTCTAGAAAGTGCTTTTAGAGAATCCTCTTCTAAGATGCATGAAGATTATGCTGGGGTCAGAAAAACTGGGTTCTAGGCTCCGTCACTTACTGGTTCCATGATTATGAGCTTGTCTGATGCTCATTTTCTCATCTTGAAATTGATAACTATATGTATTTGATGATTATTTTAGGATCACTGACAATAAATAACATAAGTAAAAATTCCTTGTAAATAGAGCACCAGTCTAGATGAATCACGGTGAGCCATCCAACAGAGGCAGGGCTTCCAGCAACACCCCTGATCAAACAGCAATGCTGTGATGAGCAGAGATGTGACACTGGCTGTGGATGTTGATGTCACTGGTGACAGAGTTCTTCTTTGACTTGTGAATAATTTGGGGGACACAGACATGGAAAGGAAGGAGGATGAAATGAAAAGGCAAGTGAGCTCTTGTACAGTCTGTTGTGAAAAAATTCTTTGTTAACTTGAATCTAAGTACCTGGGAGTGACGAGTGTCAGCATGTCCATGAATTATGTGATTCTCAATTAAAATGACCATAGCATCCTAGAAAGTAGCATCTTCGAAAATAGTTTGGATTTCTTTTCTTGGAGATAACCTACCCGAGAGTAGGATTATGTTTTTCCTCCTCTAAGGGGGTCTGCCCTTGATCAAAACTTGATGTGCCTAGGTAACAGGCATATCTGGTTACTTCAGGACAGAAAAAAAGAATATTCTGAATGATAAAATAAGGAATAATAAAGATATCTGTCTCTAGGCAACAAGAGATAGTACAAACGAGGGGAAAAAAATCAGAAGAGTGAAATTTCAGTAAAAATGATCAGATTTCTCTATGCCCAGGAGAGGTTTTGACACATTCCACAATGCCAATGTATTTTGGTTTCAAAATAGGGAAATCTCCAGGGCCTATCAGTCCAAGTAGAACAGAAAACTTGGAGGTCAATGGAAGGTCTATTTGTCAGGACAAAATCTTCTCTACCCAAACCTAAAACTCTTAAGATACCATCTATCGGCAAAACACTTGACAATCATCTGCTAATTGATTACTTAGCCAATAGATTCATGAGGAAGTCAGGCGTTGAAGGGTCTGGTCGCAGGGGTGGGCCCATCACATGGTGGGCTGCATGGTGCCATTCTTTATCCCAGTAGTGAGTGCCATCAGTGCCGAGGCTTGCTGCTATGGGTTCTCCAAAAACCACCTTCCCTGGAAAGTTTAAAGGAAACATTCTGCATCTTAATGTGTCCTTAAGAGAACCATCTGAGAAGCACATACATATTAGTCTTCTGTGATTATCCAGCAAAGGGTGTGTGAACAGGATTTAACAAATTAGAGCCATCATTAAAACTGAGCACTTACCATGCTCCAGTCAATGAGCTCTGCACACTATTGGTGGGTGACTGTAGTTCCCCCTACTGATATTAGGGTCGGCCACGTGGTTCATTCTGGCCAATTAAACATGAATGGTAGTGACCTGTGCTGCTTTCCAAGCAGAAGTTGTTAAAGCCACAAGTTTTGCATTCCCCCTAGTCCTGGGTCATGAGACCAGCAGAGGCTGGGAGCAGAGGCAGGGCCAAGCCATGATGCACATGAATATAAATGAGAAGCAAATCTCAGTAAACCACCAGTATTTTAGATTCATTTGTTACTGCTGCATAATCTAGAAACAGCTGACTGATATATTTGCTTTTTCTAATGAATCTTCTCAAAAACCCTAAATGTTAAATGCTATTATTATCTCTATTAAAAGAAAAGGGTAAAGTTTAAGGGGTTAAATAACTTCTCTACAATGGTACAACAATGATGCAAATGAAATGGAAAAGGTAGGTTTTGAACCCAGTATTTATTTTGATTCTGGTTGTCCTAACTTCTATGCTACACTATCCCGATGATAATTATCACTTGGTCATAGGGAGTTTAATTACAGTATATATCTGTTGCAAATGACTGATAATCTTTTCATATCCTTAAGAGGGAAAACACCTCTAAAAACTTATATTAAATAAAAGAACACTCACATAATAAAACTGTAACCAGAAATACATATTTTAAAAATCATGCAAATAAGGCCATCAAAAGCACACAATGTTAGAAAAGTTAATAGTGCATCGTGAATTTGAATTTAAAATCAGAATCCCATCTCTGATTAGCATTTTTCAGAATAATAGATTCACTGGCATCAGCCTGGTTATATCCAAGCAATCCTAAAGGAGGGTGCCCAGTAAAAGATGCTGGAATACTGAATTCTTTTGCTCTGGTTAATCAGATGCCAGATTTTAGTTTAAATCCTGATCTATCACTGAAATTAACAGATTTCCCCGGAGAGCACAGGCATTAGGTGGCTACCAGCTGCCTGAGTCATATTAAATTGGAATGTAGCACCCTATTATCTCACAAATCATTTCTCCCCCAAACTAGCCACTTTCCTCTAGCTAGCCTAGGAATTTGAAAAAAAATGTGAAAATAAAGCTTATTGAAGAAAGTTTGCTTCTTAAGTAACCAAATATCAATCTCTGGTCAATAAAAGTTATCCATAGGACTAAGCCACTGCTAATTTGCTTCATTTTCATGACGCACACAAACTAGTTAAATTCTATCTCCTCCTCCTGTTCCTTATTGTCCTAGGACCAGAGAAGGCAAAATACCTTTAGAATCCCTTTCTGGCATGGAGAACAAGAAACAATCATTTTTAATGTGAGCTACGAGGTAATGTACCATTTATTGCAGAGATAACAGAATGGACATGATCTTTTATTTAAAGGTACAAAGATACTATCCTCTTCCAAGAGAACATCTTATAGATGCCTGGACAATGGGAAGCTCAAAGACTTGATCTTCAATCACTTTACAATTTGCCAAATCAGGATTTTCTGTGGGCTTCATCTGAGAGGAAAGATCCTATCACATGTTATTCAATCATGGGGCCATCAAGGTGATATGGGAATATAGTTCCAAAAGTTCTACCATTTTAATAGCTCTCGGGAAAAATTAAAAGTGTCAGCATCTACCAGGAGTCTGTCAGGAATGTTTTGAAACCAGATGACAGGTAATTTCCTCAGAAGGCTTTAGCTCCTTTAAAATGTGACAGGGGACTTTCTGGGTATGTACAACAAGCTCTTTGTTAAGTGGGCTATCTTCAGCTCTCTCCCCATTAAGCATTTATAGATATCAAAACATTTTTAAAACAAAAATTCTTGACTCCTCTTCCCCCTATCTCACCCCTTTAAGCAACTTAAAGGACAAAAAGTATGCAAGAAGTAGAAAGGGAAAGGAAAATAGGGGGGCTGGATAATCCATAAATTAGAGAATCAACTGAATAATTCAGCCTCACTGGGTCATTTGGAGCTAACAGTAAAGTAATAATAAAAAACAGCTGACATCTGTACAGCGGTTTAGAGCTTGAAAAACTCTTACATCTCTCATTTGACCTTCATGACAATCCAGAAACTGACAAGGAGGTTAATTGGTTTGGCCAAAACACACGGGGTACGAAGTGGTACTCTAGAATCTGAATCTGAGTGAGTTTAGCACATGCACGATGCTACTAGGGAAAGTGTCATTTTTCATTTTTGGTGAAAGAGCTTGCATTTTTAAGTGTTAAAGTTCACAAAAGCTATTTGTGGATGTGACTGAGCAACTTTGCAATTTCACTTGCTGGTTTCCTTTACTACGCTTAGCAGTGTGGTAATGAAAAGGACTGTATCTGCCCTCAGCTGGGACTCTCCTGATTACATTCGAGACCAGATGGTTTCAACAGCTCTGGGGAGATAGCACATCTTCATCATTAATCTCCCCCCGTCTCAGCAAATTTCACACGATGTGGTAGCCTGTCCACACAAACATGCTCTCTCCTTCGTTCTTGATCCTTTGGCTCAAAACAAAATGAGTGCCCTTATGATGAAATCTCATACTTAGAGGGTTTTGCCCTCTGAGAGATTCTATTCTAAGGATTTCCAAATAATGAAGCATGTCACACTCCCCCTATCCACACACCTATTTATTAGATGGAGGTGATAGAGCAGATGTTAACATTTTGTCTGGATTTGGGAGCAGAATTTAACTTACAGGACCTGTTAGAGAAGATGGAAAGGATGCAGAGAAGTGATCATAGGACCCCAGGAGTAGAAATATTGGCTCCCAAATAGAAAGCCAAACCTATTTATAAAAATAATATTAGGGAATATAAGGATAAAGAAGAATCTTCCTGGGCTCAGTTTTGATTCAAAATATCAAATTTATAAAGGAAGAACATAATTGAGAAGGAAAACCCATAAAAGCAGCAAATAGAGTAGACTGTACAGATTGAAGTTTGAATCCTGATTTTGTTACTTTTTAGTCAGTAACTAGGCAAAAAGATGAATCTTTTCGATTAGTCTCAGTTTTCCTCATCTGAGAAATGGGATCACAATGTTCTTCTTGTGTGGCAATTTTGTGATAATCCAATAAATTCATGTATGTGGATGCATCTAGCCTCTTCCTGGGACCCGGGAGTCACATTAGGGAATGAGAGGAATTGTGTCCCTTGCCAAAATTCGAATGTTAGGTCCTAACTAGGAATGTGATATATTTGGAGACAGGGTTCTTCATGGCTGTGATAAAATTAAAATACGGTCATGATGGGAGCCTGAATCCAATAGGACTGGGGTCCTTATAAGAGGAGGAGACTTCATCCAGACGAAGACACACACACAGAGGGAAGAACATGAAGGCACAGGGAGATGCCACCTGCAAGCCAAGGAGAGCCTGAAACACAGCCTCCTCACAGCTCGCAGAAAAACTGACCCTGCCGATACCTCCATCTCAGACTTCCAGCCACCAGAATTGTGAGAAAATAAATTTCTGTTGTTTTAAGTCCCCAGTCTGTGGTACTCTGGCATGGAAACCCTAGCAAACAAATCCCATCCACACCGGAACACAGTCTGCCAAACTACAACAGAAAGCTAGAAGATTCTCTTTCCACAAAGAGTTTCTGCAAGAACAGCTGATTCCATTCAACAGAAGGTGTGATGAAGATGGAAAATCTTCAAGCTATGGCAAAGAAGGCACAGGTTTCTTTTCTGAACGTATTTTTAAAAGGCTTCATTGGAAAAATTCCAGGAAAAATGAAAAACTTGACAGGGCAGTGTTTAAATAGGTAGCAAACTAAAGTAAGGCATGGCTTTCCAACCTACTGGAGTGGAGGAAAAGAAATCCACTTGACCTTGACATCTGGCAACTCTTTCTCCCCAGAGTTCATTTGAATAACACACACTGGCACTCCAAGTCAGCGACAGAAATTTCTCTGAGGCTCTCCGCTCACTAATTGATTTTACAGAGAACAATATTTCCACCATCTTAGGTGGTAACAGTTTGAATGTTAGACTGAACCTACAGACAGAGCAGGGAGACTGCGCTGTAGTCACAGAATCAGCTAAATGCTGCCGCCCCACCTGTCTGCAGATACTGGAGCTGATGGAAGCCAGAGCAGGCAGAGGGTCAGGCAGGACCCGCCCTTTCAGCCTCGTAAAGAATGAGGAGCTCCCACTACACACGTTACCCCCAAACACACACATTTAAGGACACGATTTGCACTATCACTACAACACAACTCAGGCTTAAGACATATAGGAGCTAAACAGCTCATTCTTCAGAGTTGAGAGTCAAGTTACATTGTCAGAAAGCATTGTCACTACTTGCAAATCTACGGTTTAGAATTTTGGAAGTAACTACCCTCCCCCCATCCCCTCACCCAAAACAGAGAGAAATGGTTAAAAATTGTTAGTTCCTAGAACAGAGCTGAGAAAGACAGAAGAGGCTTATTTTCTTATAATACATCTCTGTTATTACCACTCCAGCATGCATTTTTCTTTTAATAATGATAAAAAGTACTAAAGTGATAATAACGTTTTAAACAAATATTTCTAATGTAAGGCCAAGAAAACAAAATGAATTAAGCACAGACTTGATATCCCAGTTTTTCACTTCTATAAACTGATTTTTTTTTATTCTTTTGAGGAAGAAAGCAGGCAGAAATGAAGACAAGTAGGCAGGCAAGCAGGCAGGAAGAGAGAAGGGGAAGAAGCACTTATATATTTTCTTCAATTGTTCATCTTTCTTGAGGCCCCAACCCACCCCGCCACGCTCCTCCCCAACCGATCCTGGGTTGTGAACCTAGGTGCTTGGACTTTATGTGTCCTGCACCAGAGATCGCAGACTTAACTGCTAAGCCACCAAGGCCTCCTATAAACTGATTTCCTGAACAGAGTGGAGAGTAATCAAAAACAGTTTGGGTTTTGAAGTCAGATGGGCTTGGGTTTGAATTCCAGGTTAAGCACTTACCAGTAAAGTGACCTTAGGTTTAACTTACCCAACTTTCCCAAGTCTTCATTTTATCAGCATAAGAGAGTGATAAAATGTAGCTGGAAGTATTATGACAACTTTAAAAGATAATATATACTAAAATGCACTGGTGAGATAAGATGTGTTAAAATACATGCCAGGCACATATTTTATTTTATGTAGGTTATTAAAATCATTAACCCTCATGTTGTTCTCTTCTCAGTATAAGGCTGGCAATTCAACAATAAAATTAAACATAATAGCAGTACATTTCTAGGCTCTACAATGGAGGCAATTAATACTTGGATCCCTTTTGTGCCTCCTAGAGCAGCAATTCTTAAACTTTAATATGCATATGAATCACCTGGGGTTTTAGTTCTAAGTGCACATTTTGATTCAGAGGTTCTGGGATGGGGTCCAAGGCTCTATATTTCTAACAAGTTCTCAAGGGATGTCGAAGCTACACTCTAGGAACTACACTTTGAGTGGCAATGTCCTAGATGATAGAAATGGCTGGCAAAGGTATTTATAGCTAAAAAGTTTCATAATATAAATCTGCAAGGATGAATTGCTCCTTATTTAAGCAATGTGAAACAGATAGATTTGTATTGCTCTTTTATGTTCAGAAATGGTTAGATAATAAATGACAGGACAGAGTAGGTGATCTGTAAAAGGTCAGTGAGGTCCACCAGCTCTTGTCATTCTGCTCCTCAGGGATCTGCCCTTGGCTTTGCTGAGGCAGTCACCATGTGACGAGTTGGGCACTGTGTTTTATGTCCAACTCTCCCTCTGCTCCCTTTGGGCTGGTGCTTGGTCACATGAGGGGAGTCACATGCCGGGGTGGGAAATTTCTCATGCTAATTTATTCTGGAGCTCTGCGGCCTCTTTGACAATCAAGCATTAGAGTATTTTTATAAGCGTTATTACAGTAAGTCTGATTCAACTAGAACATTTGGGGTGACATTTTAAGTGTCCCCTATTTATAATCTCTTTGAAAAGGAATTTAGTGCATATGCATTTATCCAATGAACAAGCAATCTCATTCCTGGGTCTCTACCGTGAGGTACCCTTTCATTCTGCCTCAGACATGTCCATGTCCTACTCCTCATAATTGTGAATATGTTACCTTACATGGCAAAAGGGACCTTATAGATGTGATGACATTAAGAACCTTGAGAGAGAAATCATCCTAGATGAATTGGATAGGCTCAGTGTAATCCAAGCATCCTTACAGTGGAAGAGAGGGACAGAAAAGATAAGAGTATGAAATGTTCTCAACCCACCATTGTTGACTTTGGAGATAGAGGAAGGGGACAAGGACTAGGGAATGTGGAATCTCCAGAAAGGAGCAGAATTTTCCTTGAGAGCCTCCAGAAGGAACGCAGTCCTGCTGACACCTTAGTTTTAGCCCAGTTAGACCCATTTCAGACTTCTGACTTCTAGAATTCTAATACATGCATGTGAAGCCACTAAGTTTGTGGTAGTTTATTAGAGCAGCAATAAAAAAATGAATATACTTTTCTCATATGAAGTAGGTTATGTATCAGGCCATCACAGTGGTCTTATTTGTCATAGGTAGAGATTGGAAATATTCAAATGCCCCTCAGTAGGGAACTAGTTGAAACGGTGACAGACTGCACTTATAAAAAGAATGAGGAAATGCTATAGTTCTATAAGCAGACCATGAGGAATATTTTCATATAGAAAAAAAAGTAAGATATTGAATACTAAGTATAGTATTATATTTTTCATGTAGGAGAGGGAAATAACACATACTTATTTGTAAAAAGACTGGAAAATAGAATAGAAGTACATTGATAAAAATAATTACTTATGGAGTGTAGGATGAAGGGGCTAGCAATGGAAGTAAGACTTCTTTGAAAATATATTTTTCGAGATCATTTTGACTTTGGGACCCTGGAAATATTTTGCATATTAAAAAATTAATTTAAAATAAAGTTAAAATGCTCATGCTTAAGTTTGATAGTTTTCTGCTAGTGATTTACATTCTAAAACCTTCTCTAGACTTTTACTCTGCTCCTCATGGAGTTCAATCCCAGTTCAAAATAAAGCTCCAGGATCAAGAAACGACTTCCTGACAGAACTATCAAAAATTGTAGCGTGCTGGTGGGTTAAGATGGACCATTTCTGCTGATTTTGCTGTGTCTTAAATCCTATTCGGACAGTATGGACCTGATGGACAGGCTGAAAGACATGATATGCAATTTGCAAAGTAAATAATTATAGAACAACCAATTCCATAGAGTTGGCGACAGAGCCACCTGGTGGCAGAAAACTAAAGCTGCAACTTTAAAATTGAAGTATTTTCTTTTTTAACTGTTACTCTCTTGTGTACTGAAATTCTATTATAGTTGGGGGAAAGAAACCAGAAATGTTGTTAGTAAGACCATATTACTACCTGAGTTAAATTGAGCTTACTCTTAACCCAAGATACTGGTAGATTACATTTTTAAAAGAAGCAAAGTTTAAAAGAAAAGAAGCAAGTTTAACAAATTTAACTTTATCTCAATTAGAGATAGATCAAATCTGTGCTAATAGTTGTAATAGCCCATGTTATAAAAATTAAGTCATATTTGGTTTTTAAAAACAGCCATAATGATTTATAAAACAATTCCTATTATCTTCTGACTTACAAGGCTACTTCTGAGCTCATGAAAGTGAGAGGATTGAAAGCTCCTAGTACATCCCAGGAGAGTCTTATAATCATTGATTAAAATGCACCTTGTTTTTCATCCTTCCCTTGTTAGTACTGCAAGTGAATGAAATTATTTTTGACCCCAATACTTATCAAAAATAGGAGATTTTCTCTTTCTTTTAAGATAACCATTTACAAATTAAATTGAATGTCAAAACTGAGGCTGTTAGGCAGTTTCGGGTAAAAACACCTTTGGTTTTAAAATATTAAGATAATCATCACAAAAATATTGCAAGAATAAAATAAAGATTCAGTTGCTCCAGAACTAGGCTGACCATATTTCCTTGAGACAAAAATGGGACAGGGCTTTTGGGGTCCCTCAACAGACTGGAATCATAGCAAATCAATTGCTCCTTTTGCCCTGCATTGCAGATGGCCTGGTTTATTAAAAATGGGACAAAACTGATGGTTGGGAGATTGAAAAGAAGCAGTACTGCCCCGTTTGAAATGGTGCATATGGTCAGCCTATCCAGAACCCAAGTTGCAGCGGACCAATTCACTTCAAAAGAAATTTCTTGAGCACCTACTACATAGCCTCCGCTGCTCTGAGTCAGGTCCTGGAAGAGATAACAGAGATGCTTAAGAGAGAGAGAGAAGCTTCTTTAAAGCTAATGGAGAAACTGCGTTTAGCCAGAAGATTAAGAGTGCATTGCTCCCAGGGTTTGGGTTGGGAACTTGTGACTGGAGGAAACGTAGTGAGGTTTCAAAGATGGACTAGAAATCACTGGGAGAGAGGCAGTCACAGAGGTGAGCAAAAAGGAGGGCAAAAACAGGCTCACATAGGGATGAAGGAAAACTGAAAGGCTGCTAATCAAAAGGGAAAAAAAGAAAAGTTGTGGAAATGCATGTGCAACTTTCTCATATGCAAAATGCTGAGGCAGCCGTTACTTTGACCTCACACTTTGGCTAATTCAGAGTTTCCAGGGAGGATATATGTCAGGCATTACCATCTCTCCTCGCCTCCGCTATCACCTTGGCAGAAGACTTGCTCATCACATGCACGATATAGAGAGGGCAGTTGACGGCGCTGGCGATGGTGATGGCTCTCAGCGTGGCCTCTGCCTCCACTGCTTCTGGGCGGCACAGCTCATGGCCCTCGGGACCTGTGATCCCCAGGGCCAACATCTTCTTTGCTCCCTAAAGAGGCAGCAGGAACATAAACCAGTAAAAGGAAGGTTTAGTAATGGCAAATACTTTCATCGTAAAATAAATTCACTGCCAGCCTTTCTGATGTTAGTTATAGACGGGTGTGTGTGTGTGTGTGTGTGTGTGTGTGTGTGTGTGTGTTGGTTCGGTAAATTTAATTGAATACTCCAATTGTATTTGTCCATTTTCCACATACATATTTTGCAATTAAATGATTTTGATAGATAAATTAGTTCTAACTGCGGTCTTTAAAAATCAATGTCCATGGGCAAGACACAGGATTGGTTCAGAACAAAGTATTCTAATCATCAATATTCAGTCCTGTAGAAGTGACTCATTGTATTATATTACATAGTTTTAATTTTCCACCAAATTATAGTCTTAGAATTATAATCTCCCCCAATGCACTGAATGAGATTGGACCAGCTAGTCCCTTTCTCCAAAACTCTATTTCCTCTTTACAAAAAGGACGAGAAGTCAAGACTTCAAGAGGGAAAATGACTTGGGTGGTGTGGCACAGCTAAGGAAGTAGAAGAATCAAATTTAAACTCTGATGGCTGTGGGTTTGCAGTTCATGCTCTCTTCTCATTATCCCCACTGCCTCCTGGCCATTGAGTCTCAATGTCACTGACTTTAATGGGAATTGAGCCTAAGGAGAGAAAAAAACCCAGCTGAAATAAAGGGAAAGAGACAGCTCTTTAAATCTTGCAGGTGGTATACCCTTTCGGCATTAATAGCAGAACTCACATGAGAAATAAATATCATCTAGATCCCTCCAGAGCACATTTTAATACCAACTTTCTGAAGAGTGGGGCTTTAGACAGCTACCTAAAACACTGCCTAAATCATCAGATTACTCTCATGTCCCCACTTTGGGAATCTGAGCCAGCAGTCAAAGCTACTAAAAAGAACAAAAAAAGGCTGAAAATCACAAAGAAAAATATTTGCATTTTGTAATATGACGTGGTTGTGATCTAAAGCTGAAAAGGGAAAATCCTCGCTCACATGCACTTACCACCTGGATCCAGCCTGTACAGGAACTCCAGTAAACGAGCCTAGTGTTTGCAAGTCACAGAATACTCATTTCTGGATTCTTTTCTCCCAGTGCACTGAGTTTCCCTAACAGGATATCAGTTTTTGTGTCTGTAGGGGCGCTAGAACTTACCTCTGCAATTAGGTCTCCATTTTCTGCGTGGACCTGAGCGATTGCTCCAATTTCCTTGCACCAAGAGAAGGCTGCGTACAATTCCACGTCTGTCACCATGTACATGTCTTTATAGGCCATGAACATCTTGAAGGAGTTCACACCTTTATCTTGGGTAAGGATTTTCATTTCTTCTTTAACCTACATGAGAACAACAACAAAATGTCTCTCTTTAATATACCTGATAATTTCAAGATACTGCATTCATAAAAGTAATTAAGTAAAACAAGGACAATATCCTCTTTTGCTGTATAAAATGTACCTTTTTTGCCCAAATTTTGGAGGGAAAAATAAGGATACACATTATACATGGGTTTTTTTCTATCTATGTAAATATTTTTAGTTCTTCTATTTAGGCTTATGAGTTAAAAGTATAACTCTAGAAATCAATAGCAATAACGGTATCCATATGCAAAATAATACCTTGGAAAAAGGATGTATGAATGGAGGAGGCATAAAAATCTGGTTTAACAATGTCTGGGCATGAAGGCCCAGAGGATTACTTATAAAACCAGCTTTGCTTGCTTTGCTTTGTTTTTTGTTTTGTTTTTTTTGTTGTTGTTTTTTTGGATCACTTCAAAGCCCATGTTACACAAAGTGCAAAAGCAATCACGATGAACTTGAAAACCCAACTTGCTGTGGCACTTGGTGGGCTAATCAGCAACTGCGACCTCTTGATATGTTGGCAAACAAACCTTTTCAGGCCCTAATGAAGAAAGCGTGGATGCAGTCAGCTGGCGATGACTTAACACCTACAGGCAGAATCAAGACAGCAGTTAGGTTTGTGGTAGGATCCTAAGATCATGGAAGGGTATCAAGAGGTAAGTGGTTGTGAAATTGTTTTTAAAAAGCAGCATCAGCAATGCAATGGATGGAACCGAAGACAGTGAGATTTACCGGGATGAGGAGAGTGATTCTTCAGAAGACACCAGTAATGTAGAAATTGAAGGAGATGATACATCTGATATTGACAGTGACTAAGAGTTCTCGGCCTTCTATGCTGTGTAAATACCATACATTTGTTACCGGTACATAAAATTTCTTGTACCTCATATCTGTTCTTGTGTTTTGTAATTATTTGTTCCATAAAATTTCTTGTAACACAATACATTAAGAATCCAATGTGAAAATCGCTATACAAAAAACAAGTACCTAAAAATAAATAAATACAAATTCGAAGTAAAAAAATTAACATGAAAGTTTTTTTTCCTCAAAGTTTGGACCCAAAAAGTGGGTGTGCATTATATACAGGAGCATGTTATGCACAGCAAAATACAGTAGTTTAATTCCAGAAAAATTCACTGAAGCCTTTATTCCTGCTTGCACATTTCCTTTAAAACAACAACAAAAAACTAACCTATTAATTGCCATGTACGTCCAAATTCAGTTCTCATAAGGATACAAATTTCAAAGAAAAGTCAGAAGATTCAAACAAATAAAATTGTTCAAATGCTTATATATTAAAACACACACAAATAAAACTATACCATAAAATATATAACAAATATATGAAGAAATTAAAAATGTAATAGACATAGGATTATCACTTTCCTGATAAAAGGTCTTTCAACTTGATAAGTGTGTTTCTCTGTGAGAAATGTTTCCAACAATTCAAACAAAAAATACAAATGACTAATAAAAGTAAAAATATGTTAATCTTCCTAAAGACTAAAAAGTGCAAGATAAAGCACCGCTGTTCCCGCCCACCCCCTCAATTGATTCAGTAAAGTTTTTAAGTGGTATAACAATGAATAGATCTACAGGGGAAAAATAAAGACAATATTACAAGTTAAATTCCCCCTCTTCTATAGCACTAATTTCCTTTCTAAAATTCCTTACTTTTCTATAAAAAAAGTGAAAGTATCACCTCGCTATGTATTTATTTACTTGTTAATGGCCTATCATCCCCACTAGAATTTCAGTCCTAAGAAAGCAGGGATTTTGTACAGTTGTCCACTGTCATATCCTAGAATAGTGCCTGGTGCAGACTCACTGCCCTATAACTCTTGGTTGAATCAGTCAATGACGAGAGAAAGAAAAAGGAGTGGGAAAAACATCAAGATGTTGAGTGTGCATTAAAGTGACAGAATTAGCTCCATGATATGTTAAATAATAACAACAAGGGTAGAACATATCATAGTATACCTCATATTTTTCTTTACTTTTCTATAATTTGTGTTGTTTTTTTTTACCCTGAGTAAATTCCTTTTCTCGTCAAAAAAAAAATGCTTTAAGCATTGTTAGGCTAGTCATGCAATGGAGCTTCCAGAGGGAACCCGCATTGCTCAAATGAAATAACTATTAACTCCCTGAACAGGAGAGCCTTTCTGAAGGTGACTGTAATCATCATGACTGTCATCCACATCCATTGATAGGTCCCATTATACTACTCTTAGGCACAGTGGCCTAAGTCTTGCTGCTCCAAAATGTGGTGACTGCACCAGCAACATCAGCATCACCTGCGAGCTTGCTAGAAAGGCAGGAGCTCAGTTCCTGCCCCAGACCTACTGCAGCAGGCTGACAGTACCCCTCCAACGATCCTGCCTTAAATCCTACCCCGATATCTCAGAAATGACTTTATTTAGAAATAGGGACATCACAGATGCAACTGGATAAGATGAGGTCATTGAGACAGACCCTAATCTAATGTGATTGCTGTCTTTACAAAATGGGGCAATGTGGACACAGACATGTACATGAGGAGAAGATCACGCAAAGATGAAGACAAAGGCAAGAGCGAAGTTTCTACAAATCAAGGGACACCAAGGACTGCCACCTCCAGAAGCTAAGTGTGTGGCATGAAACAGATCAGCCCTCACAGCCCACAGAAGGAACCAAGTCCGTGACACTAGGCTCAGAAAGTTCTCTGACTTCTAGCCCCCAGAACTATGAGACAATACATTTTTGTTGTTTAAACCACCAGCACTTTGTTACAGCATTCCCAGCAAACGAAATTGCTTTGAACATAATTTGCATTCTAACATTCACCAAGTTAACCAACTGCATATTAAAGTGTGAGGAGCACTGGTAAGGGCAAACACCGCACATTTGCTCTATCTTCTGGAGTAAGAGAGAAAAGGAGGGAGAGATGGAGAGAGGAAAGAAGGTGCTAAAGGCACAAAAGTAATCAGATGTATCAGAATGGCTTTTTAAAGAAAAATTAACTGTGACTGTGAACTTCAAACCTTGTTTAAAGTTTGCTGAACTATCTGTTGAAGACTGATTACCTGTTCTATATTAACCTGGTGTCTAAAGGCCAAGCTTTAGGAGGCGGAGGGGTATAAGTTACATGATACCTTCAAATAAAGTCACTCTTGGGAGCCTTTTCTGATAAAGATTTCTGAATTAAATCCAACATGTAAAAACATGTTGATTTAAATCACAGGTAAAAATTTCTTCCAAAGTACACATAAACATTTTTATGAGGAGATATGAACAAATTTTAACATCTCTCAAGGTTGTCTTTTCTATCTGAATCATGCTACCATTCCTACCATAACCTAAGTCCTTAGCAAATGTAGAAGGTCGGTGTAAGCTCTTTTACAAAATACTCTGACCAAATGGCAATGTCAGCAGAGCACTGGGTTAGAATGCAGCTGGGAGAAGTTGTGGAAAACATTCTCTATCTGTCCTTTCCTTGATTTTCCTCCAGACATTAAAGATTTCTAATTGACGTTCTAATCTATGGAAAAATACCGTTTAGAAGAGTCTGGAGATGTTGACAATGAGAGAGATCAGTACTTTTTAAAATTACATTTAAAATATTTACAATTCATGAATTAAATATTAGGAAAAGCTATTATGAATGACCGTAAAAGATTTATACTCTGATCTTTCTATGACTCTTTATTTTAGTTTTTAAAATTGATTGATACTTCATAGGATTCAAAATTGAAAAGTTATAAATGACTATATAAAGAAAAGTCTCTCCTCCAATCCTGGCTTGCAGTCATCTAGGGAGCCACCAACTTGACCATTTTCTGAGATTTTGCTATCAGTTTTATTAACTTGTGCAAAGACTAGGGGATTAAATGGAAGAATCATACCCCCCAAGTGGCTCACCTGGTCACTCCACCATGTCACCGCCACATGGAGGCTGTAGTCACAGCAGACCTTGGGATCAGCCCAGCTTCGCCATGTCTTGAAAGCCTGGATGAGTGAGTTGCCTTTCTGAGGAATGGCGAAATCAATGATCATGGTGGTGCCTCCTGCCAGACCAGCCTGGAATCACAAGAAGGTTTCAATAGGTTAGCTATCCATTTTCGAGTTAAGTCATTTATCTCCTTGAACAAGCTGTATTGGCCAGCCCTTGGAACTTGATGGGTCCCAGAAATTGCACAAAGAATGTTGCCTGTTTAAAAGACTCAGAGGAACATGAATAGATTTTCTGTAAATTAAAGTTTAAAGTATTAAAACTGCTGGAATTGCTTCTGTACAAAGAATGACATGTCTGATGAAATGGAAATGGAACTGACCCAAAAGACAGAGTGAGGACTATAAAGGAAAACTAAAATGGACATATAGAGGAGACTGAAATATTTTTCTTTTTTAGAAAATCTATTATCATAAAATCCTATTTCATTGGAATAAATCTTGGTGAATTTTATCTCCAACTACCCTATGATCACCACAACCTAGGGGAGGCTCACATGATTCTTATTACCTTTATTCCCCACAAGTGGTGACCCCATAATTTTGTGTTAATTTCCATCTGTTTCTGTAATCTATGTCCTTCCCTGAGGTCTCATGTCTGACTGTTGCTCCCACTTACTTTGATCTTGATGTCTCCACTTTCACTCCTACTCCCTTAAATACAAACTAGAGGGATATACCGAAGCACAAATGTGATCACTGGACACCAAATCTTAAAACCAAATACTTTGAGGAGTTTGGGTCAAGATGGCAACCTGCTAGGAGTGAGTCTGACCTCCCCACTACAGAGAAACTAGGAATTCAGCTATTTTCCAGACATAATGAGGAAAAGTGGGCCCGGAGACTACAGAGATCTCAGCAGCACCATGACCACTAAAGGCAGACAAAAAATGTGAGGGTTCAGAGCTACCCCACAGATTTGGAAATTGGGCTGAAGCAGATGGGATGGAACCACAGGAAGACAGAACCTCCCAGTAGTCGCTTCAAAAGCAGCAGAAAGAACACTCAGTGGGTCCAGGATATGGAGCCAGGGTAGAGGGTCTTGGCGCATGGCAGAAGGAGGATTAGTGCTCTAGTAATCTGAACCCTTATGGGGAAATCAAACAAGGTGCTGCCATAACTGAAAGGCAGCGAGAGGAATCCCCCAACCCCACTCCTCCCACCATACTTCTCAGGAGCTGTAGGACTCTCCCAAGGAAAAATCAGCCCACAGGCTTAAAGGAAGAAGAGTGTCTCCCAAAAGGGAGGAACCTTCAATGATACTCACTAGTGCCACCCTGTGGGTGGAGGCAAAACTGCAGCCTGATTACCAACTGTGGGCCAACAACAAGGTGGCTGTTACCATTTGGATCTGGGACATTGAGGGAAGGTCCTGCATCCCACAAACTCCAACCCCATAGGTTGAACTCTTGGGCCCCAATATATGGTACACCTAAGAACTTAAAATAATCTAACCAATGGTGATGCCACAAAACTCAAGAATTCCCAGTGTTCAAACTAAAATCCAGGTTTATTTGACAAATTCAATACCCTACACAAAGCCAGCACTGTCGGGAAACCTAACCCACGGAAACAGAAGCAGAATGCAAAATACAGTGAAGAAGCAGAGAAATATACATGAAATGTGGCTTCCAATTAAAACCCCAGGGGAAAATCTAAATATAGTAGATGTTTGCAAACTACCCAAGGATGAATTTAAGGCATGGTGATAAACATACTCATGAGAATAAAAAAAAAAAAAAATAGAGGAAGAAAACAAAAACAGCAAAAAACAGAGAGAAGAAATGAAGCAAGATAGCAAAGAAATGAAGAATAGATAGCCGAGCTAAAGAACTCCATAGGACTCAAGAATAGGATGGATGAGTCCTCAATTGAATCAGTGAGCTAGAAGATAAGGTAGAGGAATTCACTCAAGCAAACCAGCAAAGAGAAAAAAGAATGAAAAAAAAAATGCAGATAGCATTCCAGAACTATGGGATAACATCAAAAGGAACATCATTTGCATCATAGGGGTACCAGAAGAAGTGAGAGAAAAGGGGGCAGAAACTGTGTTTGAATGAATAACAACCATGAATTTCTTTAACGTGAGGAATGAAGCTAGCCTCCAGACCCAGGAAGCTCAAAGAGTTCCAAACAGATCTACACTTAGACACATTGTCATCAAAATATCAAAAATACAAGATAAAACTCTTAAAATCAGTTAGAGAAAATGAACCACAGAAAAAGAAGTCCCCATAAGATTGTCAGCAGATTTCTCAACTGAAACTCTATAGGCCAGAAGGCAATGGTATGATATGTTTGAAGTGCTGAAGAAAAGAATTTTCAATCTAGGATACTATATTCTGAGAGATTATTATTTAGAACTGAAGGAATGATAAAAATCTTTACAGATAAGCAAAAGTTAAAGGAATTCATTACCACAAAACCAGCTCTACGAATGATACTAAAGGATGCTCTATAAAGTGTAAAGAAACCCCACTTATAAACAGTAAGGCAGCAAAATATAAAAATTGAGGAAGAGGAGAGGAGAATAAAATATGACTAATCTGCTTCCAAATAAAAATGGGAGATAAACATAGAATTCTTAATGCTAACCTTAAGGGTAACCTCAAAATACATGTCCCGGGAAAAGCAAAGATGAAAACAAAGAGGGAAACCAACCAAACTAACTATACCCAACGCACTGAAGAAGAGAAAGAGAAGAACAAAGGCACTGTCTTGAACAACACACAGGAGACTAATTACAAAAGGGCAATAAACAGCTACATATCAATAATCACTCTAAACATTAATGGGTTGAACACATCAAAAAACAGAGAGTGGCCAAATGGATTAAAAATTATAATGCAAACTTCTGCTGCATTCAGGAAACCCACTGTCTTTCAAAAGATAAGCAAAGGCTCAAAGTCAATGGTTAGAAGACAATACTACAGTAAAATGACAACCAAAAAAGGGAAGGAATAGCTATACTTACATTGGATAAAATGGTAACTAAAAAGCATAAAAAAGACAGAGATAGACATTATATAATGACTAAGGGGGTTCAATCCAGCAATAAGGCATAATGCTTATAAACAATACACACCAAATGAAGGAGCATCAAACAAGTATTAAGCAAGTATTATTAGAATTGAAGAGAGACATCAACAGCAACACAATAATAGTAAGAGACTTCACCACTCAACTTACAACAATGGACAGATCAACCAAGCAGAAAATTAACAAGGAAACAGCAGTTTTAAATGATCATTTGAAACAGTTAGGCCTAACAGACGTACACTGAACACTTTATCCACTTTATTCAACTGCAAAGTTCACTTTCTCTCAAGTGGGCATGGGATAATATCAAGGATAGAGCATACGTTGGGACACAAAACATGTCTCAACAAATTCACAAAGACTGAAATCACACCAAGGATCTTCTCTGACTAAAATGGCTTAAAACTAGAAATAAACCACAAAAAAGAAAGTGGAAGACCCCAAAGTAATTAGAGACTAAACAATGCGCTTCTGAATGACTCTTGGGTAAGAGAAGAAATGAAAGAGGAACTTAAAAAATACCTAGAGACAAATGAGAATCAAGAAATGAGCTACCAGAACTTATGGGATGCAGTAAAAGCAGTACTAAGAGGAAAGTTCATTGCAATCCAGGCCTATCTCATGAAAAAAGAAAAATCACAAACAATCCAACTTACGCTTAAAATAACTAGAGAAAGAACAACTAAAGCCAACGACCAGAAGAAAAGAAATCATAAAAATTCAAGCAGAAGTAAATGAAATATAAAACAGAAAGACAATCCAGAAGATCAATGAAACCAAGAGTTGTTTTCTTTGAAAAAATAAACAAAATTGATAAACCATTGGCTAGACTCACAGATTAAAAAGAGAAAACTCTCATAACTATTATCAGAAATGAAAGGGAAGAAGTTACTGTGGTAGAAGATCTTTTCCCTGGCCCCAAAGCAACAGTTAATCTGCCAGGAATGTTATCATACTATGGAGGCGGTAGCTACATCATGTTCTGTGGAGACTGTAGCTATGTCCTGTCATCATGACCAAAGATAAACAAGCATCGCCTCCGTGCTCTGCAGTTATACATAACTGATTAAGAGTTGCCAGTAGAAACCACATGTAGCCAAATAGATGAGTCATTACCTCAGAGTATAAAAGGAGCTCCCCTAGATCCCCTGTTGCTCAGCTTTGGGTAACAATATGCCTGAGCCAGTGCTGGTGCTTGCAATAAGGTGCTATTTTCTCTACCTATGAGTGCTCAGTTGTCAGTCTCCTCGCCATCTGGAGGCTCTGCCCTAACATTACAGCAGACACCGCAGAAATACAAAACATCCTAAGAGACAACTATGAACCACAAAGTGGACAACCTTGAGGACATTGGCTGTGTTTTTAAAAAATACAGTCTATCAAGACTGAACCTGGAAGAACTGGAACACCTGACCAGAACAATAGAAAATAAATAAAGAGATAATCTAAAGTCTCCTTAAAAATGAAAGCCTAGGACTCAATGACTTTTCTAATGAGTTTTACCAAACTTTCAGAGAATAATTAATACCTATTCTTCTTAAACTCTTCCAAAATATTGAAGAACAGCGACCACTCCCAAATACCTTCTATGAGGCTAATATCACACTGATATCAAAGGCTGATAGAGACATCACCATGAAAGAAAATTACTGACTAACATCTCTAATGAACATAGATGAAAAAATTCTCAACAAAATATTTGCAAACTGAATCCAACTACGTATCAGAAAGATCAAGCATCAGGTGATAAGATAAGCAGGTGGGATTTATTTGAGTGTTACAAGGATGGTATACCATACAAAGAAAGGCAAGGAGAAAAACCACATGATCATTTTAGTAAATGCAGAGAGAGCTTTTAACAAGACCCAACACCCATTTATGATAAATAAAATGGAAATAGAAGGTACATACTTCAACATAATAAACCCACAACCAACAACATAGTCAAAGGTGGCTATTCTCCAAAAGTATGGAAACAAGAAATGCTGACGAGGATGTTGGTAGGAGTCCAAATTGGTACAACCCCTATAGAAAACAGTGTGGCGATTCCTCAAAAATTGAAGATGGAAATCCCATGTGATCCCACGATCCCACTTCTGGATATTTACCCAAAAGATACAGAAACATTAATTTTTCAGAGATTCATGCACCTCCATGTTTTTTGCAGCCCTATTCACAGTAGCTAAGAACTGCAAACTACCTAAGTGCCTAATGTCAGATGAATGAATAAAGCCGATGTGGCACTTACACACAATGGAATACTACACAACTCTTAGGGAGATGAAATCTTATCATTTGAATCAACTTGGAGGAATCTAGAGGTGATTATGCTAAGTAAAGTAAGTGAAAAGAAGAAAGATAGATACTAGATGACCTTCCTCATAGGTGGAACATGAATAAACAAAACAAAGGAACAGACGAAACAAAACCAACCCTTGGACACTTGCAGCAGAACTGAGGTCACCAGCAGGGAATGGGACGGAGGGGGTGGGTGTGGGTAAGTGGTGGCAGGGCTCCCGGACTGTGGTGAAGAACACTTGGTGATTCGGTGGAGGGCAGGGTGTGCTGACATAGGTCTGCGGAAAGGAAATTGCACATATGGAGAACTACACATATGAGTTTATTTTAATTTGTAAAACAAAGTTACTGAAATAAAAAACAAACACGCCAAAGCTTCTTAGTCATGCCCTTGTGACTCAGGAGGCTGAGACAATGGTATATGGACCACAGACAACCCAAAGACCTAGGTTCAAGACCTAAGGCCAGAGTGAAAAACCAAAATGAACAGCTAAGTAAATAAAGATGTTTATTTGTCCTCAAAAACAATAAAAAATGCAAATAAACATGGTCTATAAGGTCCTCCATGATTTGCCTGAACACTTATAATTCTCCTTGACATGTTATATTAAAACCAATTTTAAAAGTAAGTGGTTTAGTCAGGTACCTTTGACTAATTACTGAAATTCATTTTATTTTACTTCGTTTAATTTATTTTAAAGGAAAGGTACAGGTAGGAATGTAGGAAAGCAGGGAGGCAGGCAGGAAGGAAGAGAAGGAAAAAGCATTTTATTTATTTAATTTTCACATTGGTTATTTCTGCCCTGCCTCCGCATCCCCCCAGCCCCCACACTCCTGGAACCTGGACACAAACCTGGGTCCTTGGGATGTACGTTGACTACACTCCTGTGGAGGCGACTGACCTAATGGCTACTCCACCAGAGCATGCTGAAACTAAAATCTCAGGGTGGTTTATGTGCTTTTAATGGCTATGTTCAAACAATGTAGGTGAAATAAATAAACACAGATAGAGATATTTCAGAACGTTGGTTATGGGTCCCAAGAAAGATCATTAGCTCCAGGGTACACAGCTCAGAACCAACTCTCACCAGTTTTGAGTCTGTTTGACTCAAAAGAGTGTGTGTGTGTATAATCCATTTATCGATAGACACGTTGTTTTCATATCTTGCTCATTTTGAATAATGCTGCAATAACATGGGAATGCAGAGAGGATCAATTTTTTAACCTTTGTGTGCCTTTGATTCCACATCTGCAAAATGAGTATAGTAATTGCCCCTAAATCTCATCTCACCACCAGAAGGGGGTGCCAGCCTCACCCCAGTACCACCCCACCCCACTTGCAACTCAGACACAGAGCAGGCCCCCAGGTCATGCTTGCAGTATTTGCTCTATTCTATTTTTTTTTTCTTACTTACTTAAATAGATTTTCATATTTCATTAAGTCACTTGGTCCCTTTCCAATTCCTTTTGCTCTCAAAAATTTTGCTTGTACAGGACCCTGTACATTGTGTCTACTTTTAGATAACATTGCCTTATTCATAGCAAAACAATACCTATTTACATTTCTTTAAAACTCCCTCTTGGTGTAATGACAATACTAGAAAGAATTCCTCAGATTCTGAATTTTTATCTGAATGCAGATTAATCTTCTCACCTACCTTCCTTCTCTACGTGTCTTCCCAAGGCAACACACACATCTCTTGAGGATGAAGGGCATTTTACTAATAAAAAGTGCTGTTAATTGAAGTGTTAGAAGAAAGTACTTTCTTAGTGTCTTCTGAACCAGAAAATCAAGGTTAAAGAACTATTCTTTCCATCCTTTCCATATTAAAAGTCTGCCGCATGCTGATGGGGGAAACTGGCAACATTGCTGGTGGAAATATAAATAAAATGGTGCAGTCACTTTTGAAAACAGTTTGAGAGTTCCTCAGAAAGTAAAACATAAAGTTACCAGGTGACTCAGCAATTTCACACATCCAGAAGTGAAAACCTGTACACATCTGCACACAGGTATTCAAAGCAGTATTATTCATAATAACCAAAAAGTGGGAACAACTCACAGTGAAATCACCAGGAAAGGTGAAGTGAACAAGGGCACGGCTGTTAAGCAGATTTAGGTTCTGCTTCCTTCATCTTTACAGTAAGAGGAGGGAGACACCCTTACAAAGAGAGATTTTCCTTTATATACTTAGCTGCCTTTTACAAAATGGTAGCCACCACCAAGTTTTCACAGCCCTCCCATGAAATGTTACTTTTGCTAGAAAGACATGTTTTGGAGGTGACAGATTGTTGCTCCTCTACAAGAGAAAGGTGGGATACGGGTGTCCTCAGGGCCTTTGGGAGTCTGGGAGCTGGAGCTGACTGGGATGATAGAGGGGGACAGAGTGGGGCAGATTTGATCTTTATCGGGAGGCATGCGTTCAATGTGGAACATCCTGTGGTGAGGTGCTGAAGCAGGTGTCCACCTTATGTATCTGTGGACAGGAAGAAACACAGACCTGATGCCGAAGAACAATCCAGGGCAGGAGAAAGATGCGGCCATCACCTTGGAGAAGATGTCAGAGGGGACCTGAGGTTGGTGGAAATGAGAAGAGAGAGAGGAGAGAGAGAAGCAAGAAAGCAAGACAGGACAACATGAGTCACAAGACCACACTCCAGAACACACCAACTCAGAGCATGAAACAGAACAGTACTGAGTATGTTTGTGGCAGAAGACCTTTTCCCTGACCCCAATGCAACAGTTAACCTGCCAGGAATTTTCCACATGCTATGGAGGCTGTAGCTATGTCCTTTTCTACGGACACTGTAGTTATGTCCTGTTATCGTGACCAAGGACAAGCAAGTATACCCTCCCTACTCTGCAGCTGTACACAACTGATAAGAGTTGCCAGTAGAAACCACACGGAGCCAAGGAGATGAATCATTACTTCAGAGTATAAAAGGAGCTCCCCTAGAAACCCTGTTGCTCAGATTTGGGTAACAACATCCCTGAGCCAGCACCACTGCTTGCAATAAAGTGCTGTTTTCTCTACCTGAGTGCCCAGCTGTCAGTCTGCCATAACATATTCACAGGGGCTGTTTCTGGGTGGCATGATTACAGGGCATTTTAATTGTCCTCTCCTTAAAGTTTATTTTTAGTATTTTTTATAACAAAAAGCGTAATTATTTGAAGAAGAAATTGTACATGTATACAAATACGTGCTATTGCTAAACACATGTAGTATACTGACTGCTGATATTCTTTCTAGATTGAATGGTCTAGTTGTAATGGTCAGAGTCATTTGTTAATACCACGGCAGATCAGAATTCCTGGGGCTATAATTTGAAAGGCCCTGAATCAGGATTTATCATAATGCTCCAGCTCCCCTGTTAACAGGTGCAGTCACTTATCTTTCCTTTGTTTCTTTTTGTTCTATCCCCACCACCCCGGCCCCCTCAACCTCCCTTTCTGCCTCCTCTCCTTGCTCTCAAAATGGGGACAAATCTAGAGTAACTGTAGTAAATGGAAGAGCATAGCCCGGGGCAGTGAGGCCAAATGGATAAGAAACAGAACTTGTCTCAGACTTTTCTCAAATCCTGGGGTATTAACCACTTGCCAAAGGGACTCCGGAGCCCATCCCAGGCCCTGAAGAACAGTGCCCTATGGCATTGTCTGTAGCCCAGTCTCCTTTGCAATCTCTTTCTTTCTCCTTCCTGCCACTTCAAGACTCTGGTCACCCAGGGTCCTTTAGTTGCCCAAAGTTCTCTCAAATCCACCAATAATCTTTCAAGATCTGAAATGTTCTCTTCTTTCCATTGGGCCCAAGGAGTCATATCTGTAATGCTGAGTAAAGTGGACACCCCTTAGGCCCACAAGGTGTGAAGGAGAGCTGCTCCTCATAAACTCAGAAGTTTGTTCAAAGACTCAGTCTCTGTATAAACATCTAATATACATTAGCTCAATTAATTAAGTCTCGCCTGAGCCTAGAGACGTAGGAATTGTACTTACTTTATAGTTGAGGATATTGAGCCTCAGGGATAGCAAATGACTCTCTAAGGTCCACACAGCTGAAAAATTCTCATTGGTAACATGCTGACACATCCAACTTTGTGCAGCAAGTCTTATTTCTGCCCTACTCTAGGCCTCAAACCCTTGCAGTCTGATCTTCTAGAGTGATCTCATGTCCAACCTGTTGTTCCAGGTCATCAGAGAATCATTACTTGGAGAAATGTATAGGTTGGCAAAATGAATTTAGGAAACCAAAATCCATATAAAACAAAGCAAACCCCAATCAAAGTGATTTGTACATCCTCAAATGAAATATAATTTTATTAAGCTCATGTGATGCTTACTGGTACTGAAATAATGTGCCCTTAAAAGAGATACAAGGGTTCTATATTAGGGATTCTTTGCTCACACATTTATTATCCCTAGGATAACCAACTTTATCCAGAAAACCAACTGATCTGACCATTACATTCCTAGTCCACCTTCAATAAATATTTTCAGTATTCATTTCTTTCTTTTTTATTTTAAGGAGAGGTACAGCAGGAATAAAGGCAAACAGGCAGGAAGAAGCACTTTATCTATTTCGATTTAGTTGTTCACATTGGTTGTTTCCACAGCCCTGGGTCCTGAACCTGGGACCTTGAGATGTATGTGGGACTGTCTCCTGGGTGTACTAGGCCACTAGGCCACCAGGGAGCACCCTCGGTAGTCGTTTCTTTTAGCATCAGAGGCTCTTAGATTCACTTCACAAATGTTCATCAGGGTTAACCTGATATTTGAAGAATGAAGAGAGGCTAGGTAGGGGAGGGAGTAAAAGGTAAAATTTTCCTTCATATTTCTATATGAAACCGAATTGCAGTCTTTGTTTTTACTGCTGATTGCCTTCACTCCACTTCTGTCAGCCAAACAAAATGCATTTACCTTTTCTAATCTTGGCTCATAAATCAATTCTTTCAGCTCCTAATTACTTTGGCTGTTCTCTCTTGAAAATCTTCCAAAATATCTAAAACCCACTTTTGAGGGGAAGAGAGCATGTGTTGGCTCAGGGCAAATGTGATGGGACATAAATTGAGATAAACTCTCACCAACAATGAGGTCATAATATTACATAGCACAAGGCTTTGTTTAAGAATATATTTAGGTTGCAAATCATTATTAAAAGCACCCCAAGCATTTTCTTCCTTTTCATGTTGTCCCCAAATTTTCATTCTGGAACAGGAGACCTTGTTTTACTCAAATCAAACTCAGGATCTATACAACCTAACTCAAGTACAACAAGAAATCCCAAAGTACCTTTGCAGCTTAGAAAAACACAGGCTGAATTTTCAGTTTTCTCTGTCACCAAGACTTAAGAAAACAAACTTTATGATCCCAGTGTATGCTCCAACTCCAGAAGCACATTTATTTCAGGAAAGGTGTCCTCCATCTTGCCTCTTCACCTGTCTCCTTGCCTGCCCAAGTTTGGATATAATAACACCATCATCCATCCAGCTGTGTAACACAGAGGTTTAAAAGTCACCCTTGCTATCTCTCTTCTTCCCTCCATCCCCAACCACTCCCTCAGCAACACCCCACAATGCCCCCATCCTCAGGCTACTCCTATATACTCCAGGGGTCTCTCCTTCCTGCATCCTCACACCATCTCCCAATACCACCTTCTTCTCACTTGAATGGAGCAGCATCCCCACCTTGTTTTCACCTTGTCCCAAGCCATGCCTGTCACTTTCAATCTTTCATGATTTCCCTTTGATCTTAGGATGAAGAAAAGATAACTACAAGTGACCCATAAACAGGGGTTTGAACTACATGGGTTCACTTATACATGGAGTTTCATGTGTGTACATTGCACACGCGATTTATTTTTTCTTTTTCTTCTTTTGTTCTTCCCCACCCCCAGCCCTGGTGGCAAACTCAGGTCCAAGTCCAAAGCTTTCAGAGCCTGAGGCACACTGGTGGGGAGGTGGCAGGGAGTGGTAGGAAGATTTTCTTATAAACAACAGATGTAACAATAAACCCAGTATAATACAGAAAATGTATTTTTTTCTTCTTTACAGTTAATAATATTTTCTTTTCTCTAGCTTATGTTATCATAAGAATAAAATATAAAATACATATACAAAATATGTGTTGATCCACTATATTATGGGTTAGGCTTCTGGGCAAAGGTAGGCTATTAGTGGTTAGGTTTTGGGGGAGTCCAAAGTGATAGATGGATTTTGGACTGTACATAGGTTGGCAACCCTTGTCCCCAGTTGTTTAAGGGTCAATTGCTTCACACAGTCACAGGGCCTGGCATGGTCTGAACTGTAGCAGGTACTCAGTTTTCTACTGAGCCATCCCTCTCCCAACTCATTCACCTCACTCCAGTAACACTATCTCTCCTGTTAGGAGAGCTCTGAGTCCTCTTTCATCTCACAGAGAAGAGATATTACTCATGCTCTTCTCTCCCTGGCTCTCCTTTACCTAGACCAGGGATTCTGAATCCTGGCTGTCTGTTGGCATCATCTAGGAAGACTTACCCAATCCCTAGGGGTTCTGATTTAATTAATGTAGCTTCGTTTCTGTATGCTCCATGCCCATTACAATGCCAGGTACATAAATGTCAAATATTTAAGAGAGAAAGTTAGAGAAAGAGACCAATGAATTTCTCCCACACGTCATGAGATGGAATAATTACAATGGCTCATTTTTCTAGTAGCAACATGGAAAAGCTGTGTAAGTTGCAAGTTCATTGTGAGATGCTATTTCTCAAAAATAATGCTAGTCTGACAATATCTAACATGCTAATGTGGCATATTACTGTGAGAATATTTCATTGTAATCCAAAGCCCATTCCCCATTAGTATTAACTAGGACTTTTAACAAAAGAGAATTAAATGTTTCTATATGTCACAAAAATATTCTTGTTTTTAAGAAAGATGACATCTTTTTCATTTTAAGCTAATTGTTTGATAAGAGGAAAAAACAGAAGTTTAGTAAAAGCACACATCCCTCCATACACAGGAGAAATCCAGATAAATGGAATGACATGTCATGTGGTATTAGAGTAAAAAATACGAACCTATTCCTAAATTTGTGTGTCATCCCTGCACTGGTGCCATACAGTACCGTTCCCGTCTTTAGAGCATATGCTGCCCATGTGAGCATCAAGTCGGTGTTCAAAGGGCTTTGCTGTTACGTGTGAACAGATCCTCCAGGCTCAGAAACACATGGCTGTCAGAACCACGTGCAATTTCTCTATTAGATGCAATGAAACAAACTGGGATGTTGACGCGTCCTCCCTCCACTTGTCACCGGATGTGTGGTAAGACAAACACAAAGAAACGCTGAAGGGTAGGCTCTGGCCCATAGCCAAAGGTTACTTATCAGTCGAATAAGCTGCTTAGAACGAGTCTTGTGCAAACCATTATGACTCACTCTGCAAAGGGAAAAATGCCAGATCTCAAGTGTTCACTCAAAACTAGTCACAACTGTCAAAGTCTAAAAAATGAAGCATCTACTCTATATAATTTATTAATTTTAGTTTATGTTTAAAGAAACAAAATGCAGGCAGGAATAAAGGTGAGTAGGCAGGCAAGCGGGAAGGGAGAGGAGGAAGAAGCATTTTATTTCTGAGTTAGTCACATTGGTTGTTCCCCCGGGACCTAAGCTTGCACATGGACTGTGCTCTTTCAGAGGCAGTTGCTCTAACTGCTACTCCACCAGGGCATACCTATAATTCATTATTAAAGCCATGATAAATTAAAGATCCATATACCTCTTGTCTGCCTACCATTTAGCACAAAACCCAAGGTTTTCATCTCTTTAACCTCAGTCACAATGCCTGGCACTTAAGGGTGTCCAAGAAATATTTGTGGACTTACTCAAACCTACCCATCAACTTGAAATATCCTTAGCTGAGGGTTATTCCATATTAGATGACAGTGAGGGAGTCCAGAGAACACCATTGTGTTATAAAAATCATTTTGACCCGATGGTGTTTGAGAATGAACTTTTTCTCCAGAATTCTCTGACCTGCCTAAAAGTAGACAGAATCTCCCAAAAGAATTCAGCTGTCATAAATCTCCTTCTAGGAAGGTAACTTTTATCACCTGAGACTAAGGCCTGTACCACATTTAAACAGACTTTGTCACAAAACTATCATTTTCACCCCTATTCTCCTAAAGGCCCCTTTGTCTTTCCTAAATGTTATTTGTTTTTCTTTAAGTGCCCTTCACACCTGCCTTCTTCCCCCATTAAAGGTGGTTTATAAGCCCCAAATTTTAACTGCCTCCTTGAGTCACATTTCTCTCTGTGAAGCTGGGCAAATATACAGGAATTTTAAAAACCTATTCCTTTCTCTTGCTAATTAGTCTCTTGTTAGTTTAACGTGCAGTACCATGGCCCCCCAAACACCCCAAAACCTGAGATGTTAGGAGTTTTTTCTCTCTGACAGCAAGATCATGGAAACCTCGATTTCTAGAATACCTCTGTCAGATATTGAAAACACTCAATCCAGACAAACGAAAGTGAAAACAAGAGGTAGAAGAGAAAGGCACAGAGAACTCACATATGAAAACTGGAAGAAAGCAAGTTCCAGGGTCTGTGAAGCTCAGTGATAGGATCCCTAACGCACCACACCTTCAGTAGGGCCAAAGCCCTATTTCATGTCTCGTGGCTCCAAAGTCATCTTTGAGATTTGCCCCGCTTCCTCTAACTAGTGCAAAGATTAACTTCATAATCAGTCAACAGCTAATAAAGGAAACCATAGAATTACAAACTCTTAAAAGGTGGAACATTCAACTTAGTCATACAAGAATGGTCAAAGCTCAGTTTTACCAGCGTATAAAGAAATGTTTGTTGAAGACCATTAAGATGGGAAAAGGTGGTTAAAGACACAAACTTCCAGTTATAAAAGGAAGTCCTGAGGATAACTACAGTTAACAATACTGCATTATGTATTAAAAAGTTGTTCAGAGAGTATATCTTAAAAGTTCTCATAGTAAGAAAAATAAGTGTGGGTGAGCCCTGGTGGAACAGTGGTTAGGTCAAGCACCTTTGAAGGAGCACAGCCCACATACATTCCAAGGACCCAGGTTCCGTCCCAGGTCGAGGAGGAACAACGAATGTGAACTAAATAAAAATAAATAAATAAGAAATGAAAAAAAAATGTAACTACTGTGATGATGGATTTAACAAACTTGTTATGGGGATCATTTTATAATATATACCGACATTGAATCATTATGTGATACACCCGAAATAAATATGATGTTCTATGTCAATTACATTTTAATAAAACTATAATAAAATATAACAAAACAAAAGCATTAAGAAATTCTATGTTTTCTTATTAAATTGGCTTTTTTTTGGTAAGTCAATATCCACAATTAGCTAGGATGCAGTGAAAGGAATTATGATGCATCGCTGGTGGGAGTTACTCCTTGAAGATGGGTGTTGAGATGGGTCTAAAACTTGTGAGCAGGCATTTCACTCTGAGGCATTATTTCTAGGTTAATCCTCAAGCATCTGACTGCATACCTACACCACAACACCATTACACAAAAGCAAAAACAACAGCAAAAACTGGAAACCACCAAAATATCCAATACAGAGAAAATAGGTGCAAAGCTGTTAACGGATGAAAAAATGGAGGGAAGGATAAATTTGATTTGGAACATGCTGAGTGTGAGGGCTTGTGGGACATTCAGGTTGTGATTGCCTCAGACAGAAATGGAAGACTGATGCTTCAGAGCAAGAGCAGGACGAGAAAGAAAGTTCTGGGCCTGAGAATGGGAAAGGTTAATGAGGCTCCAATGACAGCCAAGGTCATGGTGGAAACCCGTCACCAGCAAGGTTGACTCCAAAGAGCATGTGCAGTGTAGCAGACGGAGGCCTGTCTATGCACCCCCACTCTAAGGAAGACCAGAAAAGATCGGAATCAAAGTGCTAAATTTATGGGTGGTTTTAATATTATTTTCTCTATACTCTTCTGTATTTTGTTGTTTTTAAGAAGTTTTTTTTTTCAATTAATATATACTCACTGTAACACTCCAGCATTTTTCCCAGATGGTAAAGTGTTCTCATCACTTTAAAAATATTTTAGGGGTGTGCTCTGGTGACCTAGTGATTTAATGCACCAGTCATAGTCCACATGCATCCTAGTTTCCCCAGTTCAAGACAGAGGGCTGTGGAAATAACCAAGATGAGCAACTAAATACAGTAAATAAAGTGCTCTTTCCTCCTCTCTCTTCCTGCTTGCCTCTGCTTGCCTTCATTCCTGCCTGCAACTTTCCTTTAAAAAAAAACCAAACCAAAAACCAAACCTATTTTAGGGCACGCCCTGTGGCTCAGGGGGCTGAGACACTGGCTTGTAGAAGAGATTCCAATAACTTGGTGACCCCAGGGAAGGGGTGGAAAAACTAAATGAATAAAGATGCTTCTTTCTCCCTTCCTCCTGTCCTCCCTCCCTTCTTTCCTTCCTACCTTCTGGGCTTCTAAAGGCAGCGCTGGTGGCTCAAGCACTCAGGTGCGACTAGAGTGTGGGGTGAAGGTCAGGGAACAACCAAAACAAATAAAGTGTTTCCTCCTCCTCTTCTTTTCTCCCTTAAAATGCTTCTTCCTCCTCTCTTTAAAAAAAAAAAAAAGCCTCTAAAATAAAATAGTAAGTTGTTCCAATCATCACCTCATTTGACAGATAAGGACAGGCTGACAGTCTTCAAAAAGGAAGTGACTTTTCCAAGGTCACACAGCCCACACAACTTCTGAAGCCCAGTCTGATGTTCCGGCAAATGATAGAAAAAAGAATTTGGTTTGCCATCAAGTTTTCTGAAGCACAGTCCTCACAAGTTGAGGAAGCTCTATAAATACAACCATAAATGTGTGCTTAATCATAGACTTTCCATTGCCTTATTGTAAGTAATCGCCTTGATGGCATTTTACCAAAAAGTTCCAGAGCAAAGTATAATTTCCTTTCTCAATAATCTTGAGGACTCTTTGTCCTTTACCAAAAGAAAAAGTATTCCGAGTGTTCTCCCAATTAAAAATAAAAAATCCTTCTTCTAGCTATTACGGCTGCCAGGTTTTTAATGTGAGTTCATCAACTCCAAGCTGCATATATATCTGGATAGGAATTATATATATTTGAAAACTGGTGAGCTCCTGTAATTCACTCTTTTATCACAGGATGTAGTGGAAGCAAAGTCATAATTCTTTCAAGTTCATCAAATTTGCAATTCCATTTGAATAAAAATCTCACTATCTTCCCTCACTGTTCATCTAGTGCAGACCCAATGACATAAAATATGATTTCCTTAAGGTGGAACATTATTTCCATTAGTTACATGAAATAGAAAGAAAGCTTTTACCTGCAATAAAGTAAATCAATTATGGGCTTTAAACTAACCTATGACATGAATTAGATTCACAAAATATACAACCTTTGTTGAAGGTGAGGGGCTACTGTATTTCTTGAGGGTGACTCTGCTCTATTTTTAAGGAAAGTTGTCTCACATGAACATGCAATATATGAAATGAACTGCACATATGACAGGTACTGCCTGCAATGAATGCTTCTCTATCCATCACTTACTACTCTGACAAATGCAAACAGTAGATGCTTTGCCAACAGTCATTTCAGAAAGGATGAGAGTTTAGTAGGTAAGAGCTGTAGTGAGGGCAGGTGGTCCTGAATTTGAAAAGCCACTTGGTCACTTACTAGGTGTGTGCTCTCTAGCAAGTGACAGGAATTTCACTGTCCTTAACTGTAGAAAGGAGATGATGGTACCTAAGATTTTTTTAGAAGATCATGCAGTTTGCACAGTGCCTGGAATACAGCAAGTGTTTGAAAAACTATATATTACTTACTATCAAGGTGATTTTTAAGTTTAATGTAATTAGGCCAGGAGGTCATCATACTGAGCTGGTTTCTAATGCCTTAGGAGTCAATTTAAGCAAACCAAAATCTCAGCCTTAAGTTTAAGAGATCAAAACCAGTCACAGACAAGTAAGCTTTTCCAGAAGAAGCAAACACTAAAGCAAATACTTTCCTTGCCTTGATTCTGGCTCTTCAACCTTTCCCCAGCTCCTGGTGATGTGGAGACAGAATACCCTGGAATCCCCAGGGCAGGAGAATTGACTAATTGACAAAACCTGAGACACTAAAACACAGACCTTTAGCAACCGGGATCTAAAGACACACCCCCTAGTTGCTCCCGCCACTTTACCGCAGGTCACCCTGCTAGCTCTCATGAGAGCTCCAGCCCGGGACACACCCACAAAGGAAGGAGTCCCATCCCAGGTAGATAGGAGAAACCATTTTTTGCCTTTGAAAGGCGTTGTGGTGTGGCGCCCCCACCCCCTCCACTCTCTTCTTAGTGTAACTTTCCCGCCTCACAGGAAGTTTAGACTGGCTGCTACTACTCTTAATAAACTTGCCATTTGATCCTGACCAAACAGCTCTGCGAATTCTTTGCAGACGACCCTGCATTTCATCGGAGTGTCCCAGCTCACCCTCACCCCGATCACCAGCTCCAAACCACTTGCATTTTGGTTAGATTTAGGGTCACCCTACCTCTCGGTTTGACTGGGATTGTTCTGGTTTAGCAAAACAGTCCCCTTGTCCCAGCATCCAGCCCAGTTTGAAATTCTGTCCCAATTTCATCAACAAGATACCGGGACACACTGCTAAGTCAGGAAAGTCTCAGGTGCTGACAAATAAACTTAAAATGTAATATATCTCAGTTTATCTTTTAACAGTAATATAATACAACCAGTATTTACAAAAGTCTTCTTTGTCCCTATTGCCCCAAGCCAGAAACCTCACCACTATTGCTTTGGACATTATTATGGAGACTCTGGAAAAGAAGACAAAATAACTTCAGAATTCTCTCCTTTTAGAACTAGGCCAGTACTTTAAAGCTCATGTTCATCCCTTTGTACCCATGTGATTCCCTGTTATGGTGCCCCATGTGCTGTTGGGGTGTGAGTGGTCATCTCTGGGGATCTAATCAATCAATTTTGAAGACTTTTAACCTTTGTATCTCTCACCTTTCTGCTTGAGATGAAACATGAGGAACATGTTTTTATTTTGACAATTTAAGTATAGACATGCCCAGAGAATCAGCTAGGGGATACATCCTGGCAGATGTCGACAACAGTCTATAGACTTGCCTTCTGAGTATGGAGCTGTGTGTTTCTTACTGCTAGGGAGAGCCCAGAAAGGCCTAGGAGCAGTAGGAAGATTAAGAATCACCTCCCAGGGCCTTGGAGCATGCAGAGGCTGACCATAAGTACCACTTTAAATGGGACTGTCCTGTTTTTTTTCATATTTTCGGACCATCCTTCATTTTAATAGAAATGTCAATTTTGTCCTGTTTTTAATAAACCAGGGCCTTGGTGGTTGTTGTTACTTTTTCAAGACAAGGTGCAGGCAGGAATGAAGGTGAGTAGGCATTCACAGATAATCTGGAAAAAGGCAGGGAATGTTCCTCTCCCACAGCATTCCAAACCCTTGTCTAGACTGATCTGTTCAAGAACCCAGAGGGAAAAGTAAATGCAAACGGTTTCACTGTAAGAAGGAAAATGGTAGCAGAGGGCCTGGCAATTGATTGGGGACAGCGGTTCCTTACCTGGCAAATGGGGCGTCCATGGAAGGCTCTGCCCTCAGCAAAGCACTTTGCTAATATGTCTGTGATAAAAGGACGTGCTTTTAGTATGAATACAACAGGTCAGAAAATTTTATATACAGGTACACACACATATTCATATACGAATGCACAATATAATCTCCATTATGTAAGAGAAAGCATATTCAAAAAACATAAATGCAATAGACCAAAACACAGGTTCTCACTTGGGTGGGCATTTGTGGAGAATATTTTTCCTCTTTCTACTTTCCTATTATTAGTTTCCCATTTTCTACAATCATGCATTGCCTGGAAATCTGAAAAAAAAAAAAAAATTAGAATGAGCAAATTTTGCTTTTAGCAGAAGGAAAAATTGAATATTCAGTTTTCAAAACAGCTAATGATCTAGCCTGCAAAAGACTTTGACCAAAGCACTGACAATACAGGTTGATCATTAGTGAGTGGGAGGAAACTTTCCAAATGTTGAATGAACAGCTCCAGATCCTTCTCAAGGTCAAAGCCTTTTTTTCTGTTAAACATTCTGGCCAATCGCAGAGCACCAAGGAAGGTGGGAGGAAAGGGGTGCAAGTGCTGTAAAAGTGTCAGAAGTCAGTAAGATAAACAAACTACCTCAATTAGTTCAGTTCACACACCCCATACCTGGGGAAACTCCTTGGTACATTCTAGAACGAAGAGCTTGAGCCTTAGGGATAGCACTTTTGGGAAGAAGCCATTTCTTACAGCAAAGCCCCAAATGCAAACCTCAAGGAGGGCTTAGGTTGGGTTTTACTCAAGTGCTGAGAGGAAACTTTATGTTCCAGTAAGGCTGCCCAGCTTACCGCCTAATCTTTTCCTGATCCGGGCCTCTCAGGTGTTGGCATCTAGAGAGACGCTAGCCTATCTCACCTGGGGTTGGGCAACCTGGTTCTACCACACCATCAGAGAAGCTGCAGGTGTGCAAGCAGGAAGAAGCAGTCTGCTTGATGGCCCAAGGTCAGTATATAGAAAAGAGATGGGGCAGGTCTCCCAGGTGCGAGTGGGGGCGCTGGGAGATCATTTCTGGGACACTGTATTTTTCTTTTCTGCTAAAGGGCAGACATGGCATCGCTGCGATCCTTCAAGACTTCTGATCACCAACCAGAGAAGGCTACTTTGTTAAAGCATCTAGCTATTAGGTAAACGGGTTTGGTTTGGGCTGGGGCCAGAAGACAGGCAGAAATGACTGAAAGTGTCCATGTAGGGAAAAGTGTCTCTACATATTGGGGAAAACATGTGGACGTCTGTAGAAGAGCAAAGAAATGGAGTTTGTGTCGAGAGGAGGGTAAGGAAATGGGCTGCCTGAAACATCAAGTTACACAGAAGGAAGGGAGGGGTAAAGTGCCTCTGGTTAGCCTAAACCGATGCCATGAGACGGGGCGCTTCAGGGGAGGGGGCTCAGCCCTGGGAGTCTGAACCCCAGCTCTCCACGGTCCCGAGTCCCGGCTCCGCAGACGCCAGCGGCGGCTGTCCCTCCGCTGCGCAGGCGCGCGGCAGCCGGTTCCCGGGCCTGGGGGCGCCTGAGGGGCAGCCGGAGGGCGCCGCCCGCACCCAGGGTGGACGGCGAGGCGGGTGGGTACCTTGGTGCCCTGGTAGAAGTCGTCGACGGATCGCGAGCCCATGAAGGGGAACTGCATGTGCGTGTGCGTGTCGATGCCGCCGGGCAGGACCAGCTTGCCGGTGACGTCGAGCACCCGCAGCCCTGCGGCCTCGCTCCCCGGCGGCGGCAGCAGGTCGCGCCCGAGCTCCCGCACCACGCCGTCCTCCACCAGCACGTCGGCCACCTGCGAGATGTCGTCGTTGACCACGCGACCCCCGCGGATCAGGAGCAGCGACGGCGCGGCCATGGCGAGGGGCGCACGGATGGCGGGCTCTGCAGTCTTTTGAGGACCTCCAGGCACGTGCGCGGTCTCCAGCTCAAGCTGCAAGGTCAGAGCCAGGGCGTCCCGGCTGCGTTTATCCACCGGCCTGGAGGCGAGGACTCCACCCCCAGGAGGGCTGGACTGGCCCCGAGCACTGGGACGGGGCTGCAAAATCAGCCCTGGACGGTTATGTCAGTCCGGATCCCAAGTGTGTTCAGTCTCCCTGCATCCAGATTGCACCCGCTCTCTGAATCATGAGGAGGGAAAATTTTGGCGTTCTAAAAATGAATGATGTTTGGTTTCCTTTATAAGAAAAGGCACATAAAGGTTTCCTTTATAAGAAAAGGTGGACGCAAATCCACCTCGTCCCTTCACTTGAGACATGTGTCTGTCTCAGATCCGACTGAGAGGGAGGGAGGGAGAAGAAGAGATGTATATAGATTTGATAATCACCACCACTGTGACCACCAGCAGCAATGAAAATATCCACGCTAGAAAGAACCACTTGGTTTGGATTTAACTTTAAATATATTATTAAAAAACTATACGAAGTGCAGATCATCACACAATCCCAGTAATTAGTAGTCACAGAAAGAAAGTTCCAAGCGAGGTGCCACCTTATGGCTCACGTGCTAAGCCTGCTGCTGTTGCATAGACCAAGTTAACAAGGACCTGTGTTCATGACCAAAATAAACAAGCAAAAAAATAAAAGTGCTCCCTCCCTCCCTCCTTCCCTCCCTCCTTTCTTTCCTTCCTTCCTTCCTTCTCTCCCTCCTTCCCTCCCTCCCTCCCTCCCTCCCTCCCTCCTTCCTTTCAGTGCTTCTTTCTCTTCTCCATTTTTAAGACAAACAAACAATACAAAGTTCAAAGTGAAATATTTAACTTAATTGAAATGAAAACAGTTTAGGTATCAACTATTATCCAGGTTTTACAAGAGCAGGTAATGTGACTTGATGGGTCTAGGTTTTGCTCCTAACTTTCCACAAAACTACCACAGAGGTCTTCAGGTAAGTCTATCATCCTTTTATTTCTTTGATTTTCTCATATATAAAACTGAGATAATTACTTGATAAAGATAATACTTGATGTAAAACTCGAGGTAATACAGATTGACTTTGAGAGGCAATGTGCTGATGGGTTTGAATGCACTGTAATAAAATGGAAAATGCCATATGCATTTATTTAACAAATACTAACTTTGTTAAGACGAACCATGGAGGGAGACTGGAACAGGGATAAGTGATAAAGATAAATAACATTCTTACCATCAAGATGCTAAGAACCATTGATGACACACATATATTTTAACAAGTTGACAAAACATAAAAAAAAACCCATCTAAATCTACCTTTGAAGAAAATAAAGATAAGCTTTTAGATGAAAGGAAGTGTTTGTGTCTGCCTTGAAGGAAATTAGATGTGGAAGATTGACAAAGAGGAATTTGAAACATGACATAAAGGACACGAACATATAGAGATGAGAGCTGGGAAGAGGAATGCTCTTCTAGGTAAAAGGCACAAAGGAGATGATGGTAAGTTGAGTCTGAACTCCATGGTGTCAAAATAGGGAGACAGGGTCAGAAAACTGTGCACCAACCCTTTCTTCACAGGGAGAAGGAAGAAGAAGAGAGAGAGGAGCAGTTCGAGAGAAGACAGACTAGAGTACCATGTGAAGGAAGGAAGGGATGCAGAATTTCAAGAAGAGCAGCTGCATTGAATGTTGTGGAAGTTTTGGAAAGAAGTGGATATTGACTCTTCCTGCATCTATTTTTGTTCTGTTTCCGGTAACAGTCCCTGGAGTTTCTCTGGTGGGAAATTCTCCACCTACATCAGAACACTTCCGGTGTAGGACTGGTCTGCTCACCTGCACTCTGCCCCTCCTCACAGTCACAGGGTGTACACCTGTAGGAGCCATCTAGGCAGCACACAGAAGCAGTCCACCTGTGAACAGAGCCAACAGAGAGCTCAGAAAGGAGAGACAGAAAGAGATCGGGCTCTCACACCATTGTTGGAGGTCCTGAAACCAGCCATGCCTGCAGTCCACCTAAACTCTCCACTGTTGGCTGCACTGCAGCTGATGGACTCTGGGCCTTGTGGTCATTTTCAACAGACAGCTGACAGACTGGAAAGATATCTTTGAGTGCGGAAACTAGGTGATCACCTGTGACCCCAGAAATGGTATTTTCAATCGTGAAATGCAAGGTATTATTATTGCCAAATTTTCTCAAGTGTCAGATTACAAAACCTCAACACAATGAAAAATTAGAAAGCATCAATAATTAAGTTCCAGAGATTTGGCTGTCAAGTTAGAAATAAGAAACCCAAGAAGGTTATGCAATTATCATCCAAAGAACCATTGTATAAAGGTGAAAAGAGTAATTATCCATATAATGAAACCCCTGCAAGCTCTATAAATAAGTAAGCACCACACTAGGAAAATCAGATTGGATATCAGAATGGTTGTGATATCTCTTCTGAAACTGTCCGGATGAATGATTTCAAAGGTTTCTCTATCTCAGACACTTCACAGCATGGAATGCCCTGCAACATAACACAAAACAAACTTCTCACATTTAATTAATTCAAACTTTAATCAGCAAAGGAGGTTTGTAGATTGTCATCTAAGCAAGAGGAAATGCCTCATTGAGATTCACGGACAGCCACAGAAGAGAGCGGTGGGTAAGTTTAAGGAGAAATGCCAGCTCACAGAGCTTTCATTTATCAACTTGATGGGCCGGAGGCCTGGGCTTGGACAAGTGTGCTCAGAGAGGAGGCTCACCCTGCCTGCCTTTTCTTTGCCCCACTTAGCCACTTCCTTACTGTGACACTCAGGACCTCAATGGGTGTTAAACAAAGACCCCATATAGGCACTGGGAGGAAGACTGGAACCAAGAATCTGCAGATTTTCATTATTCTTGCTGGGGAGAGTCAGTGTGATTGACTAACATACCAGAGTGTGTCTGAGAACACAGTACTCCTCAGAGGAGTAATTTAAAAGGAGAATTATAAAGATTTTTGTATTGCTGAACCTACAGAAACATAGCTACTTTGAAGTTCAGTGAGAATGATTGGTGGGAAGACTTTCCCAGCCCCGACTGTTGGTTAAAAGAACAGCATGATGGCAGAGGAGTAAAGAGTGGCTTCCTTTTCTGAGTGGCTTGGGTGTTTTAGGAAGCAAACCTACAGGCCCAGTTATAGCTAAGTCTTCAGAATCCTGCAGTCACCGAGTTTATTTTCCAAATTCTCCTAAGCAGTTGCCACTCCTGCTCCAGTCCCTGTGGCCTTGACAGGGTTTCAGGCTGCTGTTTCTACCCAAAGGAAAAGGTGTCCCTGCGGCAGCAGGAAAGGATGGGGAGGGGTTGTGAGCAAGACTGCCAGGAAGGAATGGGGCAGAGCTGGGCATCTACAGATAGCAGGCCTGAGCTGGGTTGGATTTCTAGGGCAGAGTAATGAGGTGATACCTGAATCAGTGAGAGAAGGTGGAACAGGAGGCAGCAAGGAATGCCTAAAAGAAAGAAAATAGAATGAATTAAATTAGGAATCACAGCCTGGCTGTGATGCCACTTCTGGAATGAACGTGGGTTTCATCACGCTCTATGCTCAGGCTGCCATCTCCTCTGCTGAAAAATGAGGAGATAGGTTAACCCACTGTTGGCGCTTTTACAATTTTGTGATCCTGGAAACAGGGACGAGAAGACAAGAGAGTGCTGGCAAAGTCTTAGGGAGAAGCTCTTCTGGGGTCAAGAGGAGTCAGACTTGCTTTCTGGATTCAGGACTAGGATTCAGAAGCAGAGGGGATCGGGTTGGAAAGCGGGGCGAGAATGAAGTGCAGGACCTGTAGTGATGGGGGATGACACCTGGCGACTGGTCCCGATGTCCTTGTGCTGATGAACAGGGGCTTTTTCCTTTTTTTGAAGGAAAGGTACAGGCAGGAATGAAGGTGAATAGACAGGCAAGCAGGAAGGCAGAAGAGGAAGAAGCACTTTATTTTTATTTAGTTGATCATCTGGTGGTTCTCCCTGGGCCTGGGACTTGAACCCGAGTGTTTGGGATGTGTGTGGACTGTGCTCCAGCCAGAGGCAGCTGACCAAATCACTACTCCACCAGGAACAAGGACATTTTTATCACTGCTCAGCATTAATGTGCCTGACTGGTGAAAATAGTCCCCTGACTCCAGAGGTGGAGAGAGAGCGGGCTGGGGCACAGCGGAGGGTACTGTCTAAAGCTCCACTGCTGGGCAGGGAAACAGGGAAAACAGTTGCTCTGTTAACAAAACCCGTTGTGGGAACTGAGACTTATTGAGCACTGATACATCACTTCTTTATATGCATTCCTCTGCTTCATCCTCACATCTCTTTGAGCTAAATACTCTTTTCCCCTTTAACTGATGATTCTTTTCAGGTCCAATGATTTTGGAGTGAGTTTTTCATTCCAGAACTGTCGTTTAACTGAACTCTAAAGCTGGGTTCAAGTCCTCCTGCACCTGGGCCTCAGGCTATGTAAATGTGTAAGTGATGAAGTCCTATATCCCTGACACCTCACTTCAGACATGCAGAACTCTGTTCCCTCATATTGCAGGGCCATTCACTGGTTTTAGTCAGGTAACTAATATCATAGCTTTAATACAATTTTAGAAAATTTTACAGTGGTCCTGTGTCAGATGAAATCTGGCGGGGTCAGAAGTAACACACCAACCCTGACCTGCCTGGGGGGAACTTTCAGCACATGGTACTGTGTATCTCTAGAAACTTCAAGGAAATACTTTTTAAAAAGACTTTTCTCTCCTTGCAGTCTGATGTGACTTGTTTTATGTGTTTGCTTGGTTTTTGTTTGCCAAAGGTACTTGCTCCTAAGAGGACAGTTTCAAGTACCCCTGGAAAAGTGGGCGCCGTAGTGTCTGCTTGCTTCCAAGGATTGCTGTAACAAGCTGTCACAAACTTGGCACCTTGAAAGAATTCAGATTTATTCATCTACCTTTCTAGGGGCTCTCAGGGGAGAGTTTGGCACTATACCAGCTTTTGGTGGCTGCTGGCCTTCATCGGCTGTGGTTTCCACTCTCCAGTCTTTACCTCCATAATTGCAACAGCTTTGTCAGTCTCCCTCAATGTCAGTCGTAGAAGGACCCTGGCGATTACAGTGGGGTCACCTGGATAATCCAGGATAATCTCCCATTTCAAAGTGCTTAGCTTCATCACCTCTGCAAAGTCCCTTGCCCTATATAAGGCAGCTTTCACAGGTTCTGGGGTCTAGAAAGATAACTGGTTATCTCTGAAGCCAATGACAGCACGTATGTTGTTCCCCTTGAACCAAAAGATGCTGTCTTCTCAAGTGATGGTGTAGGAACACCAGGCTCAGACTGGTGGGTTTCTTCTGCCCATGTTACCATTTTTTCTAGAAGCGTTCAGAAACTCTACTGCTACTTTAACTCACTTATGCTGTACAGTTTTCTTAGCAATTTTTTTTCCAGTAATATAATGGTATTTGAGGAAATTTTAAAAAACACTTGTGCTCCCTTGATTAGAAAGAGTATAAGAAAGTAAAATAAATAAATAAACTTGTACTTTGGAGCCAAACTGATCTGGATTTGAATTCTGGCTTTATTAACCTATCATCTATGGATTCTCAGCTAAGGTGCATGAAGCAAGAGCAAATCATTAAAAAATATTATTTGACCTTTGTTACACAGCTCCAATAGGGTTTGAATATTATATCTCTATATCTGTATATCTATATATATAAATTTAAAATAAAATACATGGAGTGAAAATCATCTTTTTAAGTGCACAGTACTGTAAGTTTTGATAAAGACATGTAGTCATGTAGTCACCATTAAGAGAGAGACTAGTTCCACAACCAAAAAACGTTTCCTCCTGCCCTTTGTAGCCTGTCCTCTCCCCCAGCTCTGACCCCCGGCAACCACAGACCTCTTTTCTGTCCTTGTAGTGTGTTGACTTTAGACCTTGTTACAAAGTAAGCTGCTGGGCATTTGCAGACCAAGAGAGTTTACCTACTTTGGTTTTAAAAGTCCTTGCAACTTAGCAGTACTATGCCTGTACCCTCTATAGGGAGCAAAACCCTTGATGTTGTCAAGGTAAAAAACAAAAGGTTCTCAAGGCAGATCTTACTGGGGTTTGCTTCAACTTTTTCAGGAATCCTGGGAAGACCTGGTCCTGGGCCAAAACTGAGCTGGGACTGGAGCAGAAACAACAGGACCTCATTGGGATCCCTCATGACTCAGTTGTATAGACATGACAGTGCTGAGACTCTGCTACCCCAGATGCTGGGGAATCAGTGTGAACACGAGAGCATATGATACAGAGAGAGGAGCCAAGGTGTGGCTTTGACAGGTACTGGCCCACCTGGGCCCACTTTCTGAATTAGAACCTTTCAGCTCCTGCATTGTCTGCACATAGAATTTTATACTATTTCTCTAATATACCTGAAAGGTAAGGGATTGCATATCTTTCTTCTTCATTAAAAATGTGGCTCATCTTAGACACTTACTTCTTGGGAGAAAATGAGTCACCCTTTCCCTGTAAGAAGTATTTAGTACCAGTAAGACAGACACAGTGAAAATGTCCTAGGTCAAGGAGAAACCTAACAACCCATCTGCTCTGCGACTGTGCACTGAAAGGCACTCATTTGTGAATTTCTGGAGAGTGAAAACTGCACATGTTTGTTTCTGTTTCAAAGCCCTATCACAGACCATGAGAGGAGTTCACTTCATTTTCCCCTTGGCTGGGACTCTAGGGAGGGACTTTTTAGCGTCTGGTCTGTATTAAAAAGAATACAACTGAATGTCTCTTTGAGAGTCTTTGGCGCTCCAAAGTGAGCTTCAGCGTCACTTACTATTCAATTGACGCCTTCAAAGTCCATTAGTATCATGAAAACAAGTATTGAACTAACTGCATTAAGTAGCTGTAAATGCCGAAATAAACCACTAGGTGGCTTCTTTTGGTTTGGCTCAGTCATTTGCTAGGAGTAAATGAGAAGCCATCCCTGGTGACTTTCTCTATTGCTATGTAGTTATCTTTTATTTAAAATTGGAAATAAATACCTTGTTTCTTTGTTCCCTTGACACTGACTAATGCATAATTTTTGTGGACATGTCTAAAATATAGGTACAATTTCATGGTGTAAAATGATGATTTTCTAGATTTGTAAAATAATACAGATTAAACAAAGTTTTTATGTTGTGACTTGAAGCACATAGATATTGAGCACAATTATTGAGCATACAGTAGTCCCTCTATAAATACTTATGGAATCATGAGGCAGGAAGTTTTGCTTCCATTTAAAAGATGCAAAACTATGGCTCAGAGAAGTTAATGGTCTATGGAATATAGTTAGCCGATCAGATTTCACAGTCAGTTTCCCACACCCACTACAATATACTGCAAGGTAAATGAAAATTGTATTTTCGGACTTTAATTTGATAAAACAAGCACTTTTCTACTTCAGACAAACAAATTATTTGTAAAGGAACATCTCAGACACATTCTAAAAGCAAACAGAAATAAAGGACTATTATTTGTATATTTGTTCTCTAATCTTTTGCTCTCTTTCTTGATGAATAGCTTTCACAAACTGACTCACTTGAAGTGTTCAGTTGAATGGTGTTTAATATACAGCTCTTTCTCCACTTAGAATTATTGCCAGACTCTTTCAAGAGAAAAGACCCCAGGCTCTTTCTCTAAGTAAAAATTTTATTGTGGATTCCACAAGAGGAGAGGGGTTCATTCACACTCTCCCCTAACTTTGGGAGAGCAAAGCTATGAAACAGATTTTTCAAAGGCATATGTACTAGATGGTCCTTTTCTAGCACATTTGTGTCCCTCATCATGCTTCTTCATGCCTCTTCACACATCACATGTCTCACTATAATGTTAGACCTCCACTCTGGGGGTGAATTTTATGATGTTAATGAAGGGATGTCCCTGCGGGGACACAAATGTGATCAGGTTCCAATCAGATCAACAGTGGGGGCTTTGTGATGACTGGTGAGTCTTCTGCAGGGAAAGTCTTAGGCTGACTCAAATTTCCCACTTACTACAAGTTAGAACAGCTAGTTTCTCCTAAGAGGGAGTGGTGGGTAGAGCAGCCCATAATGGGGTGACCCTCCGATAAACCCATTGTAAATTGAAAACATAAATTGAAAAGGCTTCCTGGGAGCTGCAACCTACTGAGCTGCAGCGCGTGCAACCTCAGTTGCTGTTGAATGCTTCCCTGCTAAATGTTTATTGTTTTCACACCAATGTTGAAAAATCTTAAGTCAAACCATCTTAAGAAGGTGACCCTCTGTTTTGGCTAAGTTTTGCAACATTCACCTTCATCTAATTTCAGAATATTTTCATTGGCCACCAAAGAAACTTGTAGCCATCAGTAGTAACCAACCCTTCCACCACCACCCTCTCCCAATCTCCAGTCCTAGGTGATCACTAATCTACTTTCTGTCCCTATAGATTTGCCTCTATAGGACACTTCCTATGAAGAGGACTGGACCGTTTATGATCTTTGTAACTGGCATTTTTCACTTAGCATAATGTTTTCAAAATTCACCCATGTGGTAGTATGTTTTAGTGCTTCATTCCTTTTTATTGTCAAATATTATTTCATTGTATGGCTATATCCCACTTTATCCATTTCTCAAATGATATAGATTTGAGTTATTCCTTTTTTTTTTTTTTTTTTTTAAGCTATTATGAATAGTGCTACTATAAACTCATGTACAAGTTTCTGTGTGAATATATGGTCTCATTTCCTTTGGGTATATACCTACAAGTAATTTTCTGGGTCAGATGCTAACAATAGGTTTAACCACTGAGACACTGCCAAGGCAGTCGAACAGTGCTACATCCCCAACAGTAACAGATGAGCGTTCCAGTTTCTCCACATTTTGGCCAACACTTCTTATTCCCTCCCTGTCAGATGACAGTCAAGCCAGTGATTCTGAAGTGGGTGTTTTTGAATCTCAGAGCAAATGTATTTCCCTTTGTAGACATTTCCCAAGGCTTTCCTTTCATGATGAGATTCAGAACCATTCACAGCCCTGCTTCACTTGTCCAGATATCAGCAGTGTCAAGATAACACTGTCCTTTTTCAGGGAATCTACTTTTCACTGAGAAACAGGCAAATAACAACAGTCCTAGAATCAAGATAACAGGACAATGACTGCTATAAGAAAACTGCTTTTTCAAAGAGTTCTATTAATAGACAAAATGCATAATACATGATGGAGGAGAGTTTGAAAAAGATTGTTCTCATTTGGAAAAGGAACCTGCAACATTGCCAATTAAACTTTATAACAACTTCTTTGAAGCTCTAAGAAAGGCTTCTGAGTCTTTTTTTAACTTCTTTTTTCTCCAATCCTTATAGTAAACTTTGAGAGTCAGTGTTATCCCATTTTCCAGATGAGACAACAAGGCTTAGTGGGATCAGGCCACTTATTCATAGTTATAAAACTCTTAGATAGTGGAGCTCTGATGTCAGCTCTGATGTGTCTTATTCCAAAGGCCATGTTTTTAAATCTCACTGTATTATTTCTCCTTAGTAAAGCTTCCATGTCACTTTTTGGAGACTATTAAACTTCCTTGGACTTAAGCCTCTTTCCTACACATGGGGAAATCCACCCCAACCTTTCAGTATCTTTACTTGAAATTAGTTTTAGTAAATTCTCCTCTCCTGTCCTATATTAAAAAATAGGTATTTTATTATTGATAAACCATGTGTGCCCTAGGTTAACATAGGGCGATTTAGTCCTGTAATGTTCTAGCCTGGGCCTCTAAATTTTATTAATCCTCAAACTCTGTGTTCAAATGAAATCTTGTAGGAAAGTCTAAGATATAAACAGACTGGCCGTTGGAGGAGAGAAGCGTGAGCGTTTTTTGGTAGCCAGACTCTCAACTCTGGCTGCGTTTACTGAGCACTTACACTGTGCTTCACCTTCACTGTTCCAGCTACTTCAAGGAATGTGTTACTCTGCGGGTGACCGACACGCCTGCCACAGTTGCGTCATAGAACCAGAAGTGGAGGGAGCCATGTCATGGCTGGTGTAGCTGTAAAAGATAACTGAACTTTTCTTTTCTCCACCCCTTTAAAAGGAGGTTTCTCTCCTCCTGGATATTGGGTATGCAGCTTGCAGTGTGTGCTACAATGAGGCAACTAAGGGATCTGAAAAGCACTAGATTCTAGGAGTCCCATAAAGTCTTTCCAAGACTCAGGCCCCGAGGTCATTTTCCTGGGCTGCAGGCTCTGCAGTCTTTTGTCTCCTCACTCCTGAAAGTCCCACCAATTCCACACAAGTGGGCTATCAAGGGTCTAAAACGGAACACCCACAACTTTTCAGAATTGTTCTCCTGCCCAGGCCCCTCTCTGACTTGAAGAACTAAGGACAATGGGAATAGCCCCACAGGCAAAGGAAAACCTCCAATTCTTCTCAGCCTTAACAATGCCCTGAATCAAAGGACCATCTATCTGCTACCCACTGAGCCTCCACCTTTCTCCTAACCCAGAAATGGTCTTTTGTCCTTATTCTCTTGATGACATGAGGACCAGAAACTTAGCTGGAGTGAATCCATTTTGTAATTTTGTGTGGTGTGAATTCATTTTGTAACTTTACGTGAAAACTAGTGTGTTAAGATAAAATTTGAAAAACGTGTTTACTTCACTGGAAATGTTTTGATGTTCAACTTTTCATGAAAAACATTGACATCAAACAGGCTTATCTATAGCATGCAAGCAACAGCTTCATCAGAACTCACCAGATAAAGAAAGCTGTCTTCTTTTTGCAAAACCCAATGCAGTTCTCAGAACTCTTGCCCACTGAGCAGGTCACTTCACTGCCTCATAAGCCTGTCAAGGGAGGTGCTTGACGTGAAAGTGTAAGACGGTTATTGAAGGAAGCAGCTAAGGTTGGGCTACCCCCTCATCGCAGAATTCCTGAACCCAAAGCTGGAACCAGATTTCAGCTGAAGGAACTCGGCACTGAGGCCGTACTTCTCAGCACCACAGATATGGTGCCCCCAGCTCTGCTCGCTCCCTGCCTGCAGCTGAAGATCCGAGAGGACTGATGGAACCCAAGTTCTTCTCTGTGGACTCTAAGAACCCTTTCTAAGTGCACTTGCTTGTGGATACCGTTTTTCAAAAGCTCACCCTTTGCGACGAACCTAATTACCCCCTTACGCCTTACCTATCATTTTCACCTTTGACTGCAATAAAACCCATATGGCCACATGGAACATGACTTTGTTATCCCATCGTTATGAGCATTATACACTTGCAGCACTTAGGAATGTAGTTTGTGAGAGTCTTAATCCACAAGACAGTTGATTTCTAAATAGTTGTATTTAAGAAACTGCCTCCTAGCCACTGGTTGACTGCCTCTATCCCAACACCCCAGTGCCTGCTTCCAGGCCTCAGCTCAGGCTGTAAGTCATAGGTCGGCCCCGGCTACCTCAGAATTTGCCACCATGTAAATTCACCACGTGGATATTATTAAATCAGGGCTTTTCTCTTGCTATTCATGCCTATTGTTAATGTACTCACTCATCCAGCCTGTGAAGAACCTCAGAGAAACAGGGAACTTTTGACACCCCCTCGCCCACCACTGTTACCAATTCTCCCCTTTCTTCCACTTTGACTTTTATTCAGATTGCAATGCACTTCCAGGGTCTCAGGGGTATGGCTGCACTTAGAAGCATTTGGAGTAATCATCCTTTCATGATGCTTCCATTTTTCTTCAGTCACCACAACTCTTAGGACATTCTACAAACAATGTCTCATTTGATTCAGTTCAGGCTTTAGAGATGTTTTGCTTTCAATAACAACAGCAAATACATAACACTATAAACTGACACTTCATATACATATACGTATATGAATATGCATATACGTATATGTATATGTAATCATCCAATATCTGTTATCCCCATTTACAGATGAAGATAAAGTGACTTGCTGAAGGTCACACACTAAGGAGCAGGACAGAATTAAAATTCAGGCAATTTGGTTCTAGATTTTTATATACTATGTGTTGCTGCTAACACATTAAAAAATTCTATAGCTTGTGATTATATGATGTATTGATACAGGTTATTTTAAATGTAGTTGAAAAATAACTGTTGATATACATTTACCAATTGCCTATTTTTATTTAAATTTACCTCAATGCTATGATTTCTAACTCAAATACTAAGACAAAACATTTTGCCCTTGTATTTGTAGGGAATAGATATAAAATATGCATACTTACGGCACTTACGACAGAGAAGCTGAGTTAATTTGATAACCTTTTTAGCGAATGGGACTATAACACGGTTTTCCTGCTTCAAATATTACTGTTGGCAGCCTTGCTTCTTAGGTACCAGGTACTGTTCTATGATAGATTACGGGTAGCACAAATTCTTTGCTCTCTGATTGCAAGTGGAGTTTGGTGTCCTATGTATAGCTCAGGTGTTAAGCCTGAGCTAGGGCGCAGTCCACATATAGCCCAAGAACTGGGTTCAAGGACCAGGGTGGGGGCTGGGGATAATGAACAACTTAAAAATGAACTAAATGTTTCTTCCTCCTCCCTCTTGCTATCTGCTGCCTGCCTTCCTCTTTAAAAGAAAAGGTGGATTTATTCCTTTCTGTTGAATCTGGGTTAGCTTTAGTGATGTTTGACTAATAGAACATGATAGAAGTAACATTTTGGGTCTTCCGAGACTAGGTCATAAGAAGGCCTGAAGGTTCTGCAGAGATGTCTTGGAATGCTCATTTTTGGATCCCAGCTTCCATGCTGGAAGGAGACACCAGTAGCAGCATGGAATGGTCCACTTGGAGAGGACCCAAGGCTCCTGGTGACCCTGGCAGAGCTCTCACAAATCAACCAGCACAGACTTGTCAACCAAACAGCTCTTTTGGGGAGTATGTCCTTTGACTCCAGTCTCCCAAAGGTAGGATGAGCCAATTCCACTATTGATTTGTGAGCCAACTAAATGACTGGTTACTTTAAGCATAAAGTTTGGGAGAATTTTGTTACACAGCAATAGGCGACCGACCATAAGATGTGCTAGTCTTTACAAATGTTACCCTGATTCATTCCTCACAATCATCTTATAAGGTAGCTATCAGTATCCTTATTTAAGACGAGGAAGCCGAGGTTCAGAGTTTGCATAATAATCCACATCTGCAGGCTTTAATTTAATGAGTATTTCTCTTGATTGATATTATGTCACTTTATGATCATTCTCCTTCACAAGACAACTGATGAATCAGACAAGACTAAGATCAATTCGCAGTTCTACCCTTGTTGGTTCTATTCCTTTAGCTAAGTAGGATACAGTTTATGGTTCATACAACAGTGAAGATTACAGATACATATAGAAGGATTGGTAGATGGTAGGCACTCGATAATGAGCAAATGTTACTTGCTTTGATAAAAATGCAGCTGTTTGATAAAGAACTCTTAGGAAATGGTCTGGGACAGCATGAATGTGGGATACACACATTTAGCATCAGGTATACGTCAAAATAGGTCAAAAGAATGACCATTTAAAGAAAAAAATCCTGTAACGTCACATAATGGGAAAACATGCATGTACAGCTTATTTTACATTGTGAATATTATTTCCCCCTCATTCTACCATCTTGAATGTTGACTACTTTAAGAAAAAGTGCAGTCAGCCAACTTTTGACGTATGCCAGTATCACAAGCAATTTGTAACCGGCACACTATTCTTGAGCAAGGGTTCAGGTATTCTGAGACCCAACCTTTCTACTTTAAAAACACTTTCAAAGAAAGGGAGAAGACAGGAATGAAGGCGAGTAGGGAGGCAAGCAGGAACCCAGGTCCTTGGGATGTATTTGGCTTGTACCAGCCAGAGGTGGTAGACTTAACAATTAAGCCACTAGATCACACAAATACTGACCTTCAGTAGAACAGTTCCATCAGATTGCCGTCACTTCCCTTGAAATCCAGGAAAGGGTGTGAGGGAAGGACAAAGCAGCTTGAAAGGACAGTTATGGTCACTGCTGTCAACATCACTGCATCTGTAGTAGATATTCAATACCTACTAAATTTAATGTTTTCCTTTATTCTTTTAACCCATCTTACCCATTTAATTCCACCTTAACAGTGGATAATGGTGGTAAACAGTAGGACAATTAAAACTTCAGCATCTTGTCAAGAGACTGGCTCATCTCAGTCCTCAGTGCTCGTGTATGGCACGAGCTAAGGCAGGGGCTACTGACTCACAGAATGTACTGCAGAGATCTAGATGGCATGTGATAAAACTGAGTAGTATCTAGTAAAGTCTGTATTTGTAAGTAGCTAACAGACCTTTTAAAAAGTACCTGTGGAACATTGAAAAAAATTAAAGACAAATTCCCTAAAGCATATACAATTAAAATTCTCTGATCTTGATGCCCTAAAAGTGAAAATTAATAAAAAAAAAAACAACAGAAAACAAAGTACTACTCATACCACAAATTCCATTATTTGGGAGAAAATTCAAAGAAAAAAGTGGGGAAACTTAAAAAAATTTAAAGGAAAGGGGCAAAGAGGGATGAAGGCTAGTAGGTAGCCAGGAAGAGAGAGGAGGAGGAAACATTTATTTTATTTAGCTGTTTATCTTGGTTGTTCCTCCCAGTCCCAGGTCTTGAGCCTGAGTCCTTGGGATGTATGTGGACTGCATCCTATCTCCTTATCTGTTAGGTCACCAGGGAAAAAACTTTAATACAACTTTTAGGTGAAAGAGGAAATCGAAACTAGAGTACCTAGAAAAGAAAACTAATGACAGCATTAAAATATCTGGTTTAGTTTAAGCAGGACTTGGAATAAAATTCACTGTAAATTTCATATTAGTAATTAAGAATTAATAAAAATGAATGAAGTGATAAGAAGCTAGGTATAAAACAACTGAATAAATTAAGGAAAGAAAAATGTAGGAAATTTAAGTGGAGAACAGTTGGGAAGTAGTAAAAGCACAGAATTCAAGACATATCACCTTGGAGGAAACAAAAACCACAAAAAGTCTAAAACACAAAAGCTAACAGGGTCAACTGTTATCTCAATTAAGGAAATAAGGTAGTAAGCCTATTATGTAATATGGGGGGAAAGTCATCTACATAGAATAGAGGTAACTTTGCTCAACTCTAGGACAAATAAATTTTGAGTATGTGGATAACTGGGTGCTTTATGATCCTGAGACGATATAAAAACTAGACAGACTAATTATTAATTATTATAGACAATACCAACCAAGTTGTTAAAAACCTACTTGCTGAATTTCCATCAGACCCAGATAAATTCATAAAAATTTTAAATAGAAATTTCTAACACTATTGATTTCAGAGTAAGGTAAAAGGAGAAAAGTCCCCAAATTCACCAGAATAAAATAACAAAACTTCTTAAAGATAGCACACACACACAAACCCACTGTAGACTAATCTCACTGATGAATAGCTGTAACTATCCTAAAATATAATCTAGTGATATTTTAAAACAGTAATACAGTCAAGTAGAGTTAATTTCAGGAATGCAAGGATAGTCCAAAATTTTAAATATATTAAAATTCATCACATTACAATCTCAGAGAATAAAAATCATATGATCATCCACTGATAATGAAAAGACATGCGATATTCTTGATTAAATTTAAAAAATAGGGATCAATGGATTCTCTTTAACATGAATAAACATATCTAAATTCAATTCATTACAGCCACTATATATAACATTATTCAAGAAGTATTTGACAATGTATTAAGACAAAGTGATTTTCAAATTGAAAGACTGTTTAACTGGAAAACACAAATAATTAATTGAAACGTGATTACAAACTATAAGAAAATAGTAGTCTGGTAGCTGGGTAGAAAATTAACCATAAGCTTTCATATCTACTAAAACCAGACTTAATTATAAATGGAAAGGGCTTAATAACAAAAATGATTAAATTTCCATGAGTTAACTCTTAAAAATGTACAAGAACTCTGTAAAATACGAAACACATCTGAAGGAAACAACAAAAATAAACAAATGGAAAACATTTTAAAAATAGGGCACCATGATTTTCAGAGCTTTAACATGTTAAACTTCTCTACATTAATCTATAAAAGTAAAACTATATCCCACCCACCCCAAAAGAAGTGCCAATGGGCTTGTTTTGTGGAATTCACCAAGTTGATTTTAAAGGTCAAATGAAAAAATAAGGGAGACTATTTGAAACATTTAAAAATTAAAAATAATATAACGATGTAAGACTAATACGAAAAAGAAAGGCACATCAACTGAAGAGAACAGTATCAGTCTAGAAATAGCCAAGCAATATGGAAATTTACTATAAGATAAAAAGTCACTTCAAATAGTAAGGAAAGCACGGATTATTTAATAAACAGCAATAGGATAAACAGGTAGTTTACGGGGTGGGGGGTGGGGGTAGAGTGGAGCCTTAAACTTGGGATAGCTTGATTCAAATAACAGAAATACCTAACTTTCAATATTCAAATTCTAATACATTTTTCCCCTTGAAAAATGTGCAGGAATCACATGCAAAGTGTATTATAATCTGCATTGCTATATACGGCATTTATAGACATGGATATTTATATATCTCTGAAGGGGTAAATAAGAATCTGGAATTGGTATCTGTCTTTCGGAAAGGGAACTAAAGGATGGGTGTCAGGCAGAACGCTTCTACTATGTGAACAAGGAAGATGTATTAATTAATTAAAAAAGAAATGAAAACACATCAGAAAAGAAAACCAAAACCTAAACATGGTAAGTATATGATTAGTAGGACCTAAACAAGATTAATTTGTAACCCAAATTCTGCCAGTAGAATATTCTATAGGGATCTGAAATGTATCTGAATAAAATATAAAAAGAGAACTGACTGAGTTACTGCAAGTTTTCTCAAAGGATACATAACAGGTCCTTAGGGATTCTGAGCCTCGGGTACTAGTGTAAGCTACTGCTTTACTGTAGTGGAGTTAAGGAAGAATATTCCCTTTTTAATTTTTCTCTACACATATTACATATTTTATGACCTGAATTTGTATACATACCAGAAGGAAATAAAGAGCAAACTTGACTTAAAAAGTACCTCAAGGCAATACAAAAAAAGTCAGTTTAATTTTTGATACATATTAAAACATTTCAGTCAGTTCTTCCTGACAGCATAACAGGACAAATACACAAGACCTCAAACATGCTTTAAAATGACATTCAGCAAAGTATTTAAAATTTAATAAATAGCAATAATCACACACAGATACATTTTTTCATACTCAGTCATTAAGATACTAAAACAGATAGCTAAAGAATAAATAAACAGGAACTGACAATAAAAAATGCTGAGTTTTGCAATTTACTCTACTTAAAAGTGGGGGTGGATCTGACTGATTTTTTAATTTGCTTTTCTTCAACATGTAGCATGATCCCCCCTGACTAAAATACATGAAAAAAATCACTTTCTTATAATAATAAAACAAAACTTTAAATACAACAAATAAATAATGAAATCAGCAAAGCAATTTCAAGTTGTAATAAAAATGCTTCCCTCACCCCCAAAAGCTATGGAAATATATAGTCATTGTGATAGCAAATGATGTTATTAAAGTGATAGTACACTAAACTCATCTGAGACCTTGATATGATTTTAGTGCAAATCCCCAGGGTCCTATACAAGCATAACCCTTTATCAGGGAAAGACATTATCAGTTGGAACTTGTACAATTTTTGTACATATTTTATAAAGTTCAAGATTTAATGCATAGTAGAATATCTTCATCTGCTTAATTCTGTTTGAAAAAAGAAATGAGAAAAAGAAATGACTTGGGATTTTGCCATTTGGTTTGTACCATATTGGAATATTAAAGATAACATTAGAAAATCTATAAAAGTTTTGTTTTTGCCAGTAATTGACCTAATTCTAAATTTCACACCACTGCATGTTAAACATAAGAGGAAATTTTTTAGACAAAGGTTTTTACCTTTGACAAGCTTGTATTATGATGAAATTCAGTAATATTTAGACAAAATGTTATACAAATAAAAACAGATGAGTATAATGGTTTTTTTGTACATTACCAACCTTAACATCTAGTATATTAAATTACAAGATGTACTGGCAAAAGCATAAGGGTTCAATTAAAAGGCATTTCTTCGTACAAACAAACCTTTTAACATAGGATAGGGAAATTGACAAATGAGTTTCAGCAGCCATATTTCTACTGTGAGTGACAGTACCAGGATAAAAATAATGAAAAATAAATGGAAGAACATTATTAAACAATATGAATACATAATGCATTTTTTTAGCTGCTAAAATAGTAAACTCTCAGGTTCATAGAGTTTCATTTACCCATGCAGGCTAACATATAATAATAAGAAATCACCCTGCATTGTTCTTTTTAAGTTAAAACTAGTTAAACTGTAAAGTTACAAAACAATGAATGGATATTGCTCCAACTTGTATACAATCTCCCTTTAATAACGCGTACCTAACAAAGTAACAAAGCCTCATCATCACTCGTTTCATTTTTCAGTGTCCCTTCTAAGCAGGTGTCCGGTATCTGGGCCGTGTGGACAATACCACAGCGCTCACAGGGGCCGTCTCGGCTGCCTGCTCTTCCTCCGGGGTTCCCTGCACTATATGGGTGTCGAAACCCTTGTCCTTGATCTGACGCAAGATCAAGAAGAGGTCTGGAGCAGTCATTCACATCAAAGTCTGAAGCTCCCTCAGACACTGGAATTAGCATTTCAACATCATCATCTTCGTCTCTTCCGTTTACTCCATTATCAAGTTGTCTCAACGGGCTCTGGTGCTGATTTACGGAGCTCGATCGCCCTAATGTAAAACGTACCCAACGTAGCCCCTGCGTCATGCGACTCAATGCACTGGTGAGCTGGTGACGTGCTGGACTGACACTGGGGGGCTCCGCACTTGTTACATCCCTTCCGTTATCTGGGTGGCCACCTCGGGTACTCTGAGTTGAGGAACTTCCACTTGCTCCCACTGCTGCTTCTACTGCTGTTGTGGGAGGGACTTTTTGGGGTAAAGGAGCCGCAACCCCGCCTGAGGCTCCTGCTGTATCTCTTCTCTCATTTTCCGTGTCTGTGTCGTCAGACTCCACGGAAAATAAACTTCTGTGCGTATGATTTCTTTCAGGTTCTCTGCTGGTACTCTGATTAGGGACAACCTCCTCTCCATCTGCTGAGACCAAAGCCAATGACCCTGAATGACGTGATCTTGCAAAATTAAAAATACGATTCCAAATATTGCTTGATCTGCCTGCCATGGGAAGTCTGATGGAAGTAAATCCAAGCTGAGATCGCACAGCTAGTCTCAGGTTTTCCAAAACGGAAGCCTACAAAAATACGAAAAGATCTTAAGACAAGAAGTATTAAGATGAAAAACACCCTTCTAATAAAAATGTGTTGTGGCTAAAAATTTTATTAGTCTTTGTTAGGGTCTATGGAGAGTGAATTAATTCTCTCACTTATAGAAATTTATTCAACTACAGAATTTAATTTATAACCTGAACTATTGTTCACTGTGTTTAAGATTTTCATGACATTTTATTTTATACATACAACTTTGAGTGATGTTTATTGCCAATTATAAAAGCGATTTTATTTTAAAATGATATAGTAGTCTAATCCTGAAAGTGAAAGGAACTAAACTAGAAAATAAAATTATTTGATATTTCTTTAGGTTGGAAAGTAGAAGAACCTTTATCATAATTCAATAAAGGGATGTGAAGGGGATATGAAAACTGGGGCATTTATAAGTTTTTTTTTTTTTTTTTTCTTTTTTTTTCTAAGAAGAGGTAGTTAGGAATGAAGGTGAGCAGGCAGGCAGACAGAAGAGAGACGGGGAAGAAGCACCTTATTTTATTTTTATTTATATTGATTCATTTTAACTACAAATTCTTCTTCACAGTAGTTTTCAAAATACTCAAATAAGGTGACAGACTAATAAAAAAATCTCATTCAAAAAGGAAATGTTCTTCCATTCTGGACAGAATTAAGTCATTGGAAAACAATGTTTATCAATTTTTTGAGCCTCTGGACCTGGTACTCGAACCCAGGGGTAAAGTAAAATTAAAAAATAAAGTTGAAAAATTTTAAATCATATGAAAGGTGGGTCTTAGGATTTGCTGTATGAACACATTGAGAATTTGTATTGTCACAAATAGAAGAGTTAAAATTAACTGTAATATAGCACAGAAAAAAAGCTGAAGAAATAAATTTGTTTATAGTACTGTATAAGACATTTGGATCCTTTACAATCTTTAGAAATTAAAATTTATATTCTACAGCTTAAAATTAAGCATAAATTATATCCTTATTTTTCAAAAATTGATTATTTTTAATTAATGGATATGGGAGATAATGCCTAACTGTCAAAAAAATCTACTCATCTTCTCAGATGTATGAATTTATGGATTATTTTTTTGAAAACCTATAGCTTTTATATAAAATGGTCTTTAAGCTCCATCTAGTGGTTATAAAAAGGGAGTATTCATACTTAGAACAAACACATCCTTCATTAATTTGGCATTTAGTACTTAAAATGCAGTATTTTAAGGAAACATTGGTGAGTTGGTATTACTTCCTTTTAAATGATGTAGTTTCTCTCTGCCAAAATGACGGTTCTTGCTTTCCCCCTCAAAGAAAAAAAAAGAGGGGAAGAGAATGGAGAAGATGAGAGCCTAATTTCTCCATCTTTCTTTGTCATTTTCAGAGCCCTTGTGAACAGAATCCTAGGAATGTAATTCACAGAAAGCTAAGAAGCTACTATCATAGGAATAAGTCACCGTCTAGCTTCTTAAAGCATAGACTAGCAGCAATAAGAAATCTGAATATCAGCACACAGAGATTTGCTATATAAATGAGGGTTTATTTTTAAAAGTGTTCAACTATAAATTGAAAAAATAAAAGTTCACATTCCCAATGAACTCTACAGACTTGGACCTCCTATTTAATATTCAAGTTCTAAGGCTTTGTGTGAGCACTATGTTGTAACATCCAGCAACAAACACGAGACTCTTCAGATATCCTCCTCTTTTTGCTGCTCTCAACCAGCAACACACTTGCATCCTGACTCTTAACATTACAGCCTGATATCATGAGATGAATGAAGTTCTCTACTTAGTTTAAAGTCTGCTTAATTAAAAGATTAACAATTTAACATTAGATCTCATGAATATTTTAGGAATAATTTAATGTACTTCTTCAGTTTATGAAGCAGAAGAAGGCATTCCTGGTAAGCATTTCTATTTTGAACAAGGTGGTTAATTCAGAAGACTATTTTGCTCTATAAAAATTTCCATGAAAAATTTGATAGTTTTCAAAATTTCAAACTCGAAAGTTTAATCCCCTTAACTGAAAAAAAAGTCAAACTTACCATTCATAAATATACTTTATTTAAAAAAATTGTTGAAGTAGCTTTCCCTCTCACATGGGTAAATTATAACCCTAGAGAAAATGTGTAGTATATAATAAAGCATTAAAACTTACCCAAAGTGAGATCTGACTTTTGCTCTCTGCTTTTTCAATGTGATTTCAGTGCTTAGAATGTCATCTCTGATAGGAGTGTCACTGCCTAGAGCCTTGGGTCAGCCAGATGATAACACTGTATTTAGGGTACAGGCTCCAAGTCACACCAATCGAGGGTGGGGCTTTGAGTCAGCAAAATCAGTTAATCTCTGAGGGAGCTGGAGATTAAGGATCAGTCATGTGCAATTAATCACGTCTATGTGATTGAGCCCCAATATAAACTCTGGACAACGAATCTTGGGCGAACTTCCTTTGCGGGCAATATTCGTGTATACTCTCACATGTAGTCTATGCCCCAACCACAGGCTTAGAACCTGAGCCAACAGGTGCCAAAACTGTAAATTCTTTACAAGCAGTTTCTAAAAGTCTCAAGTAAGGTGACAGACTAATCAAAATCCCGTTGACCAAAAAGGAAATGTTCTTCCATTCTGGACAGAATTAAGTCACTGGAAAAACAATGTTTATCAATTTATCTTAATTCTAATACTAGGAACAATTTTTTATGTTTCTGGATAAATACACATTTTAAATGTAATAAACCTATCTGCTCTTATGAACTCACACTTGGAAGCACTGAAAAATATTTTTAATAGCTAAGAAAAATTCAGAAACATGAAGAATTACTATTTAAAGAAAATGGTATGAATTATTAAACTTGGTAAAATCCAGCTGTGAATAAGTTTTCTCTCAAGTCAAGTAGAAATATTCATTTCTACTTCTTTTGCTTATAACTGGTTAACCGAGACAGCTACTACCATATTACTAACACAGTATTCATTCTTAAGTCTTCTAAATATTCAGTTCAAGTGGAAAATAACTTGTTAATCTTTACTTTTACTAAATTATCCTAAGTAAAAAAATGCTTAAGAATTACATAACCAAGTCAAAGAATAATTTCAAATCCTCCATATATTTAGTACTTGACTGCAAAAATTCTGACACAGTCGAGGGTCTTTGCTTGGTCATATATGTAAGTATAGATTTCATTTTAAGAAGTACTAACATAATAGAAATCATAAATTACAATATACCTGATTAGGTGAGCAAACAGGAAAATCTTCAACAGGTGGAATTAAACCCTGAGCAATCAACTGTCCATAAGAGGGAGGAGCTTCTCTTCTTAACAATTCTGCCTCAACTCTTGACAATTGTGTTTCAAATGATCTTCAAGAGGAAGAGGACAAAAAGGGTTAGAAAGAAAGAGGCAAATCAAAATTTTCTTATCAATAATTAAAATCATCTGAATCTTAATATATTTGACATTTAAAGAAATCAGTCAACCAACATTTACTGAATATCTATAGTCTATCTTCACAGGCCATTATACTAAGAGACTGGATCACTAAATCTTATAAATTAGAAATTCCTATAAAAGGTAAAGGTGCTAGATCTTTAAATTCCTAAAAACATAAGAGGCTTAAGAAAGCTCTCAAGACACTGTTCAATCAAGTTCAACACATTTATTTTTTAGATAATGAAAAATGAGTCACCAGGACACGTAAGGGAAGAGCTTGTTCTTGAACTTAAGACCTCTCACTTTTTATTGTGTGCTTATGTTGCAATATAGTTCAAAGTTATACTTGACCAAAGAAAAGATGCAGCACGGTTACTGTGATACTCTGCGCATCTGCGTGCCTCTATTATCGTAGTTTTCTGGCACATGGAGTTCTTTGTTGAATCTATTATTTATACTTCTTCTGACACTGAGGGTCACTGTCTCCACAACAGCCTCCTAGGGGACCTCTGTCCTCATCTTCCACGTCCAACTACTGCTGCGCCACACACACAGAAGACAATTCTTTAATGCCGAAATATTTAATATTAGAACTGTGACATGTGGTGTTCACTGAACTCCACAAGACACTAGATACCTGTGTTCCAGCCTTATAGCCTATTAGTTCTTCATATGTATCTTAGGCTCCAGGCAAATTGAATGACATGCTTACTGTGAGCAATACTGGGCATTCCTACTTCTGTTTTCCCAGGCGTTTCTCTTTTAAGCCTTTCCACCCCCACCTCTCAATTATATCAGGTATCTTTTGAGCTTTATACCTCTTATAGTACTTGTATTTGCCATCTTATTCTACTCACTAATTCCTTCTTCCTGTAAACTGCCTGTGAGGTTAGATTATGCCTTCTTCAGTTTTCTACTCATCTCAATAGTGCTTTGAATATAATAGATTCTTGAATACTTGAAATTGTTGAATTAATATTTAAAAACAGGTTAAAAAACTATAACTGAGAGCTGTAGCTTACAAAAATCCTGCAAAAGAGATTAAAATGAAAACAGGAACTGGTAAAGACTGGTTTTTGTTACCTCGTAACTCAAGTGTTTATTAGCCTTTGGGTTTTAGGCTTTTCATATGAATTTTGTAGATTGTAAACAATATTTCTAAACCAATGTAAAACAAAAATATATTACTATTTACTCTAAAGTACTTGGTGCAAATATTTGGGCCTTGTTTCAACTGTACAAAGCATATCTACTATAGTTTTATCTGGATACTGACCTTCGTTCAAACATTCTCAGAGAGTAGAGTTTACAGGTACATCCCAATGCAATGACCAGTAACAGGCCACAGATGAGGCTCCCTATGACGGCTGCTGTTATGACTCTGGTAGGCACGATTACCGGGCAATTCTCCTCATCGCTGCCATCACCACAGTCATCTTGAGAATCACATACCCAGCTTTCAAACACACAACGGTTGTTTTTACAATGAAAATTTCCTGGCTGGCAAAAAAAGCAGTTTTTTTCATCTGAGCCATTCGGGCAATGATTCTGGTAGTTGCAGCGATCGGAACGAGGATAACAGACACCGTTTCGGGAACATGGGAATTCTTCCTTTTGGCACATGGTACAGTTGATTTCATCCCTTCCATTTGGGCAATGCCAATACCCATCACAACGCTGCTGTTCAGTATAACACCCCCAGTTACCTCCACAGGGTATTTCCCATGGCAAACAGAAGCCATCTACTTGGTAAGTAGCATTAAATCCCCTGGCTGCGTTCACTTTATCAGCACAAAAATGTACCCTTATCTGTCCCGAAGAAGAAACAACTGTAAGAGGTGCATGAGAATCAAAAGCTGTTAACACACGCAAAAGCTTGTGTGGATTCTCCTCTAATCCATCGTATATTTTGACATAATCCCCATAACCAGTGCCATCAAGTTTGAAGTCAGTGAAGCGTAAAATAACTTTACGATGATCACCTGTGTCTATTAACCAGGTGCAATTACTTCCAGGAGGATAAAAGTCTGGGTAATTGGGAGAATTAAAAGTACCATAAAAATATTTCAACCACTGCCCGCAAGTTGGCACGTCACAGTCTATCTCATCTCCTAGGTCAAGGCAGTCGATGTTGCCATCACATTTTAAAGATTCAGGGAGGCAAGTGTAAACCTTCGTAAACCGGGACAGACACTGGAACTGGTTGTAAGCACAGGGTTGAAAGGAAGCAGACGTTGGAGGATTAGCTTCTTTGGCACAGATCTCTTCATCAGAACTGTCTCCACATTCGTCCATGGTATTACACCTCCAGGCTTCTGGTATACACTTTCCATTACCACAGCGAAACTGATCACAAGCACAGCTTGCTTCCTCAGATTTCCCTGAGAGGTCATGGGCAGGAGGGAGATGATGGAGAGGGATGGAGGGAAAAACATAATCTTAGAAATATATGTGACATTTCAGTAACAAATGTTGATTCGGCCCAAGTGATAGAGGTTTAAATAAATCTTGTTGACAATGAAACAGCTCAAATTGTAATAGCAAATTAATGTTAGTTCACTAATAACAATTAAAATATCACACATTATTTATTTAATGAAAAGGTTTGTATTTTGAAACAATTTTGCTTTTATAGAAAGTTCGTATTTTACTGCAGAACATTTAGGAAAACGATACAAAATACATGAGCCAATAGCCTACATTATCTAAAACTTTAAAATGATCTGCTGTTATTAAGAAACAATATAGACATTGTCATTACATTTTGAAATGAAGAAACAGTCATCCAGAGTTAACTTTTACCAATATTTCAACATTCTTTTGTTTATATATACACAGTAAGTTGCTACATATATCACAGTATAACTCAACGGCCCAATATTTAGATTCAAATTTTTTACTAAGATTATCATAAAATTGACTTTACATTGTTTCTGTAATCATAACAATTCTATGTTATAATTTCTATTGTTTTAACACAATTGTAAAACATTGCAAGAATATGAGTTAAAAGTATAAATTTATTCACAAAATAGTAGGGGGAAGAAGAGAGAAAAAAGCTGAAATGACTATAGACTTCTAATTATCTTAGTCTCCCATCCTAAAATATATAACAATAACGAGGTAAGGAAAGGAAATCAAACACTAGGCTCCTACAATCTCCAAGCTGACAATACTGGGCTAATGCTTACTTCTCCTATAACAACTTATTTATTGATCAACAGGTAACAGAGAATTATTTAGCTTCAGAAGCTAAATAAATTTTTATAGTCAATTTTTAGGAAAAAAAGATAAAAAATGGGCATATGTTTGGAAACCATGTAATTTCAGAAGATATAAAATGATTTTCAGCAAAAAACATATAACTCTAATACTCTGACATCTGTACGATCTGTTCACTCTTTTTGGGTAAAGTTTAAGAACAGCAAAAGAAGACTTCTGAAACTGAAAATGATGAAGGTGAAATTGGTTATGTCTTCTTTGGAGGTATAAAGACAATGGTAATTGATATCCATAAAACGTATTCTGAAACAACTTTCAGGATATGGGTATACCGTCGAGGGAGAGAAAGTTACTTTAAAAATATAATTAAAATATTTTAAAAGAAAATTGACCTTAGTTTATAAAATAATCATTTTATTAAGATTATATAAAGTAGTTTTTTGACACCCAGGTCTAGGGTATCTGAACCCTTGTCCTCTAAATTCCTCTATCATAGTTGCCTTGAGAATCTTCAGTTACAGTTAAATGAACACTGTTTAGAAGACCAGCCTTGAAGGAACTGAATACTTAACACGAAATCATTCCGTTCAATATTTTTCTTAATTAAAACATACCTGAAAAATAAGCTAGTCTGAAGCCCTTTCTAGAGACAGTGTCATCAGAATGGAACCTGATCCAGATGTGGTCTTGTGAAGAGATATATGGTGGTGGAATTGTGGACCCACAGGCTCGGTAACTTTCAATATTCTTGTACGTTTCTATTGTCAACCAGTCCAAACTGCATCTTCTGGATCCCTGAATATCAAAATCCTGAAAACTACAAATAAAAATCAGAAAAGGCTACTGAAAAAGAGATTATCTTTTAGTTCATAAAATATGGGCATGAATAGCCAAAAAAAAACCCAAAACCCAAAAGAACAACATATAATATCAGCAAATAATATACTACTTCCGAGTTCTTAAATCAATATTTATATCTCTCAGATTCTAGAGCAATACTTCTTCATAAGTAATACCAGGGTCCAAAATAATGTTAAAGAACAGGTGATAGTTAGCACTTTATTTCTTTATTTTCTGGGGTGGGGGTGGGGGTAGAGAGAGAAAGAGAGAGACTCTGTGTGTGTGTGTGTGTGTGTGTGTGTGTGTGTGTGTGTGTGTATTTAGGAAAGATCAAGTTTAGTTCAGCACATGCTAAATTATTTTCTGTTTTTGAACCAGAACCACCACCCAAAATATGATGAATTGAAGTACACACACAGAGAGACTGGTTAATCTGCTTACTAAATGAAAAACATATCTTTCTCATTTTTTAGCAGTAAATAGTACAAATAAGAGCAAAGTAAAAAACTTTAAATAAACGTTTTTTAATATAATTACTTTATAGCAAAGTATTATCTTTTAGTTCATAAACTATGGACATGAATAGCCAAAATAAATAAATAAAATAAAAGCACATTCAAAATAAGTCACTGTTAGGAAAAGAGAAACCAAAACATCATTTTCCAATAACACGTCTCACCAAAAGGTAAAGATCTGATTTTATCTCCTTGTCTTTGTCTTAAACAGTAATAATGAAGTTAATTAGCTAAGGATTATTATATGAGAAATCTCCTCTTTAAATACTTTAAATACTCGGAATAACTATAACAAAGGAAATTTGATTATTCTAGCTATTCACTATCATAAACAATCCTTTCAGGAATTCCTATACTTGTACCTCTCTATACACATAAGCAAGCATTTCTTTAGGACACATTTTTCTACAAGTAGAATTGTCAGATAAAAAGACACAATTCTATTTTAAATTTAACAGACACTGAGAGAACATGTTTATAACAACTCAGAATTCCACCGATTACATAAAAAAGTTCCTTATTTCCCACAACTCTGGCAAAATGATATCCTACTTTTTTAAATGGTTCAAATTAAGCAGACAAAAAACTTACTTTGCATTTCCTTATTTGTTGAGACTGAAACACTTTTTCCTACGTTTACTGGCTATTTTTGCCTGTGAGTTGCCTTGTTATAGCTGTTAAAATTTTTAATGTACTAATTCTTTATGTAGTATTAACATGCCTATCTGGGGACATGTCTGTTATGTAAGATATCTGTTCATCTGCACCCACATTCTCTCCAATAGTTGGAGTGATCAGTCTTTTTGAGTTATTAGTGTGGGTGTGAAATGGCTTCTCTCCTTATGGTTTTGTGTGTTTCCCTGAAGACTAATGAAGCTGAATATTTTTTCATGTGCATATTGGACATTTTTACACCTTTTGAGAAGTGTATATTCCAGTCTCTTGCCCATTTAAAAAAACTGTCATCATGAATTAAAAAATTCTCTTTATATCCTGGATTCAAATATTTTGTTAGATATGCCTATTACTAATATTTTCTTATAGTCTATATATGGAATGTCTCTTCATTTTCCGAATGGTATCTTTTAATAAAGCAAAAGCCTTTAATTTCAGTTTTGAGGAAGTCTATTTATTCTTTTTCCTTTAATGTTTAGTGCTCTAATTTAGTGTCCTAAGATACCTTTGCCCTATCTCCCAAGATCCCAAAGTAGTCAACAATGTTTTCTTCTAATATTTTAGCTTTTCTGATCATGCCAGGATTTATCTTAAATTGACTGTTGTTTGTCTTCAGGGGTAGGTTGAGATTCTTGTACTAATTATTGTTCTATCAAGCAGTTAAATCACTGATCACCTCCAACTTGTGGAGGTTTGGTTTTATACTTAATGAGTTTAGTTCAGCTTTGTTCTTAATCTTAGATGAATTCTTAATCTTAAGACATTGCCTTTACTTATAAGCTATAACACTTCTAAGGTTCAAAAAAGTCCCAAGGTTATTTATTTACCAAGATGCTCAAATTCAGCAGGTTTCAAACTCCAAACTCTGTGTCCCTCTGATGGACAGCGTTCACACTCCAAACGGCCTCGGCTGCAGTGTACAACTGCTGAAATTCTCGGACAGCTTTTTCTATTGGGGGTACCCAGAGTTTGAGAAGACTTCATGTGAAGATGTAAAAGGCTTGCTACTTTGTGGCTCTCTCTATTCCAGGATTCATCTTTTCAATTTCCAATCATTCTGACAACCTCAATTCCATCTCTGACCCATCTCCAGTCTATAAGACTTGAGGTCTAGTCATTCCATTTGCACAGACTGGGGAGCAAAAAGGAAACAAATATTCATCCCGTGGGGTTCCCTTCTTTAAAGGAGTGAATTCTTTCCAGTTTACGCCAGCTTTTGATGACTCTCCATTGTCTTCAAATGTCTCCAGATTTTTTTATCTAAAGTTAACAACTGTTGTTTATTAGAGGGCTACTCTGACTCAAGCTAGGGAATCCCTTAATATACTTTGAATCCATTAAAATGGTTTTGAATCACGAAAGCATGGACTTTGTCCAGCACAAAAGAAATAATCAGTATCTATATTATTCAAGTATATATTATTGGATTTAGCATGCTAGTATTTCATTTAGGATTTAAAAATACATTTATAAGTGGAATTAATTTTCAGTTTTTCTTTTTCTTTTATAATTTTTTATGTAATGAAATATCGTTCATATCCCTGTGCTTTGTGCCTCTTCAGATAATAGATTTAGGTTAGAACTTTTAGATTTCTTTCTTTCTTTTTTTTTGGTTTAATCAGATTTTGTTAAACTTTTAAGTCAGTTTTGATAATTTAGATTTTCTTAGAAATCATTTTATTTTAACAGAATTTTTTATTACAAAGCTATACGAACATAGCACTTTCATACAACTTTTAAAAAATTTCATGTGTGGCGTTTAAATTTGCTTGGGTTTCCTATGTAGATAAGCATTGTAATGGCAAAAAAGGAGAATTCTATCTCTTTCATTTTTTTATATCATCAGTTTCTATTTGTTGTCTTGTACTGATTAAAGGTTCCACCACAAGAAATAAAAGCATACATCTGTCTTAGTCCATGGTACTAAAATTAAGTTCAATATTAGGCTCGATTTCAAAAGTTTTTAAACGTAACTTTCTCAAAGACTAAGGAAATTTTTAATCTAGTCATTAAGTTAAACTTACCTTAAAACTACCTAGACGTAGAATCTTAGTTTGAATGTTGATTCCATTTATTTAATGGCTACTGATTTACCCAGTTTTCTAATTCTTCTTGAATCAATTTCAGTAATACATATTCTACAGAAAATTCTTTTTATATAATTATATGGAAATATTAATGCAAAAATATTACATAATATAAAATATTCCCTCTGCCTTGTAAAATCTAAATAGTTATAATTTAGATGCTCTTGCTTTTCATTAATTTTATCTTTTTTTTCATCTTGCTTTCAGATCTGTTTTCCCCATTTTTTTATTTTATCAAATCTTTTAATTTTCAGATCTTTCTAATTTTTCCTATTTAAAATCTACCATGTAGCTCTACACTCTTAAATACTGAATTTATTATATGTAAAATATATAATATAAATTATGTAAATAAATATCAATATTATACATTTCTTATTTGTAATTAAAATTATATCTTAATTTTTATATACTTAAAGGATGGGGGAGGAAGGAATAGAAAGAGGGAAGGAAGGAGAGAAGGAAGGAGGGAAGGAAGAAGGGAAGGAAGGGGAGGGAGAAGCATTTTTATTTATTTAGTTGTTTATTTTTTATATTTTCACCCTGGTCCTGGGTATCTAACTCTATATGAACTACATTTCATTATGATACAAAAAGCTTTTAAATGATTTAAGATTTTACATAAATATTCACAAGTGAAAACTGACTACCTTATATTTGTGTGATGTCATTTTTTAAAATGTTTGGTATTCTCACCATAATTACCTTCTGTAAGAACGAGGTCAATTACTAGAATAACTTTCTGACCTTATTAGGCTATGTATGTCCAAATTCATTAAAATTCATTCTAGAATTTAGGAAATGTTCCTTCAGATGTAGAGCTTGCCTCGAATTTGGTTGGCCGTTTCAGTACAACACTTGGTTTTTGGTGTATCTTATTTTATGAAATCTCAGGGATCCAGAACAGGATCACACCAGATAGCAGTAAACTCTTCTGTGCTGGCAAGCGTTTCCAAGCTGGCAGGATGGAAACTGAATTTTTGAAATTAATTTTTTGATTAAAAAATTTCCAAAAAAATCTAGCACTGTGGTAAAAAGATAAAAATCCAGTACTTGGAGTCCCTATAGTAATGCTATTTTGGAAACACATTTATACACAGTCACATTACAAGCAACAGGAAACAGGCATACTGGTCTGTTTCCAACACTGAAGCTATTGTAAAAGGACAGCTTTACTGCACAGCCTACAGATCCACATGTAAGAGACTCACGCGTCTCATGGCGGAGTGGGACACCTTCTACACAAGCTGAGATCCAGTGTCCCAGATGAGGCTGGGGCAGAGGGAACCACGGAAAACCAGACCGTGCAGTTCCTGCTCTGTGGCTTGCTTTCATAAAAATTAAAAAAAAAGGACAGACTACAGCTGTTTCTCAAGAGACTTATTCTTTATTAGTTAATAGATATAAGTAAGAAGACAGAAAGACTGCAAATTTTTAGGATGGATTTACAAGCTCATGAAAAAAACCCAACATAAAATGTGAGCCTCTGATCCGCCAGGATTCCATGTTTCTTAGCCGTAACAACATTACACGCGGAGGGCTGCTGAGGCGCCTTGGTGCTGCCACAGTGCGTCTCTGGGATGAGGACCGGCGGTGCTAGCGACAGCCTCTGTGTGAGCATACTAACATTTTTTTGTTTTCTCCCTCATGTAATATCTTTAAATAGCCTTGGTATAATTTCTTTGAGGTAAGCAATATCTAGTTCCACTAAATATTTTCTACTTGATATTATTCCCAGTTACTCTGCAATTTTCAGTGTCTTAAAAATGAATCTTAAATTTCTTTCTTAATTCATCTTTATTCTTAAATCTTTAAAATGAAGATCTTTTACTCTGTACTCAACCATTTTTAACAAATGTTCTATTGCTTCACAATTGTGAAAAAAGATCTTTCTACATACAGTATTATCAGCTTGTTTCAGTTTTATATATACATATACAGATCTATGATATGTTTAAAACTCATTAAGGCAGAGGACTCTAAGAAAATCAAGGTTATAGGCTAGTTCTCCAAATGGATCAGAAAGCTTTATTTATTTGTCCCATGACCAAATAATATACCCTTGACCCTAATGGCCATGTTGCAAATGTGCACCTATTGTTAAAAAATGGCCTAGAATAATATGGATGGTTCAGTGCAAATCGATTACCATTAATAGAAAATATTCAAAATACTTGCCCTAATAGTAGGGGGAGAATGGACCCTTAAATTCTACCCTTTATGATACTGAAAACTATAATTTATTATGTTTTCTAAAAATTATCTTTTTATATTACCATCTGTTGAGTGATTGAAAAATAAATTTATATGTTGTAGCAAAATATTGTATAATAATGCAGACAGGTATCAGAATTACCTTATAGTAATGATTTCCCCTGGATTTGCCCTTATGAACCAGGTACAGTTGATTTTGGCAGGATATTCAGAAGGCCAGCCTGGGCTCGTGATTATACCACTTGCCGCTCGAATTTGTTCTGGAGTCTCTCCACAAGCTGGAAGATAGCCAAAACAATCTTAGCTAATTATTATACTTTAAACAAAGCATTAAGTAAATCAGTGTTTATTTCAAAAAACCCAAAAAACCTAAAAACATTTTAGGTATCAAATCATATACAAGAGAATATGGTATTATAGACCTTAAAAACACTTTTTAATTATGAGGTATTTTATTTACCTTCCTTTTGTCAAAGTATCTTATCCTAATTTAGTACATATTTTACAAAGGCACATAACTTTTCAAATTAGATCTCTGAATAACAGTTTAAGAGTAAGGATTATCAATTAGTAGCTTTCCCACAGAGATTGATCAACCAATTGATTCATCTAGCCACCTGTCAGGTTTCAAAACTCATTTTTTAAATTTACTTTTGTTATTATAAGTACCTGAAGTTATTTATTGAACTACGGTGCTTAGATCCTTTGACATATGGTTGATTTTTGGACAGCTTAAATAAAAGAATGTTATATAAATAGACTTGTGAAGAAAATAATTAAGGCAAGCATATGTAGAAATAATAGCAAAATGATGGACTGTTGAGAAGTTAGTGGATGATTGAAAAAAGACAGTAAAACGATTACTTCAAAATTGCTGTAGAGTAGTTCTTTAATTTTTCTATTAATATTTTTAAACTTTATTACATGGCCATGATTACTAAATTATTTAAAAGAAATAAAGTTTTGAAATAGTGATTAAAAATGTTATTGTGTGATTAGATAAATGAATTATCAAGAAGAAATACAGAATATCTAAAATTTTCTAACAACATTTCCTGGATTATTCTCCTTGCATTATCTTAAACACTTACAGCAGTTAGTGAACAAATTACCTATCCAGAATAGCCACTGGGCTATAAGAAATATGTAATAGGATGTTTAAGCATTTAGTAGCATTTAAATTCTTAGACCTATTTTGGATAAAATTTTAAAAATTATATTGGATTTTAAAAGTACAAGATTAGAAGCAGCAAATTAGAAGAAAAGGGAGAGCAGCTGCCAGGACTATACAGAAAGCTGTCAGAAGCAATGGGAGGAATTTTTAAAAAAATAATAAAAAGTATGTGCTAACCTCAAAAATCTTAAGAGCTCAGAACATGTATAATACTGCCTCTTTCAAAAGATACATGGAAAGACAATCATATGTCGTAATAATTAAATAATAGTCAGAACTAGCTAAAAGCTACTGAATAAACGAACTACTATAAGCAAAGTGCCTGGCAAAATATGTGCCCTGAACATTCATACTTTTTGAGGTCTATTGTTAGTTTAAAAACCAGGCAACCCAATGTGTAGACAGGCAAGTATCCCTATTAGAATTATAATCAAGAAAAAATTACCTCTTTAAAAATAATAGATGCTATATTTCTGTTCAGATTAGGTAAAGAATGCTAGGAAATATACTATAACTTTAAAAAGTTTTTAATCACAAGGATCAAAATAAAGCAAGCTCTCTTGTTTAAAGAGTCAATCCTTATTTCTGCAGAATAACACACTTACTCAAGAAAACATGCAATCAAGGTTTTAAAAGTGTATTTTGCCTGATTTGGTTCATTCTATTCATTTGGTTTCTCTATATACCAACATGAGTGAAATCACATGAATCCAACTTTTAATTTATGGAATCAAATTAGTAGTTTCCACAAGTGGGCAAATCAGGTGAAAGGGGTCAATTATATGGTGAAGGTAAATATAACACATTATATACAGATATTGATTTATGATGATGCACATCGTAAATTTATGTAATGTATGCTCCTTCAATGCAATTTTTTTAAGTATATTTTACTGCAGGAAAAAATGTTCATACCTAATACAGATCAACCCTGGATTAGGGTGTACTGCTAAAGGGATCTTGTATTCGATCACTTTTAAAATGTAGAAATTTTATGGCACAAGATATAATACATATAATAAAGATATAATATATTGAATCTACCTTATATCTTATTACCTACCCACAATGAAAACTTTAAATTTTTTGGTTAAGTTTTATTGGGATTGAAATTTTCCTTACAAAAATAATTTTAATGACTACTTTAGAAAAAACCTAAATTATGTGGTTCCATTTTAAGAGTTTAATAATGATGAAATGACAGCTTTTTAATTAATAAAAAGATAAACTAAGTCATTTATAAGACATTTTTCTTATCTCTTACCAAAGCATTCCGGAGTATATGGTTAGAACTCAAGTTCAAGAAGATACAAAGAAACATACAAATGTGAAAGGCAAAAACTGTCATCACCCCTATCCCCCAGAATGTAGAAAATGTTTTGTTTTCATTAAAAGTTCATTTATATAAAGAGAACACAATTATGAATTTAATTATGCTAATAGAATTATAATAATGTATTGGCATATAAGTACTCAACTACTAATTAGTTGATTTAACAGCAGTGGGATACATTTGAAAACTAGGTGAAATAATTTATGATAGAGCAGACTATTGTCAACTTTGAAATACATGGATAGAGTAGCTATTACATGGAAAAACTACAGAGTATTTGATTAGATTTCATTTTTTAAAAATTTCCCCTCTGAACACTTGAGAAACCCATAGGTGGTGCTCTTATACCAAAAACTCAAGGAATAATGTTCTGGCATGGATGCTGAAAAACACCGTGTTGAATATTTTATTTTCACACAACTGTCCAAGGATAAGACATATGACCCATAAGTAAGCATGGTTATTTTAAGACTCAGTATTTTACATTTCTAGTTAACGATTGTATCAAGTTTCTCCCTTAGTTATGAATACATATTTTGATTTAAATCTGCACATTTGCAACATAACTGAGTTTGGCAATGTTTCAGAGCTAGCAGTAACTTTTTAATCAGTGCATTTTTACATGCAGAATACATTAGGAATATAAATGCACTCTGCTATAACCATAACTTAATTCCTTTATATAGCTGAGAAAGAATTCAAATGTCAAAAAGTAAGATTAACATTTGAAACCATTAAAAAATTTCCCTCCTTTTTGGGTTATGAGTTTGCCTATATAAACTGGCAGACCTGGAATCAAAAGACTATATGTATATAATTACTTGCCATTTACTGGCTTTGCCATAGTGTAAACTACTAAACCTTTCAGGGTCTTGGTTTTTGTCACATGTTAAAGGATTTTTGAATATATCTAAGGTCTATTTCAGCTCTAAATCATGCCCCCCATGACCCCAGTTGTGATATATTTCCACTGTATTTCTGATAGCTCACAAGGATGCACTAATGAATTGTTCCTTATTTTCTCTTTGATTCACTAAAATTAGACTTCTAATTCTTACCATAACTAACTATAAAAAAGCTGCTAGCAGGCAAAGACTATCACTGACCTCACTGCCAACTACAAGAGACCCTCAGTGTCTCTGGAGAACACAACAGTGATATTTCTTTTTTCCTTCTTGATACTATACTATTATTCACTTGCTGACATCACATCTCCTGGTTCTCCTAATACTGACATTCTCTGGCACTAGAACCTCCTTCCTCAGCCTGTTCCTGATATGCTGGGCTCACAGCTCATTCCCAAATCTTCTACTCTTCTCACTCTATGGAGGATCTCACTTACTCCCACAATTTCAACTATGATCTATATGACTCATGCATATATAATCTCTAACACAGAGAAGTATGTTTCCCAAATCACTTTATCTTAATTTTGAATTTATATTGTCTTAGACATAATTTGGTTAAAAGAGAGTCACTTTATTAAAATTCAAATACAAAAGGAAATGTACTTTAAGAATACTACAGGCAATTTCAAGGATTTTCAAGCACAGGAAGTAAGGTTAGGCCTCACAGTGACTATAACAAGAAATAACGGTGATACTTAATCTGTATTTTTGATAATTTCCTCTTAATGCTAGAAATAGAAACCCTCAAATTAAATAGGCTCCAACTGTTCATTCAAAAGATAGCAACTTTCAACTGAGCATCTTTTTATGGGAGTATGCAGTGATTAAGTTATCTGATTAGCCTCAAAAAATACCAAATTCATAATAAGTCTAGTGTACAGGACATCTGGAATGAAAAATAAAAGACAGTAGTATTGTTACAATGATATCAGTTAAGCTATACTAAACAGTTAAACTAACTGGTCACGTATGTTGTCAAGTAAGAAAGGGAAAATTAAATGAATAGAGATTCCTTGATGAAATTCTTAATAATAGTTTTAGCTTCCGGGTTTAAAATACAAAGACCTCATTGCACAGTTTAGAAAGGTCAAAACAGAAACATTAAAGACTTCTTCATGTTTATACTGATACTATTTCAATAATTCCATAAAAAAGCAAAGAACTATGGTTTTAAAACTAGTTTACTGCACTATACTTATTACCTTTAAAGCAATCATTCGAAAAATAGGAAGTGTTGAAACAACCTCTATTTTAGACAAAAATGGGAGAGGAAAGGATGATTTCAAAATAATGTTAAACAAGCTGCCCTTCTATTCAGTGGTTTATTGCTTGAAAAAAAAACACCCCAAAACAAGGCAGGCATGGAAATTAATTATTACAGCCGAACTATGTAAAAGAAAAAGAAAAGTCCAATTTCCTATTCCACTAATGAAGAACTGGGTTACTTTCAAAACTGACAAGGATTGACACTTTGTGACCAAAAGTACTTGAGACTAAAAGTGACACCTTTGTGCTTATGGTTTTAATATATCACAAAAGTGAGATGTGAGTAAAAGTCATCTATGCTTATTGAGCATCAAAGTATGTAAGATACACGTGAAAAGCACGAAAGAGCATAAAGAGATTTCAAGTTCTCGTGGAAACTAGTTTTATAATGATAAGATATGCATATTAACTGATTTCAAGAAAACATAAAAACAGTTCTGAGAGCATACAAGAAAGTAGAGTCTTAAATGATTTAATGCATAAAAGCAATTTTAAGCGATGTATCATATGGACATGTAGTATCATTAAACAAAACAAGGATGTAACTTTCCACCCCATGCTGTTCTAAGTATAGAACAGAAAAGGCTTACTTGATTATTAAGGATTTATTTCATGGAGCAGAAGTAAATGGAGTCAGAAAAGAGCACGTTCCAAATTAAAAGAATTAAATGATTAGATTCTGTAGATACTAGTCAAGCCAAGGTAGGCTACTAAAAAAGGAAGTGATATGACCCAAATATTTTGTAAAGATGACTTTGTAGTGCCACAACCTGCGAGAGGAATAACCTGCGTGGCAAAGAGTTCGCTAAACAGAATACAGAAGCTCTTCTATTTGTAAAATTTTCGTTTATGAAAGCTTCATTATGGAACAAAAGTACACCCACCCTGTCCATAAGCGAAGGATAGCATTTACAGTCAATGTAGTCTCTATTATTTAGCCATCTAATTTTTCAGAGTATAGTGTTTTATAAATAGTACCTCCATTATGACGGATAAACAGAACAGTACTTTCAGATGTTGAAAACACCAGAAAGATTTGATGTCAGTGAAAATAAATGCACCTTTACAAAAAGTACTATATTTAAAATAAAAAGTTAGTAAGCAAATGGTGACTGTGAGATAGCCATATGGGATGAGAATAAGAATGATTCTGAAGGTTAACAAGTGAATCATGCACTGCATGGAAAATACTTTGACTAAGCAAAACAATTAAAGACAATGAGACACGGTATTATTAGAATATGCATTTAGATGATTAGCATGAAAACCAGATAGTTCCTGGCCCACTTAATTTAGAAGAAGGGTAGCAGTGTGAAAACTTAAAAGGTTAAATATGGTGCACAGTGCTGAAGATGAGATTTCTGTTGTAAGTCAAAAGTTCATGGTTTGTAAATTCAAGTACTGAGAATATAATCAAAGTGAGGAGTGAATAGTCAGGTCTGTGGATTCCATGGCAGATGATAACGTTACTTGTCAGGAACTTCCTTTCCTTACGTCTTTTTTCATTTAATTTTTAGTACTGGTATCCCTGTTTAACACATGAGGAAAAAATGGAGGCATAGAGACATTAAGTAATTTTTCAAGTTCACCAAAAAAGATATTAAGTGTCACAAGTGGGATTGGAATCCAGGCAATAGGCTTCAGACGCTGCACTACTAAGAAGAAGGGCCTGCTGCTGCCTACCAGGGAACTCCCTGTAACGAGAGGGAGGGCGGAGGCGAGCTGTCTCAACAGAATTTCAATAAAGATAAAAGTGGTCTACTTTGGGAAAGAAGATCTTTTTGTCCTACATTAACATGGAGAGAAAAAGTACAGAACTCATGATAACACATAGAAAGGGTATACTTTGTTTTAAAGCTTCTTAAGCTTTTCTTAAGCTCTCTTTTTATTTGCTACAAATCTATGTAGAGACTGCAAGCAGGATGAAACTGCTTCTTAGTGTCTTTGGAATCAAACAAGACTACAAAGGGCACTGCAGAACCTATCTTTAATAATAAGAAAAAGTACATATATATTAATTATAGGGAAGATGATTAAGGCATGGGATAGATGAGCAGCAGTTAGGGGATACAGTGAAGGCTGAGGGGGATATTTCAAAGGAAAAAGGAACAGAGAAGGGGAAAAGCAGAGAAGGCTGAAAGGAGGTAATGTTCTTAAAGAAAGGTAATATTGGGCGAGCCCTGGTGGCTCAGCCATTACAAGTCTGCAGTCCCTGCAAAGTCCAAGGATCTGATTTCGTGATCCAGGGCCAGGGGTGAACAACCAACACAAACAACTAAATAGATAAGTAAATACTGCTTCTTCCTCTCTCTTTCTGATCTGCTTACTTGCCTTCATTCCTGCCTGCTTCCGTCCTTTAAAAAAAAAAAAAAAAAAGGTTAATATTGGACAGATAGGGTTTATAGAAAGCAAGTTCATTGAGTTTGTAGTCCATGGGCCACTGAGAACAAAGGGAAGCGATCAAGTGAGTGTCAGAATCTAAAAGATGAATGAAGTTCAAGTACAGGAGCAGACCCTTGTAAAACTGTCACATGACACAGCTAAGCTCTGAAACGTCAACAGGAAACCAAAGCAGCTCATGGAGAGGGAGAAACAACTTCATTGTGAAGGTTCTCTTCATCAACAGGACTGGGTCTGTGTCTGTATCCCATAAGTCCATTTCTTTGACCCTTTGTTGTTCAGGTTCCTTGAACACATGACATCTGAGATAAGCTCTGTCATCATGGAAGTGTCAGAACAATCAACACACTGAGGATGGACACAGCTGAAAGGTGAGAGACTGACATGAGCAACGCTTCCTTAAGATTACTCTAAATTTCATTCAAAACAATTTTAAGACATCAGGAAACTAAATGTGTTCTCTTTTTTTAAGGAGAGGTGCAGACAGGCATGAAGGCAACTAGGCAGGCAGGCTGGAAGAGAGAGGAGGAAAAAGGACTTGGTTCGTTTCCCCTGGCCAGGGGTCACAAACCTGAGTCCTTGGGGTGTATATGAACTACATCTAGTGCCTTATCCACTAACACCAGAGCACGCCAGAGCAATATTTACTAATCTAAGATGGGAAAGTTTTAATACTACTTAAAAGATAGGAATCAGTGCAGGAAAATTTATATTAAATCTACTACTCACACTCCGGACTCTCTCATGACTCAGACATATTACTGGAAATCACATATTTCTACAAGAAATCCTATATCCAGGTGCTTAAGATTAAATACATATTTCTTTGCAGCAGCACAGATACTTAAGAATAAATGTAGCAATATATTTATTCTTATAATTCTAAGTGATTTTTTTTTGAGGGCCAAAATATTTCACTTTGTAACTAATTCTCATCAAGGCAAGTGATTCCTTGGTTTCTTAAAGGTCACTAATGTTCAGAAAAGCAAACAAATATAATCAAGGGCTACACGGCAGTAAAATATTTTTAAGAGGCACCAAACTGTAAAAAGAAGGAAAAAGAGAAGAAAAAGCGGAGTTGCTTTAATTCCAACAGGGTCATGGCACACTGTGAATAAAATGCAGAGCATTCTTAATGGAACTCTCTAAGCAGCTTTAACCTGAAATGTCTAAGTTGTAAGAATAAGTTTGAATTTTGCTAGGAAGACCTAAGATGAGATTAATTCTTTTACATACCTTTTTTTAAAAGGGCATAACAGGGCAATTTTTTCCTGTAAGGGCATAAAAACTATTGATATGGTACCTACATTTTCCAATTTTAAGCATTGTGAAATACTAAAATGCTACTATTTCTATTTCCTGAAAGGGAAAAATGATTCGTTTTTGAGGTTTACTGTGATTCCTGCTAGTGACACTTAAGAGAAATCAGTACCAGAGCAAAAGTGATTGACCTGGGAGCTGACAATTTTCTAAGCCACCTCTATTACCACTGATGTAGTCTTCGGTGCACTAAAATCTGGGAGTGTTCCAGTCCAGTGTCTCTTATCAAGGGTGACTCCAGACACAATACTCACTTATCCCATGCTGCTTACTGCACTTCTATTACTGTAGGAGAAGATCAAGTCACCCACTAACTTTTACTGAACTCTTAGTCAACTGAAATCCAAAGTCCAGTCTGCTTACCTGCTAAGTGACTGGCTTTTGTGCAACTGCATAGTGCTTTTAATTCAAATTCATAATTTAGTAAAATCAAAAATAACTGACAGGCTACATACTTTGAAGAATTAGTTTCCAAGTGGAAAAGTAATTATTCTCAAAGTTACACAGAGTGGAAAAGAGAAATGCTTAATGTTTGAATGTAATTTATTTTTACTACTTCACCGGATCTGGCCCATTCACTTGAAAGGATGAATTTACTTCAACCATCTAAACATTCTACACTCTGCACAGTGCAAACTGTTCTACTGTCCTCGTGCTCACATTTACTGTTCTAACACTAATTTATTTATTATTATAATAATGTAATAAAATTATAACATAAAACAATCTTGCTAAAATATGACTGTTCAATATTTGATGACATATGAAATGTTATGATTATATAATATAAAATATGCTTTCCATAAAATGCATTATTGTAAAATAACATAAAATCTAATTATATACTATATTACATATAAAAACATAATACATAAAAATTATAATAATGCCATTACTTTCTTTTCTAAAATTTACAGGAAGCACTTTATACCAAAAGCTGAAGAATCTCATAAACCCTCTGAAGGCAGGTAATGCCTTTAAAATTAACAGTATATTAAACTAATTTGTTTGCTAATTTTAGAAAAGTATCTTCTGTCTTGTATTCTCCAATCACTATCTTCATGTGAAGGATAGTTTATTGGTTTACACTAAATTTTATTTTCATATTCTGAAATCCTAAAAATCCTAGTAGATAGGACATCACCTGAATAGATGAGCATTCTTTTATTTCTTCAGTTGACAATGGATGAAAGGCTCTATATAATATTGGTCAAAAGAACTGGTAAGATTCTTTTTAGCAAATTTAACAAGAGATCCAGTTATTAAATATTTGAAAATAATATTAAAATCATTCGGGAAAGGTGCAAAGGGTCTGCTTAAACCTGCTGTTATATTCATGCAATCTTTCTATATTTAAAATACAATGATAAATTATCAAATAAATATAGTTCAAGTTTTATTTTTTAGATTCTTTATTTGGAAAATCTACAAATTTTAGGACAATGCAAGTGTTACTGAAACAAGATGTTCTTCCAGGGAAACCTCAAAATTCCATGCGATACAGTATTTGAACTTAAAACTGGTTAAAAACCAAAGCCATTTACAATACATCTACACCATCACAAAATGATTCTAACTCAAACTGTAAGCAAATTAACAATTTCGAAAATAATATATCCCAATTTAAAAGTCTACAACTAAATCATTGCTTTAAAAGGCTAATAAGATCAGCAGTATTTCAGGCATTTGAGTACTGGAATAGGAACCATAAAATGCAAACATCCAAAAGAAAGGATGATGACTTTGATGGAATAAAAATTCTGATAATAAAGGAAGAACAATACTTAAAACTACTTTATATGTTCTACTAAATCAGTTAATATGAACAAGGATTAAGACACTCCCTAAGTAGACACTCCTTTCTCAGGTCTAAAAATTGTCAGCTCTGCTGACAAAAATATCCCAAGTCAAATGTAAAGCAGATTCAAAGTCAAGCTAATCTCAGACAGAGCTTTCAGATATAGATATTTAAAGGTAGGAATCTTTAGAAGCTATCACTTGCAAATTGGAAATAATGTTTTAATCCTCATATGAAAACGTTTTCTATTTGAGAAAGCAGCAATATCTGTTATTAGCAACCAGAAAAACATTTTTTTTTTTTTTTTTTTTTTTTTTTAAATTTTTGGATAGATCATGTCTAAATATAAGAGGTCAATCTCATTCTTTCATTCTTTGTAATGTCACACCTTCAGGTCATGAGCCAGAAAGAGAAGTAAATAGTACATTCCTGAACAATCTGGGGAAAATAAGAGGTTGGAACTTGAATAAAAACATGGTCAGAACAAAGCTAAGCAGGAGAAACATGATCGTAGTTTGGTAAAGACCTTTTGAAAACAGTATGTCAAAAGACTTTTTAAGTCATTCAACTATTTATGACCTTTGATACTGTAACTCCACTTCTAGAAATCTATCTTGAAGAAGTAAGTCTTAGCAATTAAAAAGGAGACTAAATATATATTTATATATTTTTGTGACATGATTCAGACTGGGAAGAATTCACTGGAAACAATTATTGATGTGTTTAAGAACTGGATGGGAATTTTTACAAGCGTTAAAATACGGTTATATAAAAATCATATTTTATAAAATGGGAAGAAAATAAAATTAGTTATAATTCAAATGCATTTATACTTATTTTAAGGTATGTGCAGAAAAAGGAAAAAATTAAAATACTATTATTAATTATTTTAAAAACACAGAATGGGGACTTTCTTAATCTTTTCCCCTCTATGTCCCTTTTCTTTTTTAAAGGAAAGGTGCAGGCAGGAATGAAGGTGAGTAAACAGGTAGGCAGAAGGAGAGAGGAGGAAGAAACATTAATTTTACTTAGTTTTTCATCTTGGTTGCAACTCCTGGCCCTAGGTTTGAACCTAGGTCCTTGGGATGTATATGGACTATATCTGGTGGCCTGATCCAGTAAACCAGCAGGGAATGTCTTTTTCCCTATTGTTCTAAGTGTTAAACAAAACTTGTACAATGAATAAACAGAATTTGTAAAACCAAGTTAAATTTGATTTGGAAGTAATTAAGAGTAGAAAGGTCACAATCAAATTATTTTAAGAATTATTTTTAATTAAAATAAATATCAGAGATCAATATAGTAAAAATCAATTCAAAGTAGATACATTTAAAAAAGCAAAAATATTTGTTTGTTATATACAAAGGTCTAGTAATCAATTGAGCCAGGAGATGGACAGTAACTTAGCTTTTTAAAAACCTTAGGAAAAAAACTTAAAAAAATCTTAGAAAAAGAACATGACACATTTAGACATCTTTTTAAAGAACACTAAAATAACCTTCCTACTTTCTCACATATACAATTACTTGGCAATTTCTATGATATAATTTCATAATGACTTTACATCATGTATCATTAAATTCATAAAATTTCATGTCTTTTCTCTATCTTATATATGAAAACAGATTTAAAATTCCTGACTGTGGAAAGTTCTGAATGGAAGAAAAAAATGTATACAAAATAAATTTTTTTGCAACAATTCTTTCCAAATATGTAATCACTAGATAAAATTTTTGATAAATTAATTTTCTTATCTCAATACTGAGGAATATGAACTAAAAAAAGGACAAAGACTTAACTCTCTTGGCAAAGGTTTGAGGGGGAAGAAAATAAAAATGAATAAAATATTAGAAACAGAAATAGAAATAAATAGAAATTTCAGGCATAAGAACCAAAAATACAATATCAATCAAAATTAATAATTTCCATAAAAACTGGTAAAGTCTAAGTACTTAATTATTCTTAATAAATAAAACAGGAAAATCTAGTGTTAAGTCATTAACTACTCACATTATAATTAGGCATTATAATTAGACTTTTTATAAATGCATTATCTAACTTAAAGTATAGGATTTACCACCTTAAGTCACTTACATGTACTCTTGAACATGTGTATTTCCTCCATTAAATGGAAAGTTCTTTGAGTGAATACTATCTTATTCATTGCTTACTACCACCTTTCTTGGCAAAAGGTCCATAGCAGGTGCTTAATACTTGCTAAATGAATTTAATTCACGACAGGGTGATTCCAGATCACAACCTCTCTGGGACAGTCCTGCTTTTGTCTGTGGTGCATCAGAATTTAAGAGTATATACTTTCACTTTCAAAGCATCTGATATGGACAAGAAATTACCTAGAAACACTATAAACAAGCTAAAATTTCTTCTAAAATTGCTAGTAAAATTTCCTAAATGCAAAGAATGACTAGACCGGGACACCTAGCACCATCAAATGGAGTAGCAGAGGTGAGAGGAGCACCTGGCTGTTCCCCCCAGAACACTGTGTTACCTCACCACTAAGTTCAAGGGGTCTCAAAAGAAAACAGTTCCCACATTTAGAGATTCTTCTAATGGCTAGTTTTCTCCATGTAGACTAGCACTGAAGGAGCTCTTGTTTCGACTGGTAATGCAAGAATAATGCAAGAAGTTCAAAAGGCTCTTCAGTAAATCAAGAATTGCACAGCTCCATGCTGATCAAAAAAACAGCAATAAATTTGTGTACCCCCAAAACACCTTTTATGACAGCATCCATCCATGCATGCATCCATCCATCCATTTATTTATTTATTTTTACAGAAGGGAGAGGAGGAAGCATTAAGGAAGGGAGGAAGAGAAGCAAGAAGCACTTCTGTCTGTCTGTATTTATTTTCTTTGCTTCTTTGTTCCCCTCGCTCCCTGTCCCTGGATCTCAAACTTAGGTCCTTGGACATCACATGGTCTACACGCCAGCCACAGACAGTATTGGAGCTTCCAAGGTTTACCCCAATAATTTTTTTAACCTATCATTGTAACAGATTTCATATTATTCTTCTCTTTCCAGAGAAGAGTTTAGAAGTCTGACTTACAGGAAAACAGTAGACTATTAATACAGTTTAACTGACCTCTGAAATTAAGTGTTTTATTGATGTATAAATGCATTTAATCAAAATACACATTTTGGTATAGGCTGAATTGTGTCATCCCCCTCAAGCCTCCTATGTTGAAATCCTAATGCACAGCCCCCCAGAATATGACTGGATTAGGAGAGGGATTTTAAAGAAGTAGTTAACTGAAAATGAGGTCAAATGGGGAGGTGCTGATCTGATGACTGGTTCCTTGTAAGAAAAGATAAGATACAGATACACACTGAGGAAACTGTGAAGATCCAGAGAGAAGACAAACCAGATAGGCTTCAGAGGAAACCAACCCTGACAACATCCTGATGTCGGACTTCCAGTACTATGAGAAAATAAACCCACATGAAGTCCCCTGGTCTATGGTGCTCTACATAATTTCTATGTATGTCTGAAACACAGATGTATACAGTAAACAAAATTAAAGAAAATAAATGATTATAATATGCAAAACATGCTTTTACATATTTAGGTACTAACTTACTTTTCAAATACAAAATTATTTAAGGGTAATTTCAATGCATAGCATGAACACAGTAGTCTAATTTCAAGTAAACAGATAAAAATCAGCAGAATCTAATCTTAATGAGTTGAAGCAAATTTCAGAATTTAAGCAAATACTAGCTGTGTCCACATTTCTGTAACTTATACTCCATATAAATCCACATAATTGAGCAAACCAATAATTTGCTACTAACTAATGTATTTTAGAAAATGATGCCTGGTTAAAAAAAATCCATTCAAAGAAAGGTCATTGAGAGAACAAAATCTTCACTGATACAGGTTTGTATTCCACTTGCAACTAAACTTGAAGAAACTACCACATGTTGAGTTCTGGTATAGTATTAAAAGAGAATCTTCACAATTATCTGAAAAAAGATATTAAAATATGCCTCTCTTTCCAATTACACATCAGTGTGAGCTGGATTGTCTTCAAACAAAGGAATGTGTTACAAAAAACTGGACTCAGAAACATATAAGAGAATCCAGCTATTTTCTTTTAAGCCAAACTTTAAGAACTTTCCAAAATTATAAAACAATGCCATTCTACTTGATCATGTTGTTTTATAAAATGGTTTTATAAAATATATTCATTATTTGTTTGCAAATGAGGTTTTTTGCAACAATATCAATTTTAATATCTAATACAGTAAATATCTATAGCCATAACCTACATAAATAAAAACTCTTTGAAGTCCTTGTATGGACTAGATTGTGACCCCTTTCAAACTCATTTATTGAAGCCCTAACCGCTAATGTGATTTGGGAAGACAGCTCCTTTAAGAAGATAACTGAGGTTAAAGGAAGTCTGAAGGGTAGGGCTATCCATATAAGAGGAAGAGACAGCATAACCACTTTCTGCACAGAGGAAAGCTCATGTAAGAGGTGCCATCTGCAAGCCTGAAAGAGATCTCTCACCAGAATTCAACCATGACAGCCCCTTGATATTTAGACTTCCAGCTTCTAAAACCTTGAGAAAAGTAATATCTACTATATAATCCACTTGATCTATGGCACTTTATTATGTTAATCAGATCAGACGAATATAGTTATTGATATTTTTAACAGTTTTACAATATTTTAATAATTATTTAAGAAAAATTCTGAATATGACTGGATTAGCCAATAACTATCTAATTGTACAAATCAAAATGTTTGTAACAACCTTCTTACTTTGTAATTACAACTTGGAAAAAAAATTGTAATTCTTACTAGCTTTCAAAATAGAAAGAAAAAAGATAAAATTAACGTTATCTTTAAAATAACCTAATTTTTACTTGATGTGTGTCATTATATACCTTTTAAAAGTCTACGGAAGTGGTGGAAGAACTGTGAAAGAATTAATACAGGCTACAAAGGCACTTGTTTTTCATTTTCAGGAAACCAAGCTTATCAATGTGGTTTGTTAGCGCATACTAACTCCTAGAACATTTAAGTCTATCAACTTTCTAGATAGAAATGAAATGAAAGAGGAATCTTTCAGTTCTGTTTTATATGAGAAAAACATAAGCAAATTATAAGGTGACACCATGAAATGAATCAATAGATTAATAAATACCATAAGTACAATCCTTTTAAACCACACAAAGTCAAAAATACAGTAAAACTGTGTTCATTTGGCTCAAGAAAATCACAGTAAGAAACTATAATATTATATGTAAAAATAAAAAACGTTTGCTCTCCTGGTAACTACAGTAGATAAAGCAAAAATAGCAACAAAACTATGGAAGTCACCTAAGAAAGAAAACTTTAATAGTAAGAGCCTTTGTGCAATAATATTATTTTAAAAGCGTATGTGAGTGGAAAAACGCATTTACTTCATGTAACTCTGTATGGAAAGAAAATACTAATTCAACTTCAGCCAATTTTTTTCTAGGTTCAATGTTTGTATGAAAAAATAATTATGCCGGCCGTTTGGAAAAGTATAATCAATCCATGGGCATGCAAGTATTGACTTGATCTTATTAGAACTTCTCCATGTTCCAGTTATTTCATTCCTTATTACATGCTGCAAAAAGCAGTAATAATTTTTATAGGCAAATATCACTTTGTAAGATAACAGGTAGCTTTCAATATTTACCATATAAGTCATGCATGAAATTTAAACATTACAAAAAATGACTTACCAGTTGACACTCCTGAAATATGCACATTTTCAGAATGTTCTGCAAGAGCACCATTTCCTAAAATTAAACATAATGAATAAACTAATTTCCAAGATAAAATTTATAACAAATTTTCAAATTCTCCCTTTAAAGAAAAACAACTACTTGTAATATACAGAAATGAAATAAGGTCTCTTAACAACAGTCTTCAAAGCAATACGATGAAGCCAAAAATTAGTAGTCAGGAAGACAAAACATTTGTAAATCCTGACAATGTAGTATAAACTCTATAAGGGTCAAAAATACAGATTTGATTAATATCAGAAAGAATTTTTTACAAAGTTAAGAGTCAAGAGAGTACCAAGTACTATTACTAGATTACACACTTAACAAAACAGCATTCCTTTAAAAGCATGCACCGTCAGTCCACAATGTGCTTACTTCTAGGGTCACAGGTATGGGTACTTAAAAAAAAAAACGATGTCTTGAACTGTCTTCTAAATCTTTCAACCTATTCTCATCAATTCTATAGTCTCAAGCATGGGGACATAATTATATTCTACTTTCTATGATAGTCCCTGATTTTCTATACTTCCTACCATAAAGTTGGACACAGAGGAGCATTCAAATAAACTTAGTGAAATGAATTAGTTACCTTAATAAAAAATAAAAGTATTGCTCTTAAAAGATTTCCATGTAAAGTACTAAGGACATTTACTCATTAATTTTAGCAACTCTTCCAGTATTTAACTTTTTTAATTCATTATAAATTAATTCTATCGACCCCCGTTGTTATTTTTCTTGTACAAATTGTTAATCTTTGCTTCTAAAGTTTTGTCTCCCTACCCATTAGGTCTATTTGGCATCACAACAGTGTAGGAATTCAGCTGACAGAGAAGGGGTTCTCCTAGGAATGGGGTAGAGAAGGAAGCTAGGTTGAAGAAACTTTGAGGATAAAAGCAGAATTTTTGTTGTGATTGCTTTAAAGAATGGAGAAAATAGCAAACACTGTAGTTAATATCTTTTCTTTTTGAACCATTATACTCTCTTGGCTGCTTGATTATTGCGTGGCATCCCCTGCTGCACTCTGTTTAAGAGAATACAATCTACTTGTATTAGGCTCACCAATATTTACATAGTTCTTGGAACACAGCAGGTGCTTGAAGAATTGATGAATGAATAAGTGAGGGAGGGCATGATGATTAAATGAAATCATGTCAATTAAGCACCTGATACGGTGCCTGGCAAATAGCACAGAGCAGGTATTCACTTTTGCAATGGCATAAAATATACTATTAACTAAAGAATAAAATAAGTGGTAAAAATTTTAGTTTCACCAGTTGTTTCCTTCAAAATGAAATGTTGTTTTCTTCCATTAAGAATGATATAGTGGAAATGGTAACATAGGTGGGTAAGCCATATTTAGGGATGGATAAATGAATAAATCTGATAACAGTATTTATTTAAATACTGTGTACTAATACCATGTAAGCTACAATTTATTTTTCTCAACAATCTTAAACGCTACAAACATAGAATTGAAACTACAAGGAAGTCCCCACATATTTCTTTAATGCATGCAACTTGAAAAGATTGATGGCATAAACAAAATGACACAAGAAATTGATTCAATAAAAAAACTAATAAGATTTGTCAGAGTCAGTATAAATTGCATAAACCTCTCCTACTCACAAACAGACCAACAGTACTGTCATCATCTGGAGGTTTTAAGAAATGCAGAGACAGGGGTCCTAGCCCAGATGATTGAATCAGAATCTACACTTTAACAAGATCCTGCTCCCCTCTTCCTCCAGTGATTTGTATGCACGTTAACATTTGAGAAACACTGGCTTAAATTTTCTAATTCTATATTAGATGTAACAACAAATTACAGCTAAAGGTAGTACATTAAGTCATCCTCAGGAGTTTTCATATTAGATATATTTTATACATCAAATTTCATTTTCCAATTCAGTAAACAGAGTAAAGATAGGCAGAAGGAAAACAGCAGCATTACGTAGCACTGAGACTGTGGGTTCTGAATTAATGACCAGAGTTCCAACACCCCAGCTCCCCCTGCTCACTGTGCAACTTTGCTCAAGATACTAATGTCTTTGTGTCTCAATTTTATCTCTAAAATAGATAATAATATGTATAGGGCTTAGTGTAATTATAACAGAAAAAAATATAATTTATTTTAAATCTGTCAGCATACAAATAAAATACAGCCTTATAATATTTAGTAAACTGATTTAACTAACTTGGAAAGATTCAGATTAAGTTAAATATTTCAGACTAACATTAGAATGCAATCTAGTTTTAACTTTTAAATTACACACGTATAGTTAATAAGCATACATTTACATAAGTATGTATGCATGCATATCCTTTTTTTTAATGAGTCTATACAAACTGTAGAAGAAAACCTCTACAACTAGAATGAAACAAAAGAGAAAGACCTGGTTTTGTGTACTTCAGCACTGACTATTATAACAGGCATGGATTTCTTTAAAAATTGTATTCTTATAACAAAAAAAGAGAGATATAGATGAAGAGAATATAGTTCATTTCCCAGGAGCAATAGAAGACTGATATATATTAAAGTATTATAGAATATAATTTCAAAATACTGATTTTTTTAAACTGATAATACTTTAAAGCATAAAAACATGATACTCATAATTTCCTATACATTTACTCTAACTTAAACACAATCCTATTTAGAAGTTTGAAAATTAGTGACAATTTCTGTTAACTTTTAAAAAAAACTACAGCCCCCCCCCACCCCGCCCCCTGCCCCTTGTTTTTCAAAGGAAAGGTACAGGCAGGAATGAAGGCAGGCAGGCAGGAAGAAAAAGAAGGAAGAAGAATCTTTTATTTTGTTGTTCACACTGGTTATTTTCCCCTGGACCTGGGATTCAAACCCAAGGCTATGTGGTTTGCCCCTTCAGAGGCGACTGACCTAACCACTGTTCCACCAGGGTGCACCTAAACTATCCCCTTTTTTGATTACATTAGATATTTCTTACTCTGAGTATCAAAGTGGAGTACTTAATTTTGGTGTACTGTCATTCTAAAAAGTATTTCCACAAAGATGCCACTTAGGTAACTGTTAGTCATATAACACAATTATTTCTGTTTTATAAGCAGGCAACCCCTCCCCACACGCATTGCTTTGTTAATACAAAGGAAGTACATTCTCCCTGCTGCACCTCCCAAACCCATAAGAAAAGAAACTCCAATACATGTGAAGTACACTTACCACCTTCTGACTGTATGTACAGTGTTCTAATGCAGTCATGTTTGATATTCTCACAGAAGTCACTTTTCAGAGGTATTATACTACAAAAATATACTCCAATGAATCATTACTTCTATAACTATACATCAAAGGCGAACTAGTAATGGAACAGCTAATAAACTCCTAAAGAAGTTTTCAGTATGAAAAATTTCATTATCAATTAAATAAACGAATAATTTTTTACAGTATTTATTGAGTAACTGATTTACAAAATAATGTAAGCCCATATGAGCAGGTTCACCCTTCCTGAAATATGTAACAACACACACTGCCCACCACGAAATTACTAAAATTTCTTCACCATGGTCATCGGACCCCATGACCCCTTGCCCTCGTCCCTTTCTCCATTGGTAGCATCAGTTCTACTGCCAATGTCCAAGGACTGGCTTTAGTTTTGCTTGTTTCTTTGTATTAGTTCTTTATATTCACATGAGTGATATCATCCAGTATTTGTCTTTCTTCTTGTGACTTATTTAACTTAGCATAATTCCTTCTAGTTCCATTCAAGTTGTCACAAATGACAGGATTTCAGCTTTTAGGGCTGTGTAGTATTCTACCATACATATATCACATCTTCTTTATCCATTCATCTGATGCTAGGCACTTAGTTTCTAATTCAGGGCTATTGTAAATACTGCTGGAAGAAACACGAGGATGCATACAGCATTGCAAATTAGCATTTTTGTGATTTGGGGGGCTAAGTACCCAGAAAGTAGATGATGGGATTCTATGGGATTTCCATTCTCAAGTTTTTTAGGAATCTCGACACTGCTTTCCATAAAGTTTGCATCAATCTACACTCCTATAAATAGTGTAAAAGTGTTCCCTTTTCTCTGAATCCTTGTCAACACTTGCTGCTTCCAGACTTTTGGATAACAGTAAATCTCAAGTACTAGGTCCTACCTGTTTGGTGTTTTGATTAGCACTTCCCTAGTAACGAATGAGAATGAACATCTTTTCATATACCTATTGGCTATCATGTCTTCTTTGGAGAAACGTCTATCCAATTCTGTTCATTTTCTGACTGGGTTGTTTGCTTTTCTGTTGTTAAGTTTTATGAGTTCTTTGTGTATATTGCTTAAGCCTTTGTCAGAGGCATGATATGCATATATCTTCTCCCAGTCAGTAGGCTTTTTGTTTTGGTGATAGTTTCTTCTACTGTGCGGAAGTTTTTTAGTTTGCTGCAGTTGTATATTTTTGGTTTTGTTTCTACTGCCACTGGAGTTGAGTACCCAAAGACCTCTGTAAGGTTGATGTTATGGAATGTCTTGCCTACGTTATCTTCTAAGTATTTTATGGTTTCCAGTTTTACATGCAAGGTCTGATCAATTTTGAATTAATTTTGTGTATGGTATTAGAGAATGGTCTAAAATCATTCTTTTGCATGTGCCTGTCCAGTTTTCCTAATGCCATTTATTGAAAAGATGTTCTTTTCTCCATTGGATACTCTCCGCTGCTTATCATAAACCAACTGACCATGTATGTGAGTCTATTTCTGGTGATTCAGTTCTATTCTACTGCTCTGTGTCTGTTATTATTCTAGTAACATACAGTTTTGATTGCTATCACTTTTTAGTATAGCTCAGGATCTGAAATGTGATGTTTTATTCTTTTTTCTCATGATGCTTTAGCTATCTGGATTTTTTGTTATTCCATAAAAATGCTTATATTTGTTGTTCTATTTCCTTGAAAAATGCTGAGATTTTGATGGGGATTGCATTAAACCTGTATATTGCTTAAGGTAAGATGACCATTTCAACAATGTTAATCCTCCCCAACTATGAAAAAAAAACACAAAATATCTTTCCATTTCTTTGTAACTTCCTCTATTTCTTTTAATAACATTTTACAGTTTTTATCATACAGGCCTTTCATCTCCTGTTAAGTATAGTCGTAGGTATTTAATTCTTTCTGTTTCTATTATAAATGGGTAGTTCTCTTGATTTCATTTTCTTCTATCATATAAATCAGCAAATAATTTTCATGACTATTTTTTGAGTTCCACTAATGAAATAACAAAGGTGATCAATGGTTTCTATTTGTTATTCCTCTTGCCATGCTGAATCATGGCTTTGTAGTTTTTGACTGCAATATAAGAGAATTTTTCTAAAGGAGATACTTTTTATGGGAAAAGAGGCAATACTGTGATAAAGAGTTTTACTTGTCTGGAAAACTATTTCTCCCTTATTTCTGATGGACCACTTTGTTGGGTAGGGTATTCTTGGCTGGCAGTTTTATTCTTTCAGCATATTGAATATATTATACCAAAATTTCAGCTGAGAAATCTGCTCAATCTCATGGGGGTTTCCTATATATAGCAAGGTGTTTTTCTCTTGATGTTTTTAAGATTCTCTTTTTAACTTTTGACGATTATAACGTGCACAAGTGCATACACATGTTCTTTACATAAGCTATTTTTACTTCTCATTCACATTCCTTTTTGTGTGTGTTATAATAAAGGATGCAAAATTATGATCACAGGATTTTAGATTCCTCTGCTATTTTTTGGGATTCTTTGTAATTTCAATAACCAGAAATTAATTTCTTTGGATTTTTTTCCACAGAATTTCATGCTGTGGAGGCATATTCACATATTTTTTTCTAAATTACTTTTGACCTTTTTTCTCCCTCAGTCCTGCGTCTCAAACCCAGTTCCTTAAGCTTTACATGGCCTGCACCTTAGCTGCCTTAACCACAAGGCGGTATCTCTAAATTACTTTGGAATCTATCGTAATTATTTCTTCTTGTCTCATAAGGAACATAAGCTAAAGAGCAGCACACTGTTATGGACTGAACTAAGTCATTCAAAATTCATAGGATGAACCTGATATTTGGAAAATGGGTCTTTAAGAAGCTAATGAAAGTTAAACAATGCCACAAGGTTGGGGGCCCTACTCTGATAAGCTGATTTCCTTAAGAAGAAAAGGTAAGAGATTTGTTCATATTATCTCTCTCCTTCCCTGTCTGCCTACAGAGGAAATGCAATGTGAGGGCACCATGAGAAAGGTAGGAAGTTCTTGAAAGACTTCACGAGAAACCAAACCTGAAGGCAGAGTGATCATGGACTTCTGACAGTGAGAAATAAGTTTGTATTGTTTAAGGCACGGATCTATGGTATTTTGTCATGGCAGCCAAGCACACAAATACACACACATTTTCCAAGTGCTATCTGGACAGAGATATTTGAGAATTCCTTGGAAGTGTATAAAGAATTCAGCACATTCTTCTAAGGACAAGCTCTATAATGCTTAACAAATACCTAAAATAAGATATTTCAGGGGGAAAAATGATTATGAAACCCCTGGGAGAGAAAAGTTTATTTTCTGGCTTTATTTAATTATTGGTATTATAAGAGTATAGCTTAGGTAAGTTTTAAATTACAGTCATTCATTAAGGATTTAATAGACTTTTATGAATTGGCTAGAACCTATCTGACAAATAATAGCAATAACCATTTATAACATATTTTAAAGAAATACACATTTTAATTTTTAAACCAAATTCTTAACATTTGAGTTCAATGTTTTTTATATGTTTAGACTTTCTGTTGTATTACATTAGTAAATTTATATGATGAAATGTCTTCAAAATAAGCGTACAATGACAAAGGACTATTACACAAAGTACAAATACTAAGCAAAAGTTCCTCCTAATCAGAAAATACTTTATCTAAAATGCCTTAAAAATGATGTAATAGCTCACAAAATAAACTAGAAAGAGACCCTACATTCTATATGAGCTCAAAGGTTTCTGTCATTCCCTTCGTTTACTGGGCTTATAACGTTTGAAGGGATTTGAAATGCAAAATAAAATAAAAACAAAAAGAAATTATACATCCATATTGTAAGAAGATCTACCAAGAATACTCCACATAGCAAAAAATTCACTTTTTTTTTAAAGGAAAAGTGTAGGGAGAAATGAAGATGAGTACATAGGAAGGCTGGCTGGGAGAGAGAAGAGGTAAAAAAAATTAGTTGTTCATTGTGGGTGTTCCCTCAGCCCTAGATCCTGAACTCAGGGTCCTTGGGATGTATGTGAATACGCCTGCTGGCCTTATATCACCAGGGCATGCTCAAAACAGTTGTTTGGATTGTAGCCGCCCCCAGCTCCAGTTCTTGAATGCCAGTCCGTGGCTTTCATAGTCTGTGCTTTAGGAACCTCTGCCACAGAAGCAGCCTTAAAATTCATCTTTTTTTCAAAGTGTACAATTCAGCGGCTTTTATTATATTCAAAAAGTTGTGCAACACAGTCGCTATCTCATGTCTGAATAGTTCCAATACTCCCAAAATGAAGCTTGTCTCGATTATCAGTCCTCTTTCTGTTCTCCAAATGCCCTAACAACAACGAATCTAGTTTCTAGCTCAATGCATGTGCCTATTCTGGTTTTAAAAAATTAAAATAATTTCATGGTTTCTTTTGTTTACAATGCTATATTCATTTTAGGATACTGAAATTGCATGAGTATTTCACACCTCTCAAGAGTTCTAATGTCTGCTTTATTCTCTTTCTCTTAGGTGTGTTGAGTATAGTTATATTTTTATTGGTTTTCCTTTTTGCTTTCTTCTTTGCATTTCACTGGTGATGTATTTTGAGGTTACCCTGAGGTTAACATTAAGAATTCTATGCTTATTTCCTATTTTTATTTGAAAGTAGTTAGTCTTATACTCATTCTAGCCATCCGCATTTTTATTCTCTCCTCCTCCCCACTTTTTATATTTTATATTTGTATATTTGCTTCCTGTGGAATTTCTTTACACTTTATAGAGTATACTTTAGTTTTTTGTTTGTTTGTTTGTTTTTGTAGAGCTGGTTTTGTGGTGAGGAATTCCTTTAACTTTTGCTTATCTGTAAAGCTTTTTATCATTCCTTCAGTTCTGAATGATAATCTTTCAAGCTACATGGTATCCTAGGTTGAAAATCCTTTTCTTTCAGCACTTTGAATACATCACACCATTCCCTTCTGGCCTATAGAGTTTCAGTTGAGAAATTTGCTGACAATCATATGGGGACTTCTTTATATGTGACTTGTTTTTCTCTAGCTGCATTATAGATGATCTCTTATTTTTGACATTTTGATGACAACACGTCTAGGTGTAGGTCTGTCTGGATTTCTTTTATTAGGAACTGTTTGAGCTTCCTGGGTCTGGAGGTTTGCTTCATTCCTTAGGTTACGGAAGGTCTCAGCTATTATTTCTTCAAACAGTTTCTCTCTCCTCTCCTTCTGGAACCCCTATGATGTGAATGTTGTTCCTTTTGATGTTCCCCCATAGTCTTGAATGCTGTCTTCATTTCTTTTCATTCTTTTCTCTCTTTGCTGGTCTGCCTGAGTGCATCCTCCTGCCCTATCCTCTGGCTCACTGATTCCACTGGCGGTTTCATTCTTCCTACTCGAGTCCCTCTGTTGAGTTCTTTATTTCAGCTATCATGTCCCTTATTTCTTTGATCTTACTTCATTTCTTCTCTCTTTTTTGTTGTTCTCTTTTTCTCCCTCTATAGTTTTCTTGATTTCCACAAGCATATTTATCACTGCTGCCCTAAATTCATCTTCAGGTAGTTTATACATGCTTGTTGTATTCACATTTTCAGCGGGGGTTTTAATTGGATCCATCATTTCATGGATATTTCTTTTTGTCTGGCATTCTGTTTGTTTCTGTGGGTCCAATTTCCCTGCAGTGACGGCCTTATGTAGGGTATGACTCGCACCAGAGAAGCCTGGATCTTGGTTTGAACACTGGAAATTCTTGAGTTGTGTGGCGTGTCACTACTGGTTGGATTTGTTGACATTCTTAGGTGGAACAAGTGTTGGGACGCAAGAGTTCAGGCTATATTCTTAATTGTTTGGATTATTTTTGTTGCTGTTGAATTGTAAGAGGTCTTCATATATTGCAGATATTGCTCCCCTTACCAGATATGACTTGCAAGTTAGTTTCTCTCTCTCTGTAGTTTGACTTTTCACTTCTCTTGATGGTGTCCTGTGCAGTGTTAAGAGCTTTTTGAATTTGAGATAGTTGAGTTTACCTATTTTTGTTGTTACTTGAATTGTGTTGTCATATCTAAGAATCCATTTCCTAATCCAACATTACAAAGATTTACTCCTATATTTTATTCTAAGAGTTTCAGTGTTAAAATTATATTATAGTTGATCTACAGCCCATTTTGAGTTAATTGCTATATATATTGTGAGAAAGGCATCAAATTTCATCTTTTTTACCTATGGAAATCAGTTGCCTCAGCACAATTTGATGGAAAGATTAATTTTTCTCTATTGAATTATTATTCTGGCACTCTTACTGAAAAATCAATGGATAATAAATGTAAGGATTTATTTAAGTTTATCTATGATGCTTATTCTTACACTAGTATTGAACTTGATAGCAAGTTCTGAAACTGGGAAACAAGAGAACTCCAATTTTGTTCTTTTCAAAGTTGTTTTGGCTATTTTGAAAATCTGAATTTCCTTATGAATTTTAGGATCAGTCTGTCAATTTCTACAAAGAGTTGAAATTGTGTCCTGAATCTGTTGATCTACTTGGGGAGTATTAACAATGCTAACTCTAAATAATATTAATACTTCAGATATACATAAATATGGGATATCTTTCTATTTATTTAGGTCTGCTCTAATTTCCTTCTACAATTATTTATAGTGTCAGAGTATGAGTTTTACATTTTATTTGCTAAATTTATTCTTAGTTACTTTTTTTTTTATGCTATTGTTAATGGACTTTTTTTCCTTAACTTGCTTTTCAATTATTTATTGTTAGCATACAAAAATAATTTTTCCTTGTATCCTGTAACCTTGTTGAACTTACTAGCTCTAACATGCTTTTTGTGAATTCTTTAGGATTTTCCATATACTAGTATGTCAGGTCTATAAACAGCAATAGTTTTACTTCTTCCCTTTAAATTAAAATGCACTACTTTTTGCCAAACTGCCCTGTCTAGGACTTTTCAATGTTGAATAGAAGTAGCAAGAGCAGACATCTTTGTCTCTCTTTTTCTCTAAGAGGAAGGAAGCAGGAAACAGGCAGGCAGAAGTATATTTACTTGTTTTTGTTTATTCATCTTGGTTGTTCCTCCTAGACTCGAGCTGTGAACCCAGGTCCTTCAGCTTTATTTGGACTATGCTGGCTGGAGTTGTAGACTTAACTGCTGAGCCACCAATATACCTCTTTGTCTGGATCTTAGAAAGAAAACTTTCAATATCCTACCGTTAAGTATGATGTTATGGTGTACCCCTGTGACTAGGGTGGTTAAGGTGCAGACCCTGCAAAGTCCACAGATCTGAGTTCAAGAGCTGGGACTGGGGATTAAAAAAAAAAAATAATGGTGTTAGCTGAATTTTCATGGATGCTCTTTATCAGTCTGAGGAAGTTCCAATTTGTTGAGTGTGTTTGTTATGAATTGGTGCTGATGAGTGTCAAATGCTTTCCATGCACCTATTGAGATGATCCTGTGATTTTTTTTTTTTAATCAATATAGTATATCACATTGATTGATTTCCTATGTCAGACCTTGCTTTCCTGGGAGAAATTTCATTCAGTCATAGTTTATAAACCAATTTATGTATTGTTGGATTCAGTGTGCCAGGATTTTGTTAGAGGATTGTTCTATCTATATGAATAAGGGCTACAGGTCTGCAATTTTCTGTTTTTGTTATAAGGGTAATATAGGCCTCGTAGTGAGTTGAAGAGCCTGAAGAACACACACATAAACATATACATATCCATATACTAACACAAATATAACACACATACACTGGGTGCTGTTACTTATGTTTTATACTCATTTAAGAAAACACCAAGTATATTTTTTTTGCTTCTAATTTGTCATTTTGGTTTATTAAGCTTCATAGCTCTTGCCAAAGAGCAAATAAGTAGCTTGTTGATTACATTATAATATTTCTGGAAAGTGACTTGTGGCCTGCCTTACTCAATTTATCAAGCACAATACCCAAATAGATAAATCTAGTACATGGTCAGTTTAGTACAGGAAAAAGAACAACAAATTTCTTTTTTGCTTCCCAATGGACAAAAATTTTCGTGGGGGCCTGTGGACTGGGTTGGTATTGGCAATCTTTAAAGACAACTTTATTTTAATAGTTGATGAAACTAAGGTACAGAAGGAAGGGATGGGCAGTTGCATTTTTTAAAAATCAGCTTTACTGTGGTATAATGTAAAACATTCATTAATTCCAGGTACAGAGTTTATGCACAGTCCTGAAACTACCACAACAATCAAGAGATACAATATTTCTATCACCCAAAAAGCTCCCCGGGCCTCTTTGCTGTCAATCCTCTTCCCATACTCCTAAAGGCAGACAACTACTAATCATAGACAACCAACATTTATAAGCTATTATTCATTATACTGAACTTGTGATGTACTATTTCATTTTCCTCCTAAAGTTGCAATAGACAGTTATTCCCATGGTATGGATGAAGAAACTGACTCAAGTAAATCACCCAAGAGTCTTTAGATAGTAAGTAATAAAGATGTGCTCAAATTCAGATCTTGCTAATTTTAATATTAAAAACTGAGGAGTTTCACTTGAATATATTGTATTTCTTGGCTTCCCTTGGAGGAAAAATATGTTTACATATAATCGTGCATGCAAACATACTAAGCTGTTCTGTGGTTGATCTCTTTTAGAAGCATGCATTTTTTTAAAGGTACCCAACAGATTCGTTTTCATTCTGAGACATCATGCCCTCTTCCTTCATTTGTATTACTTTCCTAGTCTTTGTCAGCATTTGAATTTATAGTCTCTAGTGTATTCTGTGAATTCAAGTAACACATGTAGTAAAATATATAGAAGGGTACATTAAAAACTGCTACAACTTTTTACCATATTCCCTCAACCCATTCCCAAGATAGGAAGAAAGGACAGAAATGACTAGCTTTTGTTCTTAATACAGTCCTGAAAAATATGATTTATTAAAGAATTCATTACTTTTGCAACTTAATTCATGGGACTGGAATTATTCTATAGTTACACAGTTTCAAGTTTTTCTTTGTAACAATTTAAAAACTACGGGTGATGTCTTTTCTTATTGACAAATCAACACAAAAACTATCATTTAATATAAATATTAAGACATATCCATGGTCCCTCTTCTATAGCAACTGTTCACTTTAAAAATATCCTTATACATGAGATTCAATAATGAGAAGACTAACATGTGACTGCAGCTTTCCTATTCTTGCTGATGATGTTTATGCACAAATAGATATTGTTGGCCTTTGTAATACTAAAATAATGTTTAATGTATCAAACTATATAAAAAAGTATTTTAGAGGCAGAATTATAAAGAAAGAAGAATTTAAACATGAGTCGCCATCTAAAATTTTAGGGTATATCTATAAAAACATTTAAAAGGAATGAACTAAATTGTTAAAATCAGTCAATAATATTTGTAGATTTCAGTTTTTCTTGATATCAATTCTGTGTTTTCTTAATTTTGAATCAAATATCCATACAGTTGTCTTTTTCCTACCTTTATTTATGAAAACTGAGACAGTATTTGTTTCTACTTTCAGTAATATCTTTGATCAGAGAACACGAAATTCTGAAATGTATTTCAGTGAGAGGGAAAACTGTGTTCAATCTTATCAGAGGCTCTATCATGGCACAAAGACGGTAAATCTAAAATCATTCTTGATATTGGAGTCATTCATTAGCCTCGTTCCTTCCACTTCAGACTTTCCTTCTATCTGTTTTCTTGTTCCTCTTGATGATACATTCCTATCTTCCTCATTCATAACATAAACCTTCTTTCTTGCCAGTGCACTTCTCTGTTCCTTCTTTCCTATCTTTCTCAGCCAAACTTCTTGAAAGAAAAATCTAACTCGCTAATGTAGCTTACTTACCTATTATTTGCTCCTGAATGTGCTTTATTTTAGTTTTCACTCCTAGCATATTTCTGAAACTCATGTGGCAATGATTACCAATTGCCAATCTATTAAATATTTTATCCTCAAAACATGAACTCTGAATGAATCAATTTTTAATAGAGAAAAATCTAACTATGAAGAACACTCAAAATCCATGATTTCAACTCTTCTGAATACTCAGTTTTAGATGACAATCTTTTCGTAAAGCCTTATTAAGTTGTAGTTACAACAGTCCTCCATGAGCCTCCAACACTTTCCTTGACCAATACTCTTAGTAAATTATCTTTCTTGTCAACCATTCAAGAATCTTTCAGCACAAGGAACATTCTTTTCAGCACATGTTTAAAGGCTCAAGTCCTTTATGTTGATACCTATCAAATTTCTAGCACTAATAAGAATTTTTCTCCTGAGGTGCAAAATTTTACCTGCCCCAGTAATATGTATTTTAACAATACTTAAAAGGAAATACTAAATTATTACTAAACAATTATTACTCAACATTCACTGAGCATTTGGCTTGAGCCAGTCACTGTGGTTGTGCAAACACTAAGACTAATCCTTATAGCATCCCTGTAAAACAGACCGTATCTACATTTTACATGCAGAGAAACTGAGAGTCAAAGAGGTTAAGAGATTTGCTCAAAGTCGTGTAAATGGTGAGCAGTGCTGCCAGGATGTAGGCAAATTTTTATAATCAAAGTCCATACTCTGGAAATAAAAAAGCAGTGGCTAATACACTGCATTGTCCTATGTACCAGATGATATTCCAAACAATTTCCATACTTCTGTATAATTAATCTTCATAATCATCCTATGGAGAACTGATATTTCTGTTCTAAAAGTTGTCCTTTCCTTCCTATTGAATAGTAATCCAGTATTACCTTAGTTTTACCTATTTATCTCAAACTCATTTTGTCTGAAACCAAATTCCTTTGGTCTACCCTGGGTCTGCTGTCTCTCTCATATTCTGTACCTTGGTGAAAGACATCCACATCATTCAGTTCCCCATGTAGAACTCTAGAACTGATTCCAGATTTCTTCTTTACCATTCCTTCATTCCCTCACATACACTCTTGATTCTTTAAAAGCTGCTATTTCCTTACTTCATGTCACTGATATCTCTTTGTAGTTTTACTCAACTTAATATGTTCCATGAAGACAGAGGTGTAGATCACAGAAGACATTTGATAAATATTTTCTGAATGTTTCAATAAATGAATTAGTTTGCAAGCTTCGTACTTTTGGTCTTACAGTTCTCTGATCATTCTTTACAATGTTACTAGAGACCTTTTTAAAAAGCCATATCTTCAGCTTACAAAACTGTAACTAGTTCAACTGTTTATATGTATGAAGAACCTCTAAGGACAGCATAACCTACTTTTCTTTATCTCTTTACCTTTAACTTTCATTACTCCTTGATTGCTTTTACCTCATACACATACATTCTGGTTTTGGCATTGCCAAAGTACAGTTTATGAAATTGTGATGTTTTTCAACATGATGTTCTTTCCGACTAGAATAGTCTAATGAATGGCCACCTGTTACCCACCTAACTCCAATTCAGTTTAGGAAACAGACCTCTATTCATCTCAGAAAGAGTCAAGAGTCCTCCGTGACGATCCCACCGTATATCAAATTACTATTGTGTTATGAGCATATTGCTACCATAATTCTACGTAGGGCTATTAGTTTAACTGTCCATTTTTTCACACCAAATACGTCTTAAGGGAAAAGCAAGTTTTCCCTCCTCTCTTTCTCTTGCTCCTCTTTTTTCCCCCCTTTCCCTTGTCTTTCCTATTCTACAGCTATCTTCCAGTTTCTAGCAGAGTGAAATCTCAGTAAATGTCTGTTGATTTAATGAATCAAAATGATCAGATCTTGAAATTAAGCATGGAACACCCTCTATATAATTAACAATTTGATTTCATCTTGTAGTTTGTTCAGAGGGTAAGAGGAAAGAAGGAAAAGACTAGAGAACTATAAAGAGGAAGATAAGACATTCTTTCATTAATGAGTGAAATTAGAAACTCATAAGGGTAAAGAAATTTCAGATCCAATTGTTCACATGGATTATAAGCTTTAGAGAGTTGTTTCTTATCATTGTCCTTCAAAATGTAAGGTCTTTGGTAAACAACTATTCAAGGCTCTTAAACAGCTTCAGTCTTTAGATTGTAAGGAACTTTACTCTGCATTAACTTTAGCAATTTGTGGGGAAGAAGAGGACACCAAACAAAAGGCATGATGTTTTTTATCATCTTGGATCTTTAATGACTCCTGGGTTCTTAATAGCTTACAGTCCATTTATCTAGTAAAGATGTTTAAAGAACTATTTTTCTCTCTGAGCAAATGACTTTGTATTTATCTCTACTGAAGCTTATCTCATAACTTACATACTTTTACAAAAGTCTTAAAATCTCAGTACCTTTACATTTATCCTGTCAACTTGGCTACAGAAGTTCTCTCTCTCTCTCTCTCTCTCTCTCTCTCTCACACACACACACACACATACACACACACATATGTATATGATACTTCTATAGGAAATACACACATATACATATATATTAGGTCTGTTTCTCCAAGTGGACAAAAAGAAAATACTTATCTACCTAGTATATATTTGTTGCTATACTACTTTCATAATTTTTAATTTACTTAATCATCAAAACAAATATTTTAGGTATTATCTCCAGTTTACAATAAAGAAACTAAACTTTAGAAATAGTAAATAACTTGCTCAAGGTGAGGTGGCTAAGAATTAGCATCCAGACATGCCCTGGTGGAGTAGCAGTTGCTCAGAGTCCACACATATCCCAAGGTCATGGATTTGTGTCCTGGGGCTGGTGGGAACAACCAAGATGAACAGCAAATGAACATAAACTACTCTTCCTTCTTTCCTGCCTGCCTCCACTTCCAAAAAAAAAAAAAAAAAAAGCATCCAAACCTAAGTTAGTCATATTACAAAGATCTTGCACTTCATTCTCTCACTGTACTTTCCCAAAATAGAAGTGGGTTGTATTCTGGATAGTAATCTGATTTACAAAACACTTTTTAATACCTAACTTTTCATTTAAAAATAATCCCAGAAGTAACTTGAAACCTTATTTCAAGGCCCAGGAAGTTGAGACTTGGCAGTTATTTGACAGGAATATATCTCATAGTTATTGGGGAACAGAATAAAGTATAGAATACCAAGAAGCCCTTCTGCTACCAAGGGCAAAAGACACACATCCATCCTTGATAAAACTCCTCTATTATTGATGCCTAGATCTAGTTGGAATATGAGAAACCCAAGAGGGTGATTTCATTGACAAGGATGCTAAGAGATGAAAGAATTTTAAAAAGATAAGCTAGCAGTATCATTAAAAGCAATCAGAAAGTAATACTAAATTCTCCTATAGATAGTATATGATGTTATGACCTACAATATACAATGGAAAGTATGTGAGTCTTGATAGCCAAGAGTTTTGAGTTTGACTCCTGCTTTGGCAACTTAATTTTACTTTTTTGTGGCATTAAAGTATAAGCCACATACCATTTTAATACTTCAATATCTATCTCTAGTGCCATTACTTTAACAAAATGAATAATTCTTGATATCATTTAGTATAGCCAGGCCACACTATTTTCCTAATTGTCCCATAATGCCTTTTTACAGTTGATTAATTTGAAGCAGGATCCAACAAAGTTGGCAAGGTTGCACTGGTGTGTTTGCGTCTATCTCTATCTAGAATGATACTTCTTATTTTCCATAACACTGACTTGTTACAGAAACCAGATCAGTTGTCCTGTGAATAAGGTGCAGATTCTATTGTGTCATTTCCTATTGGTGGGTGTCATTTAACTTTGTTCATCTAGTTCAAAGTCACCAAACCTTCTTTGTAAAAGGGCGAGACAGTAAATATTTTAGGCTATGTGGTCTGCACGATCTGTGTCACACAAGTCTCACTGTAGCAGGAAAGCGGTCACAGACACTATTACGTACCTTAGAGTGGTTGTGTTTCAATAAAATATTATGAACAACAGACAAACAAAAGATAGACAGTGGGCTAGATTTGGCTCGAAGGCCACAGTTTTCCAATCCCTGCTGAAAAGCTTGATTACCCAGAGTTAACATTTATGGCTGGACTACTTCAGAGCTGGTGCTGTGTGCTTTATACATATCACAGCAGGAGGCACACTATCACTTGCCCTCCTTTTCCTAAGACTGATTAATCAATAGGTACAGAGAGGGCAGTCTGATCTCTCCACTGAAAAATTCCCATGATTGTTTATCTAGTTTCATCTACTGATGATCATAGTCTGCACAAATTATTATTTTAGCAGAAGTGGAAAAATTATTTTCTTTTCCTGCCATTCCCTATATATTCGTTAACTGAAATTCTGCAAAGAACTTTCCCTCAACAAATGCTATTTGCTTACCCTAAAACAGAGTTCTTTCCTTATAATTGCTCATTTTCAGAGTATGTATGCAGTAACTTGTTTTAGTGATAATTCTGTTTCTTATTAGAAATCTGTTGTTGCAACCCAAATAGTTTTTCTATAGTTGGTGTATTTCAACAGTTTTCATTACTCTTTTTGGTACTTAAGTTGTCTCATCTTTGCTCAGTGGGAATTTATATTGGACCCTGTGTCCTTTTGGCAAGAACCATTAGTCTTTAGGGCTTTCCTTGCTTTCTGATACCACAGAATGTTCCAGGCTGATCACTTGTATTTTCTGCTCCAGATGAGAATCAGTCATTCATCATGACCCTTGGATCTTTTCAATGGAGACTGGTATCTAGAGACAACCATGAGAGTTCTGGTTGTCCTCACTGCTATTTGTGTTGTATTTGCAACATTTCGCTGATAAGGGTATACAAATGCATATAATCTTAATCTTAAATTCCATGGGCAAAAATTAAAGTATATTATTTCTGGAAAAAAAAATCTGCCTCTAATTGTGTGGGCTTAAGAAATGATCTAATTTGGGTATGCCCTGTTGGTTTGAATGCTATGCCAGTGGCTGGGGTATGGACCATGTAAAGACCAAAGGCTCTGGGCCAAAAATAAATGAACAAAAATAAACAACTAACTAAAGAAAGATGCTTCCTGTTTCCCTTCCCTTCTTTCCCTCCCTCCCTCCCTTTCTTCCTTAAATGCTGTTTCTTCCTCTCCTTTCCTTCCTTTCTCTCTTTAAAAAAAGAATTTATCTAATCCCTCTATGGTTTAGTTTTATGTAAAATGAGGTAAAAATAGGACCTATCTCAGTTTTTATATTAAGATTAAACATTATACACTCACATACATATATACACAGAGAAAGCATTTAAAGCAATGACTGGTATATGGCAATCACTCCATAAAAACCAGGTATTTTTGTTTTTATTGGAAATTTAAAAAATAATCCAGCCTTTGGCCCAGAAATTCAACTTTTATGACAAAGCATAATAATAATAATAAATTAAGGAAATAATTAATAAAAGCATGTGAAGGGACTAAAAGAGAACATCCTAAGTCTCTCACTGGTCTCCTGCACATGGCCCCCTCTGACACAACCAAGGACAGTGGAAGACAGCCCCACAGGCAAAGGAAAACCTTTGATTCTCCTCCAACTTTAGCTCTCCCCTTAATCAGAAAAGCCATCTTCTACCCGCTGGACCTCTACCCTTTTCCTAATCCAAAAATGGTCTTCTATCCCTATTTTCTAGAAGAATGTAGACAGGGGAGTTATTTATCTTTACTTTCAGAGTTAGGATGAGTTATTCCTCCTTGCCACGTGCTGACCTCCTTCTCCTTCCTGAGACCCCAGGCCCCCTTTCCAGGCCTCAGCTCAGGATATAAACATGGGTCTGCTCAGCGTCCTCAGAATTTACTGCCATGTAAATCCTTCATATTTATGTTATTAAATTTAGGCTTTTCTCTTACTAAGCGCACCTTATATTAATTCATTATATTAGTTCATTCATCAGTCTGCGAAGAACCTCAGAGAAACAGGGGAATTTATCTTTTAATCCCCTCATGTCAATTATAGTGTCTATAAACGTACAAAATATCAGACAATTTAATTTTCAACATTAGGAAAACAGTTTGTGAAGAAAAACATGGAAAAATGCCTAAGATATCAACTAATAGCCAAAAAGCCCATTAGCCAAAGATGACCATTTTACTAGTCAAGTATGACTGCTCATTTGATTGCACCCTGAGCACATTTCAACTTTTATGTCTTTATTAAACATTTTCAACACTGAACAGAACGGTTTCATTTTTACATATTTACTAAATTAGAATGTGGTATTTTTTTGCATGTCTTTGTGAAGTTAATTTTGTTTCTAATTTTATTAGCCATCCGATTAGTGTTTCTATAAATTATGTTTTGTTCATCTACTGAGGAAAAAAAGAAAATTAACATTTTACGTAGACAGTATTTGCATAAGTTATCTAATAGCCTCAAGACAAACCTTGAGGGTAGGTAGCATAAAATCCAATAATCCAGCACCTTGCCATTTAGAAGTCTCAATTAATAACAAATGTAAATGAATTCAGAAAACACTAATGATCTGGCATCTGTGGCTCATCTATCAGCACCACAAGCAGATGAGTTTTAGTAATGAATTAAAAAGAGCAAGTGTATCAGGAATTAATCAGTTGAATATAATCTACATCGAGAGTTTACGAAATTCTTTTAAGCAAAAGTACAAAGAAGCACTATAATGACTAAGCAGAGTTCTAGAGACCTTGGCTAAAATACTTTTCTGTAGTTGTTCAGGCTTCTTATCTATAAAGTGAAAATAATAATAATACATAGGCTGATAGAGCTATTATGAGAAGAAAACGAGAATGGGTGTATCTAGAAATAATATGTACACACACACATACACAAGTACACAGGATTATGACACTGTCTGGCATACAATAACTGCTATGCAAGCATCTGTTACTGTTACAAGAACGAGTTTCTAAATCACAAAGGCAAGTCCATGAGCATCCTTGGCTCCTGCCACTTCATACAGCATAGCTTACTATTCAAATACTACACTGCGCTGCAAAATATTTTTACTGTAATGAGTCATGCACAATTTGGGTGATGATGGTACAATTTTTTTTAAAAAAGTGCTCCTGATTATATGCCAGATAAGTTATCTTAAAAACAAAAAGTTACGCAACAGGAAAACAATTGATATATATCACATACACCATAACACCATAGAGGTTTTTTACCACCCACATAAGTGCTTCTCAAACTTTATGAAAGAAATCACCTGAGGACTAATGGAGCTTCTAAATCAGTACCTGGAGCAGGATCTGAAATTCTGCATTTCTAACAAGCTCCCAGGTAGTACACCAAAGCAGCTAGCTGCCTCAAGGACAGCACTATTAGGATTCATCGATGAGCTTTTAGGAATTCTGGACATCACATGCTATAATATACAAGTTTTTCTATGTACATGTGTAGATTCTTTTCTGAGGAAAGGATTTAAAATTCTTACCATATTCTCAGAGGTTGGGGTGAGAGGAAAGGAAAGGTAGAGAAAAATAATTCATCAGAGAGGTAAAAAGGGTACCAAAATTAACATTATAAAAAAGGAAAATAATTTCTAAATAGGGAAATATTTTATATTTTGACAATAAGCAATTGTAACTTAGAAGACTAAAAGAAGTTTCAAATTCTAGAATAAAAAGACAAGGGTATAAAACAAAAAAAAAGATAAAGCCAGGCTATCTAATATTCACCTAAAAGGTGCTCTAATAGTTGAGAATTTAGATGATAAAATACATACACAAAGCATATACATATGTGTGTGTATATATATTCAGATACATGCACACATGACTATATGTATTTTTTTAAATGTCTAAATATACAAATATCTAGATATATTCAGGTAAAATGACTTGCTGAATATCAAACAGTAACGAACACTGAAGATACATACATAAATACATGCTGGTAAAAGCTATGAACTCCAAAGATAAAAAGGAAATTACTATAACCTTCCAAAGGAACAAAGAGAACCAAAATGGCAGTTTTAAGTTATGGGATGATTAAAAAAACACACAAAACTCTGATATTGGAAAATATTGATATCTGGAACTCTATACTCAAACCATTACTCAAGTATGAGGGCAAAACAAAGAAGTATTTTCCGCAGTGTACTAAAAATATATACAACCAATACATATATTTACAGACAGAGTGTGTGTTAAGAAGGAGAATATAATTCATGAATGCACTTCAGCAAGATAAAAATATTAATCTAATTAAAGCTTTCAATAAAAATGACATGGGACAAGGAAATGGTAAAAGAGAGAAAGAAAATCTAAGGAATCAAGATAATCACTGAGAGTGGGGTTGCAAATATTAATGAAAAAATTTGTGAAGCATTTTAACATTTTTTTGGCTTCATTACATAAAATTTCAAATTACTTAAAATAGAGGAAATAGCAAATTTTCATGTATCATCTTATCCTCACAGCTGCAGCAACAGAAGCATGCTTAATATATTTTAAAAGGTGGTTAAAACAAAAACAAAGATATCCACTTTTGCCACTTCTATGTGACACTGTATTGGAGGTTCTAGCCAAGGCAATTAGGGAAAGGGAAAAATAAAATACATAAACAAAGACCAACTATATCCGAAAGAAAGAATGAAAATCAACTCTATTTGCAGAAGTGACATGATCTTAGAATTTCCTAAAATTCTAAGGTAATCCACACACACAAAGCTTTATAGCTAGTAAATAAATTCAGCAACTTTACATGATAAAAATTATATTCCCATACTCTAAACAATTTAAAAGTATTAAGAAAATTATATTTACACCAGCACAAAAATATAAATAGTTAACGAAACTTATACTGTTAAACTATAAAGCATTGTTGAGAGAAATAAAGAAGATTTTAACTAGACAGAGATATCACATTCATGCATAAGGAGTAAAATCTAGGGTGCACCCTACTGACCTACTGGCTTAGGAGGCCACCACGCGTAGTTCACATACATTCCAAGGTCCCCGGTTCCAGACAACCAAATGAACAACTAAATAAAATAATACTTCTTCCTCCTCTCTGCCTGCCTACTCGCCTTCATTTCTGCTGCACCTTTCCTTTAAAAACCAAAACCAAAACCTAAAATCTCTAAGAAAGCAATACCCTCCAAAATGATGTAGAGACTCAATGTAACCCCTATCAACTTCTTCCTGCCTTCAATCTCCAAAAACTGACAAACAACTCCTAAAATTCAGATAGGAATTCAAGGAATCCAGAATAGCAAAATATAATCTTGAGAAAGTAGAAAAAAATCTAGAGTATTCCCACTTCCTGATTTCCAAACTTAGTAGGAAACTACAGACAGTGTGATACTGGTATAGGGGGAAGACAGATCAATGGAATAGAATTGAGAGCACAGAAATAAATTTTACATTTATCATCAACTGATTTTCAGTAAAAGTGTCAGGATATTTCAACAGGAAAGCTTTTCATGAAATTGTGATACAACTGGCTCCTCACATGCAAAAAAATGAAATTTGACCTCCACACTAAATCAACAGTGAACTCAAAATGGACCACAGACGTAAATATCAGAACTAAAACTATAAAACTCTTAGAAGAAAACATAGGAATACATCTTGTGACATTAGACTGGCAATAGATTCTTAAGACATGACAAAATTCAAGCAACAACAACAAAAAAAGAGGCAAACTGGACTGTCTCAAAATAAAAAAACAAACTAAAACAAACCACTGTGCTTCAAAGGATATATTAAAGTGTAAAGTCAAACTTTTGGGAGAATGGATGAAATCATTTGCAAATCATATATCAGATTGGAGGTCAATATCCACAATATATGAAGAACTCATAACTACAACAAAAAGAGCCAACCAATTAAGGAAGGGTAAAGGATCTGAATAAACATTTCTCCAAAGAATATAAACAAATGGCCAATAAACACATGAGAAGAACTTCAACATTCATTAGGAAAAAGTAAATTAAATCTCAACAAGAAACTATACACCTACTAGGATGGATGTAATTAAAAACACGGACAGTAACAAGTGTTGGTGAGGATTTGGAAAAACTGGAATCTTCACATATTACTGGGTAAAAAATTGTACAGCCATTTAAAACACAGTTGGCATTTTCTCAGAAAGGTAGACAGTTAGTTAGCAATTCTACTCTGGGTATATACTTGGGAGAATTAAAAAATATGTCTCCACAAAAACTTATACACAGATATACATACTAGTATAAGTCACAAAAAGTAGAAACAGCCCAATATCTTTCAGTGAATAAACAAAATGTGGTTTATCCATACAATGGAATACCATTCAGTTATAAAAAAGAAATAAAGTATTGATTCACAGTAAACATGAATAAGTCATAAACAATATGCTGGGTGAAAGAAATCAAACACATATCACAAATTGTGTGATTCCATGTATATGAAATGTCTGGAATAGCCAACTCCATAGTGAGAAGAAAATTAATTACTGGTTTCCAAAGGCTGGGGAAAAGAAAAGCAGGCAATGATTGATAACAGGTACAGTTTTCTTTTGTACTGATGAAAATATTATAAAATTAGATAGTGGTGATGGTTGGCAAATTCTAAATATATTAAAAACAAATGAATTATACACTTATAAAGGATAAACTTCATCACATAAAACTTATTTTTTTAAAAAAGTATACTATGGCAAAATGATTTACCTCAAGAATGAAAGGCTGGTTAAATATTCAAATATCAATCAATATAATTCACTATACTAGTAGTTTAAAAAGAAAAATCACATAATGACATTAATAGATATAGAAAAGCATTATTCAAAATACGATAGTTACTTATGATGAAAACTCTCAGCATACTAGGAATAGAGAGGAACTTCCTCAACACGATAAAGAGAATCTATAGATGTAGAAAACACTTTGGTGAGCACATTACTTATAACTTTTAAGCAGGAGCAATTTGGTGGCTAAGTGGGTAAGTCTGCCACCTTCAGTTCATGCAGTCCACATGTATCCCAAGGACGCAGGTTCCAGACCCAGGACAGGGGAACAACCACCAAAATTAACATCTAAATAAAATAAATAAAACGCTCCTGCCTCCTCTCTCTTCTGGCCTGCCTACTTGCCTTCATTCCTGCCTGCACATTTCCTTTAAAAAACAATTTAAAGCCAATATGGAAATACATAAGAAATTACAATATGCTAGGAAAATATAATAGTATGTTAAACTTAACGCAAAGATATAGAAAATGAAGATAGCTATTCCTCTAAAGCACAATATCCTTAAAGTTCTAGGGTAGAGTTAATAGTCCAAATCCCATATTTATGCAAACCACTACTGAGGTCAAGAAATAGGAGCCAACCAGAACCCAAAAGCGACCCAAGTACTCAGCTCCAAGACTGTTTGGACAACGCCCCTCTCTGCCATAAGAAACTACTGTGTTCTAACTTCTGAGACTGTAATCATGCAGTACCTATAATTTTGTGTCTGACTTCTTTGATCAACATGTGAAACTCACCCATGCTTCAAGTAATAGCAGCTATTTTTTCCCCCCTTTCTCTAGCTGCTTCTTTTTCATTTAGGTGTAACAAGTAAGTTTCAAAGTATGATCAGTGGAGTAGAACAAAAAGTTCATTGACAAAGTTTCAGATTCCATGTTGGGGTTAAGCTTTTAAAAACTACTACTTGGTACACCCTTGTGCTAAAGCAGCTAAGTGGGGTGGCGGGGAGGGCCTACTCCTTATCAAGTTCTGGTCTAACAGCAAAAAAAAAAAAAAAAAAAAATCACCATTATCTGAAACAGCCGTTATTATACTTTTCCACTTTACAATTACATATGAAGACAGATTTTCTTCTAATACTTTAACCAAAACATGTCACCACAGACTGACTACAGAAGCAGACATGAGAAATCAGCTGTCTTCTATTAAGTCAGACACTCAAGTAATCTGCAAAAATATGAAGGAAAGCCACTCTTTTCACTAAATTTTTGTTTTGGAAAATGTGGTTTTCATTTTATATATTTTTATTTAACATATACCATTTATGGTTATATATAATGGATCTTATTTTAAATGAGTTAATTATTTTAATAATTTCTCAATTTTAATTTCTAATATATCTATAGCTATCTGTCTCTATAAATCCCATGTGGAAAAAAAAGTCATTTGGATTCCTCAATAACTGTGAAAGCTTGAGACCTGACAGTTCAAGATCTGCTGCTGTACAGTACTCCCTCAGGCTAACAGAACACAACTTAGTTGCCCACTCTATTGCTGATGGACATGTGAGTTGTTTCAGTCTGGGGCTATCACAAATAAGGATGCTATTAATATTCTTGTACATGTCTTTTGACATATTAATGTCCCCACTTGGTTGGGTTTTTGCCCAACTCTCACAGCAAGAGTGGCACTACTAGATCTGGGGCACATTTACATTCCGCTTTAAGAAACACTATTTTCCACTGTAGCATTTGAAATGTAGTTAGTCTAACTGAGATGGGCTATAAATATAAAATACAGACTATATTTTGCAGACCTAACATGGAAAATAATACGGAATATCTCATTAATAAATATTTTTTACTGGCTACATGTCAAAATGATAATATTTAGATATATTGGGTTAAAGTTAAATACAGTAACAATCTCATTTGCTGCTTCTTTTTTAATGTGGCTACTAGGATATTTCAAACAACATAAATGACTTAACATTTGAGGATCACACTATATCTATTGGACAGGAAACAGAAAGGAGGAAGACAGGCAAATATCAACACTGACAATAAATCCGAGACTCTTAGAGAAGGGCACCAGGTTCTGAGGAACCAGAAAGACTTAACAGAGGAGGTAACATCGAAAGGGAATCTGAAGGACAGGCAGAAGCTAGCACACTGAAGAAAGTGGGGGAAGAAAGATAAAGCAAGGCAGAAAGCACAGTGTTTGAGTCTGGCAGGAACAAGGTGGCAGGGAGGTGTAAGGGGAGCGACAAGAGAGATAAAAACTAGCCAGGTCATGAAGTGCCTAGTAAGCTAACAACAGGGAACTGCTGTTGGATTTTAAACGAGTTATATAAAGCGTATCTGTATTTTAGAAAAGTCACTGCCTGATGTTACATGTGATGTGACTGAATCTCAACTAGAGTCAAGACTAGTTAGGGGCTATAACAACAATGGAGACACAAAATAACAGACCTCTACTTGAAGAGAATAGCAGTAGACAGGTGTGAACCTTAGGCAAAATTACTACTCTCGAAAGTTTCAGTTACTTATAATAATAATACCTACCTTATGGAGTTATTTTACATATTTAAAATAGTAAGGTTTTTTTGTTTTCTAAATTAAGGTAGCTCTGTATTCCGACTCTGGGTAGAATGTTTCGTTTGTTTGTTTTTTGGTAGGTTTTAATGTCACTAGAACAGGCAATGGTAATTTCAAGAAACTGAATTCTCTTTCTGAATAAACCAGATACAAAGATACACCTTTTCTCTAACTTACTAACTTAAAACCTAAAAGATACTTTAAATAATCAATAAAACTAAATAATAAAAGCTACACTGGTTTCTTTGTATTTGAAAGGTATATGCCAATTACTAAATATCCTACTGTGCTCCATTTAATCACAGTATTAAAAGACTGACACCATTTCCTTTTTCTCTAAAAACTAAAATATAAGTGAAATTAAAGTAGTTATCAAGTTACTCTTATTCAATAATAAGAACGTGAGTGTAAAGCAATTTCACTTATTCATCAAAATGACATCAGCAGCACAGTGAGTTATCAAATAGTTAAGAGAAAACTGAAAAACTACTCTGTCAGCTTCATTTATTTTGAAGTTTGGGGACCTTCTAAAGCTGTATCTTCTTTAAATAAAAATTATACAATGGGGAGGGTCACTTTTCTGGAAATATGTGAAATTCTCTAATCTTCTAATGTATTCTTGACTCTTCTAAGACATAAAGCAATCTTTAACTGATCATTCAGAGTAAAGAATTCAACTCAGGCCTTTTCCTTTTCACTCCCCAGCCATCTTGGTGGCTGCTCTAGGTTGGGAACCGTTCTGCACCAAAGGCAGGAAGATGGTGGCCACAAGGAAGATGAAAATGTTGGCTGGAGTCAGTCAACTTTTTTATAACCAACTCATTATGAAAGATGAAAAGTACGTGCTGGGGTACAGCAGACTTTGAAAATGATCAGACATGGCAGAGAAACTGGTCATCCTTGCCAACAAATGCTCAGCCTTGAGGAAATCTGAAATCCAGCACTATGCCATGTTGGCCAAAACTGGTGTCCATCACTACAGCAGCAATATATTGAATAGGGCAAAGCACATGGAAAGTACTAGAGCATGCACACTGCCTATCGTGAACCCAGTAACTGATAGCATTAGAAGTGTGCTAGAACAGACGGGTACAAAGTAAATGAGGCAAAATCTTTCTTAGACAATGGTACTTGAAATCTAACTTTTGCCTGCCCCTTTGCTTATTGTCTGAAATACTCTTAAAATGTGTACTTATTTCATTGGCAAAAAATGAGTCCTCAGAAATGAGTTTCCTAGAGAACTCTTCTTAAATTCCCTCCCTTATAACTAAAATTTTCAAACATTCTTGCCATGTGTTATACAACTATTCATCATAATATCCCTTCTTGCATGGAGTGTTCTTAACCTTCTCTTTTCTAAATTATATAACGGAAACTTAACTTCTTATGTGTCTAAACTGTTCTACTGAGCTGTGAAGGAGAAATCACTATCAACCTCTCATCCCTCCTTTTCACTCTCATCTGGTAACTTCACATCACATTACTTTGCCATATTCCCCAAACCTGTAGACCCATGGACACTTAAACCGTATTTTTCTCCTTTCCTCTTGTGATGAGAGGAAGTACTCCTTTTTCCCTATCAAAAGAACAATCCATACTCTTCTTTCTATAATCACTCTTAACATCTTTGTGCAGTCTCCTGTAGCTCTCATCTGGATTAAAACCAAAATCTCCTAAGTAATCATCCCATCTCCATCTCCTCTCTTGCCTACTTTACAACAATACTTCACACAGTGACAAAAGTGACTGCTCAAAACATAAATCACATTATACTACTTAAAGCTCTTCAATAGTTACACTGAAAAACAATAATCAAACTCTTCTATCATGTTTTACAAAGTCTTGAATTCCTGTCTTTCCTCCAACTTCACTTCGTCATTCTTCTTTTTGATTATGGTACTCTAAGTACACTGATTTTTACTCATTTACTTGCAAAACAGGTTCCTCACATCAGCTTTTTCCTAATTCTGGGTCTTTTACATGCTGTTCCCACATGCAAGCCTCTCTTATCCTAACTGCAACGTGGTTAGCTATCCTTAGATTTTATATTGGTCTCCTGACAAAGTAGCCTTCCTTTAATTATTTATTTACTATCTCTGCTCTTTTTTGCTGCTAGAGCATTTTTTTACAAATAGTTCACAAGACTGCAAGCCCTATAAAGGCAGAAACTATATCCAACAGGTTGTAACTCAGAGTGCCAGAAATAAGAATGAATAAACACTCATTCATTTGCTACATGAATGAATGTAAGAGAGAATTAGGTTGCAATCCAGGCTCTACTACTTCCTAGTGGTTTGATCTTAGATAGTCATAACTTCTCTTAGCTTTAATTTTCTCTTCTATAAAAAAGGGGTAAATATATAAGATTATCAAATGAGACCTAATGAAGATTAACTGGCAATAAATAAAAATCAAGCACAGTATCTGAAATTAATTTAATAAATGTTATAAACTTAAATTGTTAAATGTTAGTTTCCTTTCCATCCTTCTGTAGCTTAGTGAGAACGTCCTAAACTAATTTAGTAGTGAAACCAAACAATATATATAAATTGATATATACATTTACTGTTGCATCTACTTAAAAAGATGACATGCATCTGGATAAGACTGGTAATTTATATGCAGGATTAATCTTATATCTTAGAAAATGGGAATAAGAAGTGTAAATCTATTACTCATCTCTTCTAAAAAAGGGAGGAGATTGAAGAGGAAAAGAGAATCGGGGGAAGTTAACCTTAGAAATTAGAGATCATTAATTCAACTTCTAAAGTTCTGAAACAAAAACATTTTGTTTGTTCATATAAATTTCACATATATTATAAGTATTTATATTTTCTTTATTTAAACTGTAGAGAATAGCAGTTATTGATAAAATGTATGAAAAAAAATGAAAACATCTCCAATCACAAATACAGAAAGGTCTTATGTTACTATTTCCTAAATTTCTTGGTTAGCTTTACATTTTCTAACTATACAAATCTTTTCTTTCCTAACATTTTCTTTAACTGTTGCTCAATTTTCAGCCTGACATCACTTGCATGTTTGTTGCAGAGACTTTACTCTCTAAGAATATTCTCAATCATTTATCATACATCATTCAAATCATCTCCATACTCTTTCTGCAATATAGCTATCCCTCTGAAAGTGGTTATTTAATATTTTCTGTTTGCTAATCAGCTAGAATTTTGATGCATGTGCTGCATACCTTCATAGTCTCCCAAAGAGATGGATATTATTTGGATTCTAAATCTATAGAAAAGGGTATGTTAAACGATTAATTCATTTACATTCAACGTATTTTATGTAATCAAGCTTGACTTTTTTAGAAGTAATTGAAATCTGATTTAGATTTTTTTCTCTAATGTTCTATTTATTTCTGCTACCTTATAAAACTGGAACGTCTAGTCAATCCTTAAACTGGAAATTTATAATATGTTGCTGAATGTTCTCTGAAATTCATGGGGAAAGATTCAACCATTGGATATGAGACACAAGAGTAAAAAGAACATTTTATACCACCGCTACATCTAGAGCAGTGCTGTGCACAGCAAAGACTTTTGCCTATATTAAGCTGAAAACCAGTTTAAAGACGAATTTATCACAGGTCAGTCAGTATATGCCAGGAAGAGTTTTTGCTGCTATCAAATGCTCTGAGAGCAAGTAAGTAACAACAAATCATCTGCAACTCTACAAGGTTATTGTAAAGTGATACACAAATACAACCTTCTAAATTACATTTTAAGGTGTCACTTAGAGCAGTGTTTTGCAAACTAAGGATTGCAATCTAATACCGGGTCTAAAATTAATTGAATGAGTCCACATCAGCAAACAAAGAAATTGAGGGCAAAAGAAGGGAGGAATAATAGAACAGAAAAAATATTAGAGTGTGTCACTCTGGAAAGTCAGCTAATAATATGGGTATTATTTTATGAAGTTGGTTTTGTTTTGTATACTGGGAGCAATGTATTTTAAGAGTGAGTTTGAGGGGCAAGTTAGAAAATACTGATCTTAAAGACAAACAGAAGAGGGAAAGGATAAAGCAGTGGGACTGTTCCAATGACTAGCTATGGCTTGGAGCTGAGCAGGACGACTAATGGCCTCTATTGACCAGGAGTTTGGAAACCTCCATATATTTGCAAAGTCTAGACATTCTTATTTGAGATATGAGAAGCACCTTCTCTTCTTGCAGTAGGTCTAAAGCAATGCCCAGCAAAGCTCACAGCTGCCCCAACTAACATTCTTATCCTTTCAATCTTCTAAAGACAGAAGTCGACTTTTACTTTCTCCTAACCCTCAGGACCATTTAGGATAGTTAGATACAGCATCTCCTGAATAACTACTGGTCTCTGAACAGCTACTTCTAGAAAGCATTAACTGATTCCCTATCACAATTTAGAGTTTTAAACAAGGCTTTGGTATTCAGAAAAGTCACCTGAAAGCCTAACAGTCACAGTATTCCACTAAAATGGCCATGTAAAGAGAAAAAATACCAAAATAAAGATTTTTTTTAAATGTTTTAAAGATTCAAGGCAAAACTTGGAGCCATTTAATACTGTAGTTAATAAGGAAGTCTTATGTGAAGAGCTAGTATTGTAATTGCCTAAAAATTGACCTATTTTTCTTCACAAGTGCATGTTAAGAGTTTCTCTGAACACTCAAGTTATTTTAACAGATCTTCCCATTGTTTTTAAGTCACTTAAAAAAACAAAACAAAAACAAAAACCAACAACAGTATTCCCTGGTGGCCTAAGCTGTTGAGTTCACCAAGCACAGTCTACATATATCCCAAGGTACCCACAATTCAGGACCCAGGCCTGAGGAAACAACCAAGACGAACAACTAAATAAAATAGAATACTTAAAAACAAACAAACAAACAAACAAAAAACCCCAGTAACAATATCTTCTGATGCATAAGGAACCATTTCATAAATTAGTTAATACTGTTCTAAGAGTCTCAAGGTGATGGATAGGTCTCAAGATGCATTCACTATTCAACACATCTGCTGCACAGTCAAGTTAAACAAAGCTCAGTTTTTTTTTCCTAATATAAATCCACACATGGTTGCAGAGACAGAAGAGGAGAAAAAGTGCAGCTATAAAGAGAATGTCCTAAGTTGTAGGGTGACAGTTTCCTTTAATCTCTGCTTGCACAGTTTAATGTTCTGCCTGGTCCATTACCTCCCTTTTTTGCATTTTAAAACTCGAGACATCAACCCGTAACATAATCACTTGATAGTTTTATAATTTGGCCCCACATTGGTGTAAAAAGAAGTCTCAGCCTTTGTCTTTACCAGTTCCTCGACAAACATAAATTCCCAAACCATAAACATCTGAAAAGCACCTACCCCAAAGTCATTTTGTGTAAAAGTGCAACAGATGGCACCAAGACAAATTCCAAGGTTCAAAGCCTCTTATCCCCAGAGGCAAATAGTTTTCCAGTTCAAATACTAATGACTTATGTTTTAATGAAAGAAGAGCTAAAAGAACCCGTTTATTTATCCATTCTGATCAGACATCACTAAAATTCAATTCTGATTATCACAGCAGATAAAGTTGGACACTCCTAATCACCCTAGATTAAGATGCCTCTCACTTTCTTCTCTCTCTGGGCCATTACACCAAACCTAGAGGAGAACTACACCCATCTTCAGGCCAGAAGAAACAACATAATAGCTTATTGATCTCTGGTGTAGACCTAAACCCACAAGTCATCAGGCAAGTAGGGACCGAGGCACTTTAAACAAACAACGATCAGACTTCATGCCCTGGGTTTTCTGGCCATATACAAGCATACCTTTGGCCAAGTATCACAACAAATGTAGATCAAATCTCCCCACCCCCTCAATAAACACAAACAAAAATAATATACAGATCAGGGAATAATCAATACATTCTCAATTACACACAAAAAAAACCTACTATTCATTAACTATCAGTAAATATCAAGTTCCTTAAATTATTCCTTTAGTATAATTTCTCTTTTAAAAAAGGCTTAAAAAGTTACTATTACAGTCAAATCCACAAATAAATGCCTTCCAAAGAGATAATACTTGCTCATGAATTACATGTCGATTGAATTCCATCACCACCACTGGTGGAATCAGTGTTTGTGCAAATGACTTAGACTTTTGTTAAGTAAAATTTACCAAAGAATAGTAACTTCTAATTATTCTATTTTGAAGAAACCAAAGCATACTTCAAAAAGTAAAGGTTAACTATATTCTCTGAAACCCCTATTGAATGTGTCTGATAAACTAAGAATGGCGAGGTCAGCCGTGGAACTCAAGTCTGTTCCAACGAATTCCATTTAGCTCCAGTTCTGACCCCAGTGTGATATAAAGCTTAGTTCCCAAATATAATCTGCAACCTTCTCTTAACCCTAAAAGCATGCTAGTATACAAGGCAACCCACAGACTGGAATAAAGCAGCAGTGATAACTGGCGGACGATGATGAATGAAATGACAAATGAACTGGGAGTCAGGACAGACGTGAATGTCCTCACCGGGAGAGACTGAGGTGGGGCTGGAAACTATTTTCTGGCCTTCTCCCCGCGTGCTGTTGCTCCTGGGGAAGGAACAAGACCCTGCACGCCCGGAATCAACAGAGCCGCGGCCCCCGAGGAGTAGGGGTGGGAAGAACGCGGCGGACTGCTTTCCAGGGGGAATGGGGACGGTGGGGGATTGGTGCGGTGGCAATTTCACCCGGGAGAGAACTTCCAGACGCCAGAAGGGTCGGGAATGGTTGGACCGTCCCGGCAGCTGCCGGGGGCGACCTCCGCTTCTTTCTCATACAGTCTCATACATCTTTGAGTAGACTGTTCAAGGGCTACGAGTCCTCGAGGAGCCTAGAGTCCCTCCAGCCCGGGTCGGGAAGTCCGCCCGCCACCCCCTCACTCCCCCGGCCGGGACGCCAGCCCCTCTCCAACACCCGGAGGGTCTGGAGGTGGACGAGCAGACTAAAGCATCTTCGTGTGAGGACACCCCCTCCGCTACAGTCACCCCTTGCCCAGGCTTTGTCCTGCCCGCAGCCGGGGCGAATCTCCCCGGGAACCCCTGTCCTGGAGGCCTAGGGGCCCGGGGTCGCCCCAGCTTTGTTCGGTCAGCTGGGCACCGGGAGGCGGACACTTACCGTACATCCCGACGAGGGAAAGCACGAACAACGCACACCTCCACCGCGGAGTCTCTTTTGTGCTCCAGCGGCGGGCCATAACCACAGCAGATGGAGGGAGCCAGGAGGAGATGCAGGAGGAGGAGCTGGGGACAGCCGCCGCCGCCGCCGAACCCCGGTGCTCCCTGCGCTCTCCGCGGCGGCGGGGGGAGAGGAGGGGCCCGCCGCCGCCGCCGCCGCCGCCGCTCGCGCGCGTTCCCTCCCGCCGGCCCTCCCTTCGCGGCGCGCTCGCTGCCACCCCGGGCGATGCGAGAGCCTCAGCGGGGCGGCCCTCCGGGAAGCTGGGAGCGGTGACGCGCGCGCGCGGGCGCGAGGCGCAGGGGTGACCGAGGCGCGACTCCGGCCTCGCGGCGCTTCGGATAGCCGGCGCCGCCACCCGCCAGACAGCGCGAGCTCGCACCAGCGCTCATCCGTGCGATCGGCAATCCCCTGGCCCGCCTGCCGTGGTTCCCGCCCCGTGCTCGCCGGACTCGCCGAGTCTCCGGGCCGGTTTCCCCGCGACTGGAGCCCGAGGAGCAAGGCAGTGCCAATCGATGGGCGAGCGCGCGAACGCCAGCTGCGGGGTTCCCCGGGGCCGGGAAGCTGGGACGGCTGCAGAGCTCCGCCGCAGTCCGAGGCCTTGGCGCAGCCCGGGCGGGTGGTGTGAGGCGGAGGTGGGAGGACTAGGGTAGCTGCGGGTCGGAGAAGACCGCGTGGTCGGAGACTGGGAACTTGGGATCCTCTTCCCCTACGGCTCCCTGCCGCCGTTTCGCACTGGGACTGAGCTCGGGGTGTGTGGCCGCGGGGCAGCCCGGCCCTGGGTCGGTGTGAACGCCTTGCAAGGGAACCTGGGCCGATCGCCCTCGCTCTTGGAGTCCGGTCTCAGTCAGCCAAGTCGGGGATGCAGAGCTCTTCCTGCTTGGCTTGGACCCTCGGGGAGCGGTTTGAAGCCGTGCGGGGTGGCTTTGAAGCGGGGTCAGGATGCTCAGCCGGAGCCGACCTTAGGCGTCGAGAAGCTGGGGGAAATGGGGGGACTTCACCCCGCACTGGCTAGTTTCCCTAACCCTCTTCCTGGGCTCCCAACAAGTGTGCCCCCTCCCCTTAGATCTTGGGAGCACCCCTCTACTTTTGTAGTGACGCTCACGGGTCGGATCAGACCTTCCACCTTGTGTTTTTCAAGTGTTTTGTCTACACGTTTTATCTCCCCTGCTAGATTTATCGTTAGCCTTCAACGCACTCTCTATGTATTGAAGATTTACAGTGCACTATGATGGCCTATTGACATAGATTATCTCTTTTTAATCTCTGACAACCTTATATGATAAATATTACCCACATTTTATAGATAAGAAAATGAGACTCAGCAGTTAAAGCATCTAAGACGGTATTGCATGTAAATGGTTTGAAACAAATTTTCTCATTCCGAATTCAAGACTCTTATCCCCTATACAGCCATGGAGAAAAAGGAGCAGCTTCTGTGTCCTGCGGTCACTTTGCTAGTTTTATAAACTCTACTTGCTCGTTTCTTGAGATTTTTTTCCCAAAAATTGCGTTGCCGTGATTACTGTGTTTAGAACAATCCAGAAGGAAATTGAAAAGGTTTGTGGACTGCATGGTCCTCTCACTTTCAGTCCAATATAAGGAAACTTAACCCCAGTAAAAGACATGCAATGCCATCTTTAGTTCCCTAACAATTCACACCCCTCCTGCCTAAGTCTTCTCTGACTTACCACTGTCTCGAACTTTTTGGCTCAGGACCCCTTTAAAAATACTCCAATTTAGTGAGGACTGCAAAGAGTTTTTGTTTATTTGGATCCCATCTACTGATATTTGCTATTTTGAAATAAAACAATTTGAAAATACTTGAGTTTATGTAATTTTCCAAAACAAAAAAATTAGAAGCAAGGCATTGTTTCTATCTAAGGATATTGTAAATATCCTTAATGTCTGACTGAATAGAAGACAGCTGGATTCTTCTATCTGCTTTTGTATCCAATCTGTTGCAATATATTGTTTTTGTTAATATATTTGAAGAAAATTCAGACTTAACAGATACATAGTTGTCAAAGGGAGGACCTCATGAACCTTTCCTGGGTCCTCAGATGAAACTTTGAGTTTTTGATTTAGGTATATAAATACCTTGGAAAGCTAAGTACTTTATTGTTTCTCGGAAAGATTTTCTAAAAATACTCTAAGGTATTATCAGCTGAGCTATTCAGTGTTCACCAACCAAGGATATTTATGTTTCATGAGGGAACACTTAGGCAAAATCTAGTTCTAATAGATTATCAGACATTGGTAAACAACACAGCACAGAATAGGTTTTAAATATCACCCTTTCATTTAATCGATCTAGCTGGGTATCTAGATGTCTGTTTTTGAATTTATATATCAAATAACTTGTGAGTAAACACTTAGAAATCTGTAAAATCTGTGTAAAATCACTGGTATTTGTAACAGTTCTATTGCCATTGAACTGTTGATTTGACATGGCCTGCACTCTGTTCTGTACCCTATAAAGCATCAGGCATGCCCCTGTTCTTAATCTGTGTCCTGGATCCATACATGGGCTTCAACGCATCCTTAACCCTCCTGAAATTGTATGAAAATTTTGTGCTCAATTATTTTTATTGGCAGAAGATTCATTGTTTTCAGCAGATTCCACAGGGTCGAGTCAAATCTTTTCTTAAAAAAGTTTGGCACAAACTAAGTAATCGACAGAAGAAAATTAACTAGTTAGGGATGCTTTTAAGCTGTCATTTGTTTTTAAATGTTTAACTTCAGCTATTCGAAAAAAAAAAAAAAGATGTGAATTCATAAAGGTTTATTATAAGTTGTATTGATGAATACCTCATAATTTATAGTATATGATGCTCTGTTGTAAAATTTTTTTTTAACAGTTTGCCACACCATGATGAAGTAATGGTTAGATCTGCCACCTCTAGCCAAGTACAGGCCATATACTACCAAGGTGAGCAGCTAAATAAAAATAAATAGCTTCTTCCTCCTCTCTCTTTCTGCCTACCTGTCTACTCGTCTTCATTCCTGCCTGTACCTTTTCTTTAAAAAACTGAATGTGGAAATATTTGAGTTACTTCTAGATCTTTTTTCATATTGTTCTAAAACTCCTCAAGTAGATGCATTTGAGAGTGAAAAAATCCATAAGCTATTTCTTTTTCTCTTGACATAGTCTGAAAAGGGCCACACTCTTCCACTCTATGAAGATGTACCCTTAAATAATCCTTTTGTTTTCATTTTAAACTCTTTCCTTCTTGTTTGGTTATCACATAGAATAGTTTAATTTTTATTCTTGTCACTAATATAAATTAATTCCTTGCTAGTGTGGCTACACTCCCATTTAGAAGCATTTGAGAATCTCATCAGCACTGTGAGTTTAGACTGGGAATTTAAGTCTACCACTGTAAGTATCATCTTTTATTGGAAAGAAAATTGATGATAGTATTTTTCCTACTTGGCACATTGCCATGCAAAACTAAATCTTTTAACTTCCCCTCAAAGGAATATATGTTTAAAAAAGAAAAACAAATTTGATGAACACATATTAATAAGGAGGAGAAAAAAATCTTAAAATTGAAGTTAAATAAATGAGATCTTTACTTGCAAATTGTAATTTCCATTGGTGTTGAATAACATAGGGTAGCAAATGAGATTCATCAATCAGGCGACTTCAATTCCAGTTTCCTCGCACATTTACTGTGGTTGTTATTTATTTTGTTCTGTGTTTTGACAGCATCCCCAGCATTGTACCAACTAGTCAGAGACATAATCCTGGCTCTAAATTACATAACCCCATTCAAATAGATTTTGTTTTGCCCTCATAAACTTCCAAAACCAGACTGTAAAGCATAGATGAACTTATACTGCTAATAATATTTGTCTCTTGTAAACGTATGAAAAAAGGGGGAAGGAGAATTAATTGCACACATTAGTATTTATAAAGAAATACTCTGGGCATTTGCTGTTTAACTGCTAGGTTTCAAAATGCACATAACTTTTTTAAGTTCTTCCATGACGGATGGATTAGAAATGCTCATAGAATGAAATCTTATCCCATATGATCCATCAGAAGTGAATCTGGCAACCCAATGGATCTTTATAGGGGAATGTTTCTCATTGCAAGCATCTAGAATTTATTTGTGCTGTACCCAAGTTCAAAAAGAAATTGAGGTTCCCCAGTGTATTTGTTTATATTATAGTTGTTAACTATGTAGGTCTTAAGAGCTTAATAAAACTGAATTTGACTGAGGTGGTTAACCTTAGTCAAGTAACCTAATCTTTTGTACCTCATATTCCTACCTATAAAATGGGGGTTACTGGCGGGCTCATTAGATTATAGACATACCTTAAATGAGGTAATACAATTACTAATATATATTGAGTGCTTACCGTATACTACATATTTAATCCTGTGATGTTTCTACTATCATCCATCACCATTTTTCAGCTAAACAGGCACAGAGAGGTTCAGTATTTCTTTCAAGATCATGTAGATAACAAACAACATGTAAACTGAGTCTGACTTTAGAGCGTGCATCCACACACATGTGCACACGTGTCTGTCTTCCTTTCGTTTCCAGGAAGTAACAGATACTACCTTGAGTTTGGTTACTACCTTGAGTCTAAAGTTAGACTTAAGCCTCTTTTAGGTTTCTTTTTTAGAAAAGTCGTATTTTAAAGTCTTATTTTCTTGAATTTTTTAAAACATCGAGTATAGGTGAAACCTAAGTTTGGCTTTTTTGCTGCTTATACTAAATATTTTCGGTGAACTTGAGTCATTATTTATAGTTTCCTTTGAGGATCAGAGGACCTTAGGTTGCTTATTGCCCTAATCTTCAGAAAAGATCCATGGCAGGTTTTTCTGATCCCAAAAAATACATCAAATCATGTGAAACAGTTCGGCTATCAGGCCATGAAAACAGAGGTCATTGCTACTAAAGAATAGATTACTCCAGCTTCATCACAAAAAGAATATTCTCCTTGGAAATACCCAGGTGGGTTTGCATTTTGAATATATACCAGCTGTGATGGAAAAGAGCAGTGTAATCCTTTCAATTCCTGTAGTCCACAGCCTCACTTGCACAGCAGGGGACAGGAAAGAAATGCTGTCAAAAAGCATTTCAATATAAAAATTTTATTCTCATACTCCATAAAATAAAATAAGTAACTGGAAAAAGTTAGACACTTGAGAATATTATGGCAGTTGGTTCTCATCACCAGTGGACTTACCTGTAATTACCACAACTTTTTGTCCATATTATTACTAGCTCTGCTTAAGTACAGACATCCTGAGATGAAAACCTCAATTTATCAATACCCAAATATACAAAATTTCATAAAATACCCTTGAATTAATGGCTGCTAATGGCAAGTAGCCTGCAGAGGCGTAGCTCTTAGATAGAGGCTTAGTTCTACGGAGCTTGCTGCAGCTGGCCCAGGAAAGGGAAAAAGCGCACAGTACTGGATCAGCTCTGCTCTCTCTGGATTTGCATCAAACAGCACTAACCTTCAGTACTCCAGGGACCAGAGTATGAGGGAATAAGGCTCCTCAGGACATTTTGCCTTTTTCTTATTGCCTGATAGAGACTGAGCATAAAGCCAGGCAACTGGTCTGCAACACACTTATTCTTCCTCACTCCCATCCAGTCTTCCTCTGAGTGGATGATGTCTTCCAAGAAGTCTGTTCTCGGTGTTGTCCATTTTCAGTGTTGTCCACTCTCATCGGACAGTTGCCCTATTCATCAGGACACTCCTGCTACTACAGGTTTCATATCTGTTCTGGCAAGCAATAGATACTCCTCATTAATCCAGAAAAAGCATGTTAAGAACTGAGATATGGAACAACTCATGAAGATGAGAGCAGTACTCTGAATTTTCTAATCCCATCAACAGCCTATGGATTAGTTCATCTGCTAATCTGAAGCTTAGAACCAGCATGTTCAGATTCCCCCATTTTCATTGAGGAAGGTAGATAAAGAAAAGGAGGAGAGAAAGCCCCAGCGAGACCAGGACTGTAGTCCATTCTGTCACTGCTGTACCCTCAGCACTTAGAAGGAGGCCTGTCTTCCAGTAGAGGCTCAGCAAACAGGTAGCCTGGAGAAAAGGCTATTTGCTTTGGAGTCCAGGTACAAATGGGACAAACTGTCAATGCCTAATTTTCTAGAAAGAGACAATAAACCCATAGCAGTCTGTATAGCCTTCTGTGCTGATATTTGAGATATTGCTTACTCAGATTAAATAAAAAATTCTGGTATTGAAGCTGTAATTTTTTACAATTATTTTTGCCACGTTTACTATTTCCAGTATAGTGTAAGTTAAATGGGTTTTTAATGGCCTCAATAGACCTTATATAATCCGTAAATTGGGCATTCATTTTATTGATTATTAAAACAAATAGGACCTTTGCTCTTTAAGGCTGCAGAAACACGTAGAAAAGACTTTTTAAAATGTTATTCAGAAAGCTTTGAGTTTACACCTTGCTTCAGGTGTGCAGAGAAATTCCAGTTCTCTTGCCTGTGAAGTTAAGCTTTTCCTTACCATCAGTCTAAGAGGGAATGAAATCAACACTCAGTGTGAAGTCAGGATCGGAGGGCTGAGACGGGAACCCAGACGGCCAGAACTCTGGATGCAGCATGAATTCAAGACCTGTTCAATGCATCACACATTTCTGGGCCATCATTCACTCTCACATTAAAATCTAAGTACAAAGAGCACTTCCCAACTTCCAAATTCCAAAGTAAATTATCTTTATTATTTATCATTCGCTATTATCTATATTGTCTTCTCTCCAGTAACATGTATCTGCTCATGTTTCTTGTTCAGCAAAATAAAATAAATTCTCTAAAAATTAGCTGGACTATTGGGATTTTAATAATAATTTGCTTAATGTATTTGAATACTTGAAACATTATACAGTGTAGAGGTTGACCTTTCCTGACTCACCCTATCAGTCTAGTCCAGTCGTCACAGACACAACGGAGCTTATAATCTAGTGGGAAAATTGATGTACCAATAAATATAAACAGCACTTACCTATACAACACGTGTTTAATGAACACCCACTATGTGCCTGTTACTGTTTTCAGATGTGGGAATGCTCAGTGAACAAACATGGTAACTGGCAAGCAGAGGTTCATGCATATAAGATACATCAGAACTGAGGGCAGTTAGAGGAGGCCTCATGGAGAAAAGATACTTGATTTGAAGAATGAAGCATGAGCAGAAGAGAGTAAAGAAGAAAGTATGCATGAGATGATTGAAAAGCTTTCCAGGCAAAAGAACATCTAGTGGAAATGGGAAAAATTAGGGTGTGTTCTGGGAATGTTAAGTAGTTTGGTATTATGGACTTAACTTACATGATAAAGGGTCTTAAATGCATAGCAAATGTGTGTAGATTTTATTCTGTCACAGGCAGGAAACTGGAGCCTTGAAAGAATTGTGAGCAAGGGAGTCAAGTTCTATCTCTGATGGAGTCTGGAATAGGAAGGGAGTGTATGTGGAGACTGGCCAGGAGGTTATGATAGCGGTGAAGTAGAAGGTGGGCTGACAAAAACCTGTGGCAGTAAGAATGGGGAGCAGTTAACACAATCAACAGTTGTTTAGAAGCTAAGAATTTGACTCCCCGGTTTCTGGTTTGATCAACTGCATGGTAATACTGTCCTCCAAGACCAGAAATATGGGAGTGGTTGTGAGGTGAGGAGAAGAGGAGAGAGATGAACTAACTTTGAGCCAGCACATCTCAGGTAGAGAAGTTCAGTAGGCCACTGAATGTACACTTCGCTCCAAAGGAGGAAAGTGCTCTTGAGAGAAAACTACCAATACTGATAAGATTACTTTTGCAGAAGATGACTTTTCCCTTAGAGAATATGAAAAGCATCAGTACTGCAGGGAGTAGAAATGGTAGTGGAAGAGGAATTGGCAGCAAGAGGAAAGTGAAAAGAAATGGCCAGAGGGCAGGAAGAAAAGAAACCAAGTGAACAGAATTTTGAGGCCGAAGAGCACTCAGGTAAGAAAAGAACAAACTGTGAAGAGGAACTCATAGAACTGACTATAAGAAAGTCCAGTGTACCTTTCTAAAGGCTTCTACAGATCGGTTTTGGCTTTTAATTTAGATCAAAGTTGGATTCTTGGTGATCTACATATTCTTTTATTTCATCAAGAATTTTATCATGTATTTTCCTTCAGTCTTTTAGCTCACAACATTATCCATTTTGATTTGAAACTCGACAATGTCTAAGTTCAGCATGAATCTTGAACATGACATTGAAGAACATAAGTTTGTCTTCAAGACTTATTATTTCCTTTTTTAAAAAAAAGTTACTTCTCTCTTCTCTTTCAAGCCTTACCTACATTTTCTTCCTGCAACTTCAGTCTCCTAACGTGGCTATGATTTCTCACCTTCCTTCCAATATAACTTATTCTTGGGAAAGAACTTTATCAGCAATTCTTCTTGAAACTAAAGATGGCTTCTCTCCCAGGAGCACAGAGGCAAAAAACATTAAGTATTCTTAAAGGATGTTTAGTGTGGAGTGTCCCTGAGAGATTTTGGTCCAGAGATTTTTTTTCCCAATGTTTCTCTAAGGTAGCTTCTTACCACAAGGCAATCCTCTCATGCGGTAGAAGATTTAACAGTACAGGATGCCTAATTTTTCTTTCTAGAACCATATTAAACCTTTAGAAAACTGAAAGGTCACAAACATTTATTGTATCAGTAATGTTCTTTTTGAAAATTATATTTTTGGCTGATAGTTTTTCAATGTACTTAGTTGCTAACATAATAGCCAAGGAACACATATCCTTTATCTTTTTAATGCCAATTACTCTGTCACTATTTTGCTTGGAGCTGTTGGAATAATTTCAAATGTGGTTTGGGACAGACAAGTTCAACTCCACAGAGACATATATCCATGCCCACTGAATCAGCTGTCTCCAGTTGAATTTTTTAAAGCATATTAATGACTGACTTCTGTATAGGCAAGTAGCTTGATCAGGCTTTTAATTTAATTCAGTTGTTGAGGAAAAGGAAACACTCTCATCAATCATTTTTAAAGATTCAGTTTATGTGTGTAGAGTAATATTGTGTTTCCTGAATCAGCCTCTGCAGCAGTTGTTTCAGTGGAAAATAAAAGTAACTCAGTGACTGAAAAATTGTTATGAACTTCCATTTCTAAAAGTAAAGGTAAATGACAAGAGGATTTGCCCATTCTGATAAGCAATGGAAATTATATTAACTGTTGCTCAGTATACTATTTAAAATGTGTTATGCATTCATGGATATGTTTGTATCTCATGTAAATTAGTTATGCTCATAATCCTCCATTTACATTTAAGCCTCAGGAAGTAAGGTTCCTAATAAACACATCGTGTAAAAATGTTCTTTTACCAAAAGAGAGGGGAAACTCCAACGTATCTTCACAGCTAAGGGCCAGTACCAGAGTCATGTATGGACCCTGGCCAGAAATGACAGTGACACACTTCTGAAGGACAGGGAGCAGTACATTAGCAATGCTTTTTTGTAAAAGTTCAATTTGTGCTGTGTAACAAATGCAGAAGGAAAATCTTTAACACATCCCTTAATAGTCTGACTGGAATAAATTGGCTGAACTGATAGTAATATTGAAGGGAGAGTACTCTCATAGAAATAGTAACATTACTCCAAAGGGATGGTGAGAAGTAGATCCTCAAAAAAGAGAACTAAGCATAGCAATGTAGGAATGTAAATAATCTACTCAGAACCTGGTATGATTTTATTTTCTCTGAGGTGCTGTCAAGGATCATTAAACAGAAGAGGCATTTATAGAAGCATAAGACTGTCACTGCTGAAAGGGTGATCTCTTGTCTAAACTTTTCGTTTTACAAGTGAGAAAGCCTAGGTCCCTTTATATAAAGGTAATAATATTCTGTGTATTCTTCTAGAGGACAGGTAGTCTGGGAGATTGGGGATCTAGAAATAGATTTGCACACTTGGGTGGAGATGTGAGTGAAAAGAAGGACTGGCTTCTAGAATAGAAGCTCACACTCCTGGAAAGAGCATGATTTTTGAAAGGTCCAGTAACAGAAAAGAGCATACTCTGGAATAGCAGCCTCAGCTGGAAGGACTGAGGCAGTAGGAGTGTCCTGATGGATGGATCACATGTAGCCGTTATTGGAAGGCCAATGGTTGGGCCTGGGAAACCCTGAGAAGTAGTGGATCCTAAAAAGGTTACTTGGGCCTTAGATATTTATTTCAGTTCAGAGCAGGGATCACATCCCTAGAGAGAAGGATGGACTAACAAGAGCAAGATGGGGCTCCAGTCCCAGGAAAGTTCCTAACCAGAGCACCAGTTAGTCTGAACACCTGCAGTCAGCTTTGAATTAGACTGAATGTTCAAGGTGGATGTTTGTAGTTCTAGCGCAAGAAATATTCCTAGTACCAGGGCACAGGTTGAGCACTAAGGGAAAGTAGACAGATGGCAGATTCCAAAATGCTAGGCTAGAACTCCCTAAATTTCTCTGAAGGAAAGGACTTTTCTAAGAAAGTCTAGTATATGGAAATCCAGTGGTTCCAGCAGTGAGAAGGCTTCTAGTGACATAAAGATACGTTTTGCCACTTTTAGCATTGCAGATCCAACTTTATTTAGATACACATTTTTTTTCATCAGGTTACTTTTCACATTCAACAGATGAACCCAATTTAAGGATTTTTTTCACCCTAGCGATTCTTAAATAGAACTTATATTTGCAACAGGATGGAGAAATGAAGAAAATTTGTCCTTTTCTTCCTCATTAATAATGCCAAGTTTTCTCATGCATGAATTTAATAATAGAACTTTGAATTGTGGCTCTTGCTTTTGTTTCTGGAAAAAAGAGAAAAGTGAAAATTCTAATTGGAACAGCATGCAAAGCTTGAGATGAATGGAATAATTTGTGTTGGTTGAGAATTAATATTATCAATTCAACATTTCCTGAGACTTTACCATGTGAAGAACTTCGAACTGAAAGTTAGCATGGTATAATGGTTAATGTTATATGTCAACTTGTATAGGTTATGGTACCATTTTATTTGGTCAAGCACCACCTTAGATGTTGCTGTGAAAGTATTTTTTTGTATGTAATTAACATTTTAATTGGTAGACTTTGCATAAAGCAGATTACCCTCTAGTACCCTCTAGCCTTGTCCAATCACTTGACATAAAGAGCAGAGACTGAAGCTTTGCCAAGAAGGAATTCTTCTAAGACGGCAAAATAGGAAAATTGCTCAAGGTTTTATCCTGCTACGCTGTGAAATTTGGACTGAAAAACTTAAGTTGTCTGAATTTTCAACCTATAGGCTTACTCTACAAATTTTGAACCTGTAAGTTCCACAATCACATGTGATAATTCCTTAAAATCTCCTCTCTCTGTCTCTCTCTGTCTCTCTCTCTCTCTGTCTCTCTCTCTCTCCGTCTCTCTCTCTCTCTCTGTCTCTCTCTCTCAACCCCCCCCTCCCCTCTCCCCTCTCTCTTCTCCTCTCCTCTCTCCCCTCTCCTCTGTTCTCACACTTAGGAATTCATCAAATGAAGAAAAGAATTAAATATCTCAGGTACCTTGGTCTAGTTAGAGCCATCACATTTGTATTTTTTAAGACCGTTATCAGAAAAACAACACATCTTGATAGATTGTATTTCAGTTTCCTATGCCAAGAGTTGATTCATCTTGTCCAAATTTGAGTTATAATGAACCTTGCCTCTGCTGAATCTCTGCCATGTTTCCTTTCGGGAGCTCTTCAAGACAAATTTCAGTGGGCACATGTGAAAATACCTGTGTTGCCATGGCAAAGAGAAGAACCTGAGAATTCGAAGGGCACCTTGATGAGAGTCCTGGATACATCGTGCATTAACTGTTGCCATTTATTTTAAAAATGGTGTTAGTTAAGCAGTTGATTTATTGTTTTTCATCAATCACAGAACATTAACTTAAGCCAGGGACTTAAAAAACCCTTTTCTATTCTCATTTTGATGATTTTTAAAAAGTTGATCCAACCTAAAAGGATCACTCATTTAGCTTACGGATTTCTCAAACAAGCTACAGAAAACCTAAATGACTTTGAATAGTGAAATATTTTTGACTAGCAGCCAAGAGTGAATTAAAAAAAAAATGTCAGATCATGTTATACCTACTCAAAAATGCCCAAGGGCTCTCCATCTTTCTCTCAGAAAAAGCTAGAGTCTGTACCCCTTGGTTGCCACTTCATCCTCATCTCCTACCATTCTCTTCCTGGCTCACTCTCCTCTTGTCAGCCACGCTCACCACTTAGATGTTCTCTTTTCACTTCCTTTTCCAGACCCCAGGTCAGGAATCAGGTCCTTGAACTTTTAATGGTCTGCAGCTTAGTTGCTGAGCCACAGGATTGCACCCCTCCTTGATGGTCTTTGAACAGATTAATAGCTCTCCCACTTCAGGGTAGAGTGAATACTGTTAATAAAACATTCAGAAGAACTCATCTGTGCAGGAAAGGGGTATATAACTGGCATGATCTCAAAGTGGTAAGAAGATACCCAGAATAGAGAAGTCTATCGACAGATTCTGAAGACCCTTATTTGCACGAAAACTAAGCCAAAAAAAAACAAAAAAAAGGAAAGACTCAGTTCTTCCATCACAGGGAAAGTGGGGAACAACTTGAGTCAAGACCATTCATTCAGCAAGCACAGTGAGCACCTACAAGGTATCAAATGTTTTAGATTCTGGCATGAAGCAGCAGACAGAAAAGACCCAAAGCATGCTCTTGTGGAATGTAGATTTTAATGGAAAAGGACACACAAAAAGTGATCAAGAAGATAGAGCATGTGAGATAACAAAAAAACAATGTTGCAAAGAATAAGAAAGAAGTGAGCATTAAGAATTATCAGAGCTGAGGGGCATGGAGAGGAAGGTTCAATTTTACACAGTGAAAGCCCTGCTGGGAAAATGACATGTAAGCCCAGGCTGGACAGAGGTGAGAGAGTAAGTCCTGGATAGCTGAGGGAAAAAGAGAACTGAAATTACACATTTGCGGGTCTTGAGGCTGAATGAAATCACCAAGAAAGTAAAGACAGATAAACAGAAAGTCTCGGCCTTGGGTGCTTCTCATTTTGGAGAAAAGGAGGAATGAGCCAAAGAAAATGGAGAAGGAGCAGCCAATTAAATAAGACCAGGAGTATGTCAGTTCAGAAAACCAAGAAAGTGTTTCAAGTCGGAGAGAACGATGAACTGTGGTAAAAGCTGCTTGTAAGTGAAGTAAAATGAGGACTGAATATTGAGATTTACAACATGGCAGTCTTCAGCGCCCTTAACAGGATCAGATTCAAGGGAGTGAAGGGATAGATTTAAAAAAAAATCATAGAAGGAAAGAAATTGAAGACAGCAATTGCAGACAACTCTTTTCAGGGATTTGTTTGTTTTGTTTTGTTTTTGTAAAGGGGGACAGAATTGAGATGTTAGCTGAAAAAGGATGTGGAATTAAGAAGTTTCAGAAAACTTTTTTTTTTTTTTAATACAGGAGAAGTGACAGCACATGATAACTGTTGCTATTAAACCAAAAGAGGTGGGGAGGCACTTCATAAGGCAAGAGAGTGGAGGAGAATTTCTGGAGGAGGTTAAAGTGGGAGGGCTCAGTGGATAAATGGCAGATTGATCTCAGACAGTCACACACTGGGAGGAGAGCAGAGTATATGAACCAACAGCCAAAAAGTGGGTAGGTGTGGTGGCAGGTGTTTGAGGAAGTTCTCCTCTGGTTGTTGAAACAGAAAGAAGATCATTAGTTGAGAGAGGAAAGGGGAGAACAAACCACCAGGGGAAAACACAATTTTTCCAGCCCACAGGAATTCTTATCTTCTATCTAGGGGATGGGGGAAAGCCCTTCTCTTGAGGAAGAAAATGCATTATTGAGCTGACTTCAAACAGGAATCAGTATCGATAGATTCTAAACAAAAGCATGACTTAATCATGTGCTCGAAACTGATATATATGAGATACATATATGTATATTGCATATAAATGTTACCTATATATACACATGCATACATATATACATATAAATGAATTCCTGTTGATATAATTTCATTATATATATATAATATTAGCTACTTCAACTAGAGAGTTTTATTGTCCTCAGTGTGTATATATATAGATATAAGTGTGTGTGTGTGTGAAGAGAGAGGGAGCGAGGGAGAGAGAGATTTAAAAAAAAAAGAATTGGCTCATGATTGTGGGAATTAGCATGTCCAAAAGTCTGACCTGTAGATTCTGAAGGGTAGGCTGTCAGGCTGCAGACCCAGGGAGAATTGATTTTTGCACTCTAAATTCACAGGAATTCTGGGTGCAGAATTCTTTCCTAGAGAATCCTCTTGATTGCTCTTAAGGCCTTCAACTAATTGGATGAGACCTTCCCACACTATGGAGGGTGATCTGCTTAATGTCTAAAAAATACTTTCACAGCAACGTACACACTGGTGTTTGATCAAATATCTGGGTACTATGGCCTACCCAAGCACTTCACGTGGTATAATCTGAATTAACCAAATTAACCATCATCGATTAACCATATTTGCTAAACGAACCATCACAGTGGTATAGAAGAAATGCAAATCAAAGTCAGGATCAAATGAAATGGAGGAAAGAGAGAATGGTTGGAAGCCACAATAAGAATCAAAGAGGATACCTACCTCACATTCAGTTTGACTTATGCTGGGTCAATAAACTACTTAACTAGAGAGTTTCATTGCCTTGATATTTAGGAAATGAGATTGTTCCAGAATCAGGACCCAAGATAACCCAGCAGGTAAGCATAATATGGTCTGCAAGTGTTAGAGCAAGTGGGGGCATGAGAGCTATAGTCATTGATATTTTAGTCATATATATTGAGTATACTTGCTGGATATAATAATTTCCTCATTTCTCCTCATACTGCATGTAAGACATTATATATGATAAATGTCAAATGAGAAAAATAATCCTCTATGCTCATTTTATTATATTTTTTGCATTTCCCAATTTTCTGCTTTTAAAATATAAAATAGTTTTAGAAAAATATATGAAAAAATGCTGAGTATTTGGCTCTAATAATAGCAACAATGGTAATAATTATGATATAGTTTAGTGGTCTTCCTATGTCATGGTGAATTCTCTTATGAACTGACTAACAGATTGCTAAAGTGAAATCTTACTTCTACCAACTTTACTATAGCTAATGGGACTGATATTTCACTATATAATCTCCAACCCAGTCTAGCAAGGCAGATTAGGCCATCATGAAGTAATCATCCTGACTTTTGGAATCACATTATGATATATATATGTATGTATATGTGTGTGTGTATATGTATATATATATATATATATATATATATATACATATATTATTTCCCTTCTTTGCTCTGGATAGTGAATATGTTTGTAATGATTATGACAAGGGCCATCCATTGACTAAGTGTGATTTTCTTAGAAAGAAACCTTACAACTTACCAGTTTCTATCTGGCAAACATACCAACCAGAAGATTGTAGCTGTGAGTCCAAAGACTTCGTTTGTGAATTTTGTTGACATCTTTATCATTTTGTTAGGGTCATAGATTTATTCCATTCACTGTTGTTCTTCCTATTTCTTTAGAATACGCTTTTTTCTTACTCTTCCTGGTGAGGGTTTTTACATATCTCTGAATAGTACACTCTCAAAAATACTATTTAAGCAATCAATTTTTTTTGCAAGGTACTTAAGCCTAGTGCTCACAATAACCACAATTCTCGACTACTCACTCTACTGTCTATGCAAAGTATTGTTACTGTTTATTAACTTAAAATTTGCAGTTGAGGTAACCAAAGCGCAGAGAGGTGGAGTAACTTATGTAAGATGTCATAGTCAATAAGCAGAGCAAGATTTCAACCCAAATGTGTTGGGTCCAAACTCTGAAGGTCTTCATTTCACTTTGTTATGCTGAATGCACTAGTTTATTTTACTTTTTCAGCACTAGCAAGAGCTGACATTTCTTCAACAATTTCCATGTACTGTTTTATACATCTGGCATGAATTATTTCATGTTATCGGTAAACAGCATTATGGGGTAGATCATAGTATTACTTTCGTTTTGAAAAAAGAGTTAATGGAGGCAAAATTAGTGGGACATCAGCCCATGTCCTGCTGTGCAGGGAAAGTCCTCAAGTGCCTGCCTGCCAGACAGACTCCAGACCCAAATTGACAAAACGGTTGATGTCACCCAGCTGATGGAAAATGAAGTATTCACAGTCTTTGCCTCCCATAGAATGACTGTTGTTTCAAAGCTGATGTTACGAGTACTGCAACTCCATTCTATGGAATGACAAGAAAGGCTCTTGGCAACCCAGAAGATTGTGCAAGCTTTGGCAAAGGAGAAAATACCAAGAATTATCTTGGGACAGATGACAGAGTGGAACGTGTATGAGGAATGCACCTGAATGACCTTGAAAATATTGTGCCATTTCTTGGTAGTGGTCTTCTGTATTCTTCGGTCCAGTTATTTTAACAGCCATCCTGCACTTCAGACTCTCTGTTGGAACCAGAATCTACCACACAATTGCATATTTGACCCCTCTTCCCGAGGCAAAACGAGAATTGGCTTTTTTGTTGTTGGGTATGGAGCTACTTTTTCAGTGACTTACAGTTTGCTGAAGAGGGGACGAAGAAGCATTTTATTCATTTTTAATTAATTGTTCATACTGGTTGTTCATACTGATTGCTGGCATTTCACTCCCTCAGAGGCAATTGACCTAAATGCTATTCCACCAGGCCATGCCTGCACTAGAAGTTAACATAAATCTCAAAGTAATTTTTCTTCTTAAAGCACTTTGTTGTAAATTTTGAATATAATCTGTCACAGTTATCCAACATTTCACTTTTCAAATCTATAAAAATACAATTGCATGTTTGTTAAATCTATAATTCAATATTGCTGAAATGGGCATATAAAATAAAGAATTTAAATAAATTTTATTTTATTTTTCCTAACTTGTTTTCAAAAGTTTCAAATCTATGGAAAGGTAGAAAAGTAGTTATACTGAGAATCTGTATTTCCTGTACCTAGATTTCCCAGTTGTTATTTTTTCGCCATAGTTGCTTTAGTAATATCACACAAAATGGTCTTTATTTTGGAAAAACAATTTAGAGGTAAATTGCAGGTATCATAATATTTTACTCCTAAATACTCAACTTGTGTCTCCTATGAGTAGCACAACGTCACACAATCAAAATTTAGTGTTACACTCCAAAAATTTATCATATATGCAATGTTTTCACTTTTGATCCAGAAATGAAAGGTTGCACACTGTATTTTATTAGCATTCCTATGTAGTTTTTAATAGAAGAGTTCTTTTACTTTAAAAAAACAAAAAGTTAGTGGAGGCACAGAAAGTTAAGTAATGTCTCAAAGTCAAACAATTAGTTACTGGTAGAGGTTGGATAATCAGGGAAATATAATTATGGTTCCCATTTTATAGATGAAGAAACTGAGATTATAGAGATCAATGATATGCTTTACAAAGCTAAGTGTCAACATTAGGTCTCATAGGTCCAAATTTCATATTACTTTTTAAAGTAGAATTCTTAGACTCTTGAAGGATCTGAGGGCTGTCTAATGAGAACTCGAAACACTGAGAATGCTGAGAACTCTAAGCACTTCACTGTACATAAAACTTAAATGAAGTGAATTCAAGTGAGGGATGCAGAGGAAGCACATTAAGGACACTGAAGAACCATTTCACACCATGAAGGATAACTATGAACCACTGAGAAACAGTAATAAAAGTTATCCCAGTCAAGCATGCAGAAATCAGACATTAGATTGCCTTTTGGAAACAAATGTCAGCAATTGAAAAGATATTTTTTAATCTATGAAATCCATATGACGTTTTAAATCAACATTTTTCTTATTCTTTTTACTCCATGTTTAAAAGCCAAATCACCTTGGTCAGGTTTTCAACATGTGAAATGCAAAAAATCATGGACTTCATCAATATGATGCTATCAAGTTTATAACCTGAAATTTAAGAACCTAAAAAATTCATTCAAAATTCTAAATTCTTTCTAGCTTCTTTCTTTTTAAGAGTGAATATAACTATTTGCTGCCAGCAGTAAGTTTTAGCAATAAGAGAATTATTGTTTAGGCAGGACTTGACCTTAGTGTTGATTATCTGGGTAATGTGCTACTATTTCCAGTAGCCACTGTCCAGGCTCACAGAAATCTTTCACTTATTCACACTCACATGTCATGTGGGACTACCACATCAGAATTAGACAAATTAGGAAAAATAACACACAAATTTGTACTTTCGTGGGAGTTCAAATTTTTATGTTAAAATTAAATGTGTAAACAATTTTAAAAGGAAACATCAATAAAATAGTAATGAAGTTATACCCTTATGAAGGATTCTATGTTGCTAATTTTACATTGAGTAATATTGAGTGAAAATATATAGGACATGGAGAACATTTTACAATCACTGATCCTTCAGTTTCTATGTGGAATCAATTATTTGGAATTCAAATACAAACAGGACAAAAATAAACAAAATCCCTTTTGTTGATTTAAGCTTCTTTGAAATGCGTGTCTTGTTTTTTGTATATGACAAAATCGTAAAGGCTCTTTTGTTTCCCTATGTCGTTTTTATGATGGAATATTTCTTTCCAGTAAGATAATCCATTCTAAAAATAAATATACTGCTAAGAATGCTTTTATGAGTGATTTCTGGTGTAGGTTTATGAAAAACAAAGCATAGCTAAACTGCAAATGGCATCAAGAAAAGTGCACCCATTCTAGATATTTAGAAATTTAATGAATAATAATATTGAAGAATTTCACTAACTCCTCAGAGTGTGGAGGATCAATAACGCTGGATTCTCAGAAGTAAAGATTGAGTGGAAGGAGGATGGCCCAGTGAGAACACTGAGGAGCTGTATCCGGAGAGCATGCAGGGGCTGATCATCAAAACAAAACAAAATGGACTCATCATAGAATGAGGACCATGTTTTTAAGTTGCAGTGGTATCATTTAAATATACCGAAGAAAGAATGAGATATCTCTGAACAGAGAAATCTTCATGATAGCATTCCCTGGAAGAAGTCATGAGCACGAGCCATCAACATCTTGAAAAAATTCTTAAGGAAGGTGAACATGATGAAATTGCAGGAGTAGAAGAGTATGCAAAGATTTTTCAGATGGTGACATGTTGCATCAATTAAAATATATCTTAGGGAAATAAAGCAGTTGATGACATTGAGGGGATCATGAGTAAGACTATTCTAGTAATATGAACTGTTAACACAACCAACAATACTAAGTATTGAGCACAGTATTCTATATACCTTAGCGTTGATTTTTACCAGCACCCATGATGGTTGTTTGGGTGTTCAACCCATAAATAAAGGCCTGGGACAGAGTGAGGTTCTTGTTACAACTCCACTCTCATCTGTTCTTGGGGCTTTAGCTCAAATCATGAAAAGTTTGCCTCTTATCCTAACATTTTTTCTCTCCCTATCCCTACCTTTGAAGCTCTGCCCAGCAAATACTCCCTTAAATCAGGTCATTTGTGATTTCAAGGAGCCTGTGTAAACTGGCTGGACTGAATTTTCAAAGAGTTCCTTATAAATCTTGGTTTCTAGCCTCTGTCACAGGAGATCCCATTCCTGACTTGGTTTTTGTTATTCTTGTCAAATTTCAATGCATTCCTCCTTACTTAGCTGCTGTCTCCCTTGGCTAGTAGTGCATGTCTTCTTGGAACTAACTCTGAGAAAGAACTAAAGATCAGAATAAGGATTGGGTTATATTCAGGTCATCAGATTAGATTCAGGAAAGGAAAAAAAAAATATAAGACAAGGTCAAGAGCCCTGGATAATGGTCTTGAGTAGAACTCCAGCATGAACTTGACTCTAGACCAAGGATGCCATCCAAACCTCAGTGTCAGTATAAAATAGTCCCACTCTTGCTCTTTGCTTCCTGCACTTTTATACACCAGCAGCATGTAGACGACTCAAGGTCCACAGGTATGTAATTGTAGCCTAGAGGACTACCCGGTGGTCAGCAGAAACACAGTTTCTATATGGGGCAGACACCGAGGGACTGCAGTTCATGGAAAGTTCTTGCGGATTGAGCAGAAAATCGGCAGGCAATCATGGAGACCCACTTTCCATCTGCCATGAAAAATGTTATTCAGTAAGAATTTACTATTTTTATGATATTGTTATTATAGTTAGGATTATAGTTTAATATCTGAACCAGATTTTGAAGTTGAGATTTGCACTGATCAAGTGAATTTTTAGTATGATATATTGTTACCAGTTTTTTGAGAAGAGTTACTGTCTCTTGTAGTTGTGTGTTTGTCCTGACAATGTAAAGGCTATTAACTCACTCAGCAACTTTATGCTGTTGTCACCACTATGTCGCAGACTGTGTTTGTGCTGGGAGCAGAAAGATGAACAAGCCCCAGTTCTGACATCAAAGAACCTAAAATAGAGTTAGGAAAACTTAGAATAAAGTAGTTATTTTTAGGTGCAACCAAGTGTTTAGGGTGGCATGACAGATGTCAGCATAGCATGCAATGGGAGTTTAAGGATGAGTCATTGATTTTGTGGGGTTGGGAGGCTTAGAATATCTCCACGGAGAAGGTTACCCTTGAAATGTGCCTGAAACATAAGTAAATGCTCTGTGAGTAAATAAGGTTGAAGACTCTGCTGGCCAAGGGATGTAGGCTAGCAGACGCAAGTCTAAGGAAGTGGATAAAGAGCGATAAAAAGGACGTTAGATTGAGGGGAAAATATTATGTCCGGGATTGCATAAGAAGCTGCCACCAGTGTGGAAAGGAGACCGATTAGAAAAAATGATATTGAAAAGGTCAACTCAGCAGGACTTGGTTGTAGATTCGAATAAAAAACAAGGAGGAGTGTAAGAGGATTCCCAGATTTCTGGTTTAGGTGACCAGGTAGTTGGTGGACCATTCACTAAGATAGGGAAGATCAGAAGAGTATCCCATATAGAATACATACAGATAGGAGACAATTTTGTGAGGTCTAGGAGTAAACCAGGCAGGAAAATAGCAAGGAGAAAAGTCTGATGTAGAAGCATGGGTTGGGGTGTTACTGGCTGATAGGTATCATTTGACACCACAGGAGCTGATAAGATCAATGTTAATATTAGAAAATAATAGAAAAGTCACCTCTGACAATTACCAGCATTAGAGGAGGAGGGTGGAAGGGGATCTGGAAAATAAACCAGGAAGCAGTGACAAGATTAGTAGAATGAGAATCAGGAAAGCTATTTTCTGTTACCTGATGGGCAGAGTTGTTCCAAGTAGGGAGTCTGGCAATATGGTCAGGTGATACAGACAGACCAAGATTTCAGGTAAAAAGAGACTGCTAGGTTAGAATGTGAGAGATGATCTTTGTCAAAGCAGTGTCTGTAGTAAGTATTAAATGTAGAACCTTGGCTGAAGAAAGACACTGAAGAAAGATCATTCTTTGAAGGAGTTCATCAAGAAGGCACAGAAATAGTGGAGAATTAAAAGTCAAAGAAACTTTTTCAAAGATAGAAACTTGAGCTTGTTGAGTCATCTGCAAGGAGTCTGTGGGGACAGCATGATATTGAGATACAGGAGAACAAGGGAAAAAACTTTCATGAAGTTACCAGGTGAGATGGGAAGAAAGGGATTCAGGAACCCAGGTAGAGAAGTTAGTCCAGGACGAGATTTCTTCTTTGAGACTCTTGGGGAAGGAGATGAGATACAATAGAATTAAAGTTCTTTCAAGAATCTTCTAAAGCATCCTGAAAGCATTCTAATCCACATTTTACTTATTGTTCTATTAGGAGACATGGAATCATTGGAATGTTTTCTTCACATTTTTTTCTTCCTCTGATATTAAATCAAACATTGATGCTTGTTTATTAGTTGTACTTCCATGTTTTGGTGTTTTTGAAGATGTAGTCTTTCTGGCACACACATTTGCAAATTAAGGGTTATTAAATCCACAAGAGCTGAAAAACCCTGATTGCCAGCATTAATTACCAGATTTAATTCTCTCAGTTTTGTGAGTGTTGGTGTCATAAGGCAAATCGCAAATGTTTGCTTACAAAAGCTCTTCTGCTATGTTTTTAAAAACTGCAAAAACTAAAGCTATTCAGTTTATGTTTTCTGAAGTTTTCTGAAGTTTTCTGATTACCTATACTCTGTATATCCTTTTTCTCCGCTATCTTGCCCCTTTTTTCTCTCTCTTAGCCTCCTTTTTCCCCCCTCCCTTTCTTTCAGAGGTATTTTATTGGGTGTCATCATGTGCTAAGCTCTATGCATAGTCCTGGAACACAGCAATGGATAATAAGGGACCCTCTGTCCTCATGGGGCTTTCATCCTAATGGAGGAAGTGGAGAACACATAAATAAACAAAACATGAGCAAAGTAGTCAAAATTTGCATTATAAAGCTCTATAAAAGAAATAAAGATGGTTCTGTGATAGAGGATGTGATATGTTTAAGAGGGAGGGCTTCTTTAGATACGATTGCTAGGGAATACCTCTTTAAGGAAGTAATATATACTATCCAAACAGAAGAGGAGGAAACAACCATTTAAAAAATTAAGGAAAGAGTTTTTCTATAAGAGGGAACAAGAGTCTAGAACAATCTCAGAAATGACAGAAAGGCAATGTGACTGCAGCCCGTGGTGTGAGGGGCCAATTGGATGGGCTACATGACACAGAAGTAGAGGTTGGAGTTTGGTTATGGATTACATTCCTTTTATTTTGAAAGAAGGGAGGAGAAAGAAGCACTCTTATTTCGTTAGTTGTTTGTTTTGGTCCCCAACCCTCACCCCAAACCTGCCCCAGGTCATGAACCTGGGTCCTTGTGCTTTACATGGTCCATACCTCAGTCATCTTGGCCACATGAGGCACAAGAGTCACCTTGGATTGTATTCAAAATACTCTGGTACGTAAAGCAGTTTTTACTATACATACATGTGTATGTGTATATACATACCTATGGACTTTGACACCTATATGAAGACCAAATTGGAGAGGAACAATTAAAAGCAGAGACTAGTCAGATATTGATATATTAATCCAGGTGAGAGAAAATATTGGCTTAGACAAAGAAAGTGGCAGTGAAAACAGAAGTGGAAAGCATTAGAAGAATTTTTGGAAACAGAACTGACTGACGGACTGAATGTAGAAGAGATAAGAACATGGGTATGAAAAGGATCCAAGCAGATTTGTATATTTCTGGTTGTGTGACTAGTGTCCCTTACAAATTTGAAAAGTGGGAATAGGGAAGAAGCAAAACATCTGTGTTGAATTTGTTAATTTTGAGATGCCTGTGAAGCATCTAAACAGAGATCTCAGGTAAGCAGTTATATAGATACACACATATGATGTCATAAAATAAAGAATATATTTAAAGGCACAGAAATATCTTGGGGAGAATTATACAAAGGAAAGAAGCTCTGGAGACTTAGCTCTGAAGAGATATTTAGAGGTTAAATATTGATGAAAGTGTCAACAATGGTGACTAAAAATAAATAGCCAAAGAAATAGCAAGTCAAAGCAATGCAAGAAGAATGTATCAAGAAAGGAAAGCACTTCTTTGTGTGCAGTTCGGAGAGAGATTGCTTAAGATGAGGGCAGAAAATTACCATTGAATTTGCAACACAAAGTTTGTTAAGGACATTAGCAAAAATAATTACCATGGAATCATAACAATGGAAGTCATGTAAAGTAGGTTGATAAATACTGCACACTTCCTTATTCATAATTTGCTTATATTTTCAAAGATTATGAGAGGGAAAAAGGCCTGCTCGCCACTTCCAGCAGCCATGAAGACAGCCATAAAAACTGCTGAGCTATCAAAGCCATAAAAAACATCCTGTGACCTGAGCTTGCTGGAATGTTGTCAGCAGATAAAGAACTTCCCCCACTTGAAACTCCCTCCCCTGGTTTACCTCTCTCCCTGCACTTGCTCTAACCTGTGTAAGTGTACCCTAACTGGAAGCCTGTGCTCAGCCTTTGTGGGAAGGAACCCTGCTTAGCCCACACTAATGAATCTGCCTAAAATATTTCTGAAAGAGTGCCTGCTTAGTTTATCCCAGAGAACTGTGACAATTATAGTCAGAACAACCTGAGGAACATGTAAACAGATGACTATAACATTGTGGACATATTCCTGGGAGCCAATGTCATGTTAGTGTCCATGAGAACTCTGATTGCAGCCAGGGGACCCCCTAAGGTCTCAGTCTTTATACTAAATGCTAATTGAGTATCTGAATTGACTTATAATATTGATAAGACATGATGATAAGAAATTGAGAAGCATGATTATCTCTTTAAATATGTAAGTTATAATATCAATTTCCATGAGAATGAAAGCAGAATGAAAAGGCAATATGAACAAATTCAGAGGAAGATATCCAAATCCATATTTCTAACCTATATCTTACTCTTGCCTATGAGATACATATTCCTACATAAAACCACTTGCCTGAGTGATCCAGAAGCAACTCCAATTCAACATAGTCCACCCTGGAAATCATTTTCTCATTTCTCTGCTATCCTCCTCATGCAATTGACCAAACTAGGAAATACAACATGATCCTAGATTCCCTATGACTCTCCCTTTAACACAAATCACAGATTTCTCCTTTCTGTGTTGTAAATAATCCTATAATCAGTGTTGTGTAGGTGTTCAAGTTCTGGCAGAGCAATGCCTTGCCTAGAAGACAGTCTGAGGAAATCATGAGAAGACACGGGTAGCAAGGACATGGCCTTTATTATACCCATGACAGGGTGTTCTGATGACAGTGGGTCAGACACACTTCTGGAAAGCTACTACACCACTGATGGGGGAGAGGGGCTCTTATATAGGGGATGTCAACACAGGGAGGGTAGTACGTGAGCAGTAACAGTTAAGTGGGCAAGAGTGAAGGACAGCCGAGAAAGCAAGGACAGCTGAATTCCAGGGCAGGACATATTGGGTACAGTCAGTGTAGGTGGAGGCAGTTATCATTCCAGACAGTCCATCTGTTACATTCAAGTCTGTGCTGAACATTGGCCAGTCGCTCAGTCCACTTTCAAGTTTGGGCATGGGTCATGTTCTCACTCTATCTGACAATCAGTATACCACAATTCCTTCTTTTGGATTCTCTTTGCTTCCATAGTCTATTGTAATTTTCATCCTATTATGTGCTTTAATTGTGACAATAATCATCTCCCAGCTGGTATTATCGCCACAGCCATGATCCTGTCCAGTCAATCTTCCATACATCCACTAATACTACTTTAAAAACAAAGGAAACACATTTATCCTCAACATGGAGACTATGGTCTTGACAATAACAGTTATAGAAGAGTGGGTGGCAGTGAAGGCCACAATTCATGGGTCTCTTAGGGCTGATATGACTGTCATTGACAACATACTAGAGACCAAATGCATTTAAGGATTTTTATAATATATCAACCTATTTTTCAAGACTTAACCTCTTATACCATACTTATCTTTTCTATATATGCGTAAAACCGTAATTCTCCACTTTTGCTATCCAGGAGTAGCTGTCTTCCCTGAAATCCATGTTCTCCTATATCCTCAGGTTCCATTTTCCTGAAATGCCTCTCATCTTTTTTCCATGATATCCTACTTATTCTTTAGGGCCCAATTTAAATACTAGTTACTCTCTCTATTTCCATAGTCTGTTGTAATTTTCATCCTATTGTGGTTTTGTTATAGGAGGTACCAATTGTTATTTCAAAGAGAATGAAATTGGGTTAGGAGGCGGGACTTCTGTGGTTTCTAGCCTGCTTTGTTTTCAAGATAAAATTTTTTGCTGACTCCATTTGAAGGAAATGAGCTGTTATCTCAGGATTCCATTGTAACTGTTTACTTGCCTACTTCTCTTGCTGTGTCTGAGCTTCTAAATGGTGGGGTCACTACCTTATTAATTTTTGTATTCCCAGCATTTGTCTCATAAAGACATAAATAAATGTAGAATAAATAACCCTTAACTATAGAAATAGGTGCTCTCTAAAGGTTAGCATTGTTCGTGTATGACAAGAGATTGAAAAGCAACAAACACATCAATTAACTCTAGCAAGCAATGTTTTGTAGTTATTATTGAAAATTTGTAGCATGATATTTAATAAAATGTAGAAATTAGTGGTTTCTCACACTAGTCAAGATTCATCATTGACCTAATTTTTCACTGAAGTTTACATGTGGTTTTAAGGTTCACAAGTCAAGCACAGCTTGACTGAAAACAGAGTCCTGCAAGACTCTGCATATGTTCAGCTTACTCTGAGAAGAAACATTCTCTTAATCATGTATTTTAAAGTATTTAAAAATAGATACCTCTTAGCAAATGGGGTGTGTACGTATGCTAGTGTGTGACACTAGCAGGAATCTTGTGCACTCAAAAAACAGTGGCTACAATTCTTGGTTTTGCTTATTATTAAGTGGAAATATGAAAAATCTGCTCTACATCCCACTGAAACCAAATAGAAAAGTGTTTTATTAAATTATTATGTAGTAATGCTAACAATAGCTACTATTTATAAGCACATATGGATTTGTTGACTATACCTTCTGTTGTAGAGAAAATTATATGGTGAATCTGCCTTAAAAGAATATAGAATTGTTTAAAGCAATTTTTGAAAAGCTTCTGAAAAATTGAAAATGTAAACAGATGCTTCATAAAAAAGAATCTAGATGAGGGTGACATCTACCAGGTTTGAAAACAAACTTAAAAATGAAATGTCTCAAATTGTGTGTTAATGATATACCAATATACAATCAGAGGTACATAATATATAGACCAGAAACAGATATAATTTAGGATGAGAATTTAGTATATAGAAAAGTTGGCGTTATAAAGCAACGCAGAGCAAGCTGATTATTCTGTAAATGTTGCAACTTTGGCACTGTCAAATTCTAGATATCATTTTAGTTCTTCCCTCTGCACCACACTCACAAGTAGATTTCAGGCAGAGAGAAGAGTTAAATATAAAGTCAGTTCATAGACAATCTAAAAGAAGAATTTACTTTTTATCAAACTTCTAGAAGGGGGAAGACTTTGTAAGCTTATAAGCAAAAGAAGAAATCACCAAGGAAAATATCAAACTTGATTTTATTTGTGTAGATAAGTTTTGCACAGCCCCTCTAAAAAACAAAACCCAAATCCAACCTAATTAAATTGGTGAATAGAGTAAGACAAAATATATTAAGCAAATTTGGGAAACAAAAGTTTAATATCATTACTATAGAAAGAATAGAAACAAATCTCTCTCTAAAAATTTAACTTTACACACATACAAAAAAAATAAAACTGACAAGCAGATATATGGCAAACTATTTGTCTTCATTAGCAATCAGGAAATGCAAATTAAACCAAGAAGGAAATACTATTTTACATATCAAAGTAGCACCACTCAAAGTATTAAAAATATTTAGTGATAGAGAGAACGTGGTAACAAGACATTCTCTTACATTCTTAGTGTTAAATATTATAAATTATTTTTAATATCAGTGTAATCATTTTTATTAAACCTAAATAAATGAATATGTCTGAGCCACAATTCCACTTCTAGGAATTTATCCAAAGGAACTAACACTAAAAGCAAAACCAAAAGAGTCCTCATGGAAAAAGATGTGTATCTGGGTTTGTATTAGTGTATGTGGGCGCTGTAACAAATTATCGCCAATCTGGTTACTTAAAAACAATAAAAATTTATTCTCTCAAAGTTTTGGAGGCTTCAAGTTTAGCATCATTATCACTGATCAGAAATCAAGGTGGCAGCTTCTTCCAGAGTCTCTGTGAGGATATCCATTCCTTGCCTCTTCCAGCTTTTGTTAGCTACTAGCATTCCTAGGCTTGTGGCCACATCATTGGAATCTCTACCTCTGTGGCCACATGACTTTCTTCTCTGTAGTCAAATCTCCCTCTGTGTCTCTATATTTATTTAGTCATTGTTTTATTGTGTCTTTTATTTACATTGTTATTCTAAGGACACTTGTGATTGTATTTAGGGTTCACTTAGATAATTCAGAATAATCTCCTCATCTTAAAATCCGCCGATGTTTCACATGTGTGAAGATCCTTTTCCCAATGAGGTAATATTGACACGTTCCAGGGATTAGAACTTGGAGATCTCGGCATTTTTCTATCCACTACACTACACATGCATTAACCGCCACAAATATTTGTGCAAAGAATTGTTCAGGTTTACAACAGTGAATCAGGACATTGACATTGCCCTCAAGGAGCTTACAGTTTGGTGGGAAGAGCAGATAATAAATCAGAAATTGCAGTCTACTATGAGGAGAAGCCTTGGTGCTACCGGACCTGGTTTTGATGGTGTCAGGAAAGGGAGGTAATGACATGTCGTTTACAACTTGAGATATAAGTGGGAGTTGGCTAAGGGGGGACATGGAGAGAAGGAAGTCAATCACATCCAAACTTCACATGTACTTAAAATACAGCTTATTTTAGTTCTTATGCACATTGCATTCTCTTATTTATTTATTTTTTAACTTTCATGGATCTAAAATTGGTTTATAACATGATATAGGTTTCAGGTACACAGTACTGTAATCAACATTTGTGTATATTACATGAAATTCACCACCAAAAGTCTAGTTTTCATCCTTCACCATAAAATTGCACTCTCTTACCTTTGGATCTTTGTTCATTTTTGGACTTTCCTTCCTGAGCTGTTATCTCTTTGGTGTCTAGCTTTCTAACTCTTGTCAGCCTTCAGGCTCTAACCTGCAGAGAGGCGTTACTCTCTGCAGTAAGTTTCTCCTAAGTGCCATGTGCTTCACAGCACTCTCTAATTCCCCTGCCGCAGCACTTACACTGAATTCTTACTGCCTTTACTTGGACATACCCTCCACTAGTTTGTTACTTCTGAGAGCTCCTGGTTTCTTTCTGTTTCGATCACTACTGCGGTCCTAGCTTCCCATCTCCTAGTAGAGTACCTGGCACATCAGTCATGCTAGTGTTTGTTGAGCGAGTGAGAAAAGGAATGATTAAGTGAATACAACTGGTGGGGAACTTCCAGTTGAGCAGCATTCACTTATCAATCCTCCTTTTGCAGAAAATTGCTACTAAATATGCCAATTATTGAGGTACTCAAAACACTAGATTTGACGTAAGTTACACAGAAGCAGGTTCAAGATTTGTTTTTTGTTCTCAATTGTGTGACTATGTATACCACCTAACATCTCTTGATCTCGGGTCCTTCTTTTTTGTTTTTATAAAGTTCAGAGCTTAGATGAAAGTACCTCTAAGGTCTTTTTGTGATCTGAAGTTCTGGGATTTCTTGCCATTTCTTTGTTCATGCATCTCTCTATTTTGAACGACTTTCCTCCTGTTGTTTCCCTTAGAGAACGGAGAATCTCCTGCCGCTTAGCTCACTTGTCTTCTATTCCTATTTCTCCCCCAAAGTTGATAGGACTCTTCACCTTTCATTGCAAATCACTGTTGCATGTACCACAATGTCCTCTCCCATGCCCCTCCTTGTCCTTCTTCCTCAACTAGAATGGCAGCTTCATTTAGTAATTTACTTAAAGCGAATTCTTTAAATAGGAACTTAGTGCCCTAGAAAGTAATTTATTTTCCTTTCAATTCTAGGATTAATCCTTACAGGACTTTTAAAACCTTAATAACTTTGTTAGAGTGTGGAATGGTGTAGTCTTTTTGGTATTCTGACTTAAGTATTTCAAATCAAATCACCTATATTTATTGATCTCTGTGTAACACATGGTACTGTGAGGTATTCAGAGATGACAATGAGAGCTGCTATCATCAAAAGAGTACTATGTTATTGGGTACCCAAGATAGATTTGCAGTAAATTAAATAGGAATACATTATTTAAATAACAAATTAGGCTCACTGAAAGAATTTTGTGAGGCAATGAGTGATTTATTGGCAGATTAGTTACTCAGACTTCAAAAAGAGGCATTCCAGAGAGCAGGAAGAAATGTTTAGATTATATGAGGTTTTATGATGAAGGAAGGATTTGAATTAGGGCTTCGAAAGTATCTGGGACGTGAGAAGGGACTTGTGTTATCTGGGACACAAGTGAGAATGACTTGTAACCTGGGAGTACAGGTAGCACTTGCAAGAAGTAGTAGGTAATGGGTTGTCTTTTTTTAGGCTGCTGTAACCAAATACCACAGGTTAGTTAGTTTATAAATAGCAGAAATGTATTTCAGTTCTGGAGGCAGAAAGTTTGGGACCAGTGTGCTGCATGGTCAGATGAAGGCGATCTTCTAGGTCAAAGGCTTCTCCTTGCTGTAGCCTCATGGCGGAAGGGGCGAGGGAGTGCTCTCTGTCCTCTTTTATAAAGTCATCGATTTCATTCATGAAGGCTCCACCCTGATGACCTTGTCACCTTCCGAAGGCCCCACCTCCTAATACCAACACATGGGGCATTAGGATTTCGACATACGATTTTGGGGGGCTGGCACAAGCAAACATTCAGACCATAGTATGGGTCAAGCCTCAGAATCAAATAGGGAAATTGCTAGGAGGGAGTTCAGTCTGAAATATAGCATCTAAAGGGAAACTAAACATCAACCTCAAATGACATGATGTAGACAAGAAGTTTTAAGAGAAACAGTACAAAGGAGAAAGTTGTCAAGATAATTTGTTGTATATTGATAATAGTTAATTATCACAGCAATAACTTTTAAATAACAGCCATTATTGTAGTAGTTATCAATTTTGGGTACTAATATAATTCCCATTTTACAGATGAGGATACTGGGACATCAGCCCATAGGAAATAGTACCAGTGTCTGGGCAAAGACTATCTTGACAACCTTCCCATCCTACAAGATGTTGAAAATTGGTAAGGTTGTTAGGAGAAGGCTTAAAACACAGGCTCTTTAAACCCAGTTGGGTTTGTGTTACCAGCTCTGGAATTAAGGATACTGTATGTAAGTTACCTTATTATGTTACTGTTGTACCTCAGGGACTTGCCTGCCTCATTCTTTGGACTCCAGTCACTTACTCAGTTTAGAGGAACTTATTCATTCCCACCACTGAAAAAGTAACCCTATAGCAGAGGTCTCATGCCATTTCACAGGTACTGGTCAACCATGAGTCGAATTCCCATTCTTGGTCCAATGGACTGTATCCAGAGTTAAGATCTTACAATATGAAACATTTCTACAGTGTGTGAACACATGAGTATTTGGTGATTTGGGGTTTTGGAGATAGTCTGTTGTGGTTTTATTTTAATTGTGTTTAGCCAGTTGTAAAAATATGTAGTCTAATACATCATTGCCTGCCTCAAATATTTGAATTCATTCGTGACGACTCTGGACACACAGAGAGTTCACAGTGTTCTACCTCACTGGGCATTTGTCACTGTGTCCTTATGGTTGAAAGACAAAGATAGAGCTGAGCATATTCCAAGAGTCACACATTACTACTTCTTGATTTCAGAGAGACTGAATGCTCAATAAAGATTCATGAAACTTTATTTCAAGTGCTAGCTAAAAACAAGACAATAAAGTGGATTGAGGAATTCCATAGATACTAAAAACAAAAACAAAAACAAACCCACAGTCCTTCTTCTCACTAGAGAATCAATTCCAAGTTAGGTTCCTTGAGAAACCATGCATTATTATTTATAGCAAGCGTATCAATTGATTGTTATGGACTTCACTTAAGAAAACAAGAAGTCTTGATTCATAGGTACCTGTTTTCTCACAGTGAATATGGAATGCTGGTGCCCATTGTGTTCAAGAGACAGGAAAAAATGATTCAATATTTTTCATGATGGCCATATTACAGAAAAAGCTAAATAGATAATTATATTCATGTACACTAGTTCTTAAACACATTACATGAAGCAAGAAACTCCTATTCAAAAAGTCTGGCTCCTTGCAAAGAAGAATAAAGCATTTTCTACTGGGATTATTGTGAATATTTACTAGATATAGGAAATTCACAACCATTCAGAAAATATTCATTGAGAGTCTATTATGCTCCGTGTGTTTTTTTGTTGTTGTTTTTTGTTAGTCATGAGTAAGATAAAGTCCCTCTTTCATGGTGTTTACCTCCCAGTTAAGGAGATTAGAAACAAATAAAATAATTTAAGGTAGTGGGAAATGCCTCACAGAAAATAAATTAAAGCAATGAATTCTAAGTAGTCAGTCTATAAGGAGATAAATGGATATGGGGTACATTAACTTCGACAAGGATTTTAACAAGAATGACTAGGAAAGGATACTCAAAGGAGATAGTTTAAGCTGAGGCCTGAATGAAGAGTAACAAGAGAATTATTTCATGTCAGTGAAAGTGTATATTAATGCAACACTTTGGTGTAATCTATGAAAAGTTGAAGATACACATCCTTATGACCCAAGAGTTCCTTGCCCAGGTATATATATTTAAGAGAACTGCCACCACGTTTGGGCCAAGAATTATGTAGGAGGATTACTTACCTCCTTATCTACCTAGTAATGATGCTTTCATTTGGGCTAACATCATCAGTGCTCAGTACTGATGCTATGGTGTTGGGGTGCATTGCACATTCTGACTGCTATTGATTTACTAAAAAATTTATTGCTCCAAACACCTACAGTATTTCACAGATTTATAGTCTCAAACAGAAAGCAACCTGATTGTCCATCCACAATGGCATATATATATATAAATTGTGCTCCTTCATACTTTTCAACAATGAAAATGAATGTGTTAACATCTACATACTCATATGGATGAATCTCACAGATACGATGTTAAATGAAAGAGGCCAGACAGACAAGAAAAAATGGTGTATAAATCCATTTATATAAATTTCAAAAAAGAAGCAAACCTAAATTCTAGAGCTTAGGGGATGTAAACCTAGGCACTGAATCTACAAACAGGCAGGGATATGATTGCTGTATAGATCATGAGAGTAGTTACCTCTGGAGGGGAGAGGGTTAGTGCTCTAAAATGGGTAAGTGGGAGACTTTGGGGGCAGCTCATCCTCTAAGACAGTTGACAGTGTCAAATAGCTTGCAGAATAAACCCTCTATTTTGATACCTTAGGTATCTTTAGATAGGTACTCCTTTTGCAATGTTTCACTGAACTACATATTATTATTTTGTGCATTAAGTATTTGTTATATTTTACAGATGAAAAAAATTCATAAAAGCAAGACCCATGCCTAATTTGAGTACTACTTCTACAACAGAATGATGAAACAAAAGCTTACTCTTCAGTGTAAAAATGAAAAAAAAAAAAAACACTTAAAAAGATGAAATTTAAAAAATTAAGATAGTTTTTTATATTTGTAATATTTAAATTATTAAATACAAATATGATTTTTGCTGTAATACAAAGGTTTCCTATTTTATTAATTTTTTTTGCTGACTCATTGCTATTTATCTGTAAAAGATGCTGATGAGTTATTTATTCTGCCTTAAACTATACCAGAAGGTATTCTAGCTATTAGATTAGCAACAAGAATGGAATACAGTATTTTATATAATACCTTTTATGCTGAGAATGCCTTAAGGCACTTTGCAGAGTAAACTTTGGTAGGGAATAACCTTGAGCAAATTTTGCAGTTGTTAAGCATTTGAAACTCTATACATATCAAATAAGGAAATGCTGGCCAGAATGCAAAGCTTTTGTTATTATTAATAATTATTTCCAAACCTACTACGGTGCATATATAATAAAAAAACACACTGAAAGAATAAAGGTCAACAATCATAAAAAAAGATTCGCCTGTCTACTTATCTACTTGGTCAAGATGCTCACACTTTTGCTAACATCAGGATGCTTACCATCAAGCATAAGGAGTTAGAATGTGTTATACAATGTTACTGACAACTATTGATTCCTGAATAACTTAATGCTCAATCCACTATATGCATGGAACTACTAGGGTGTGCGGCAATCTCATTACAAAGGGAAATCTTGCAAGTTTTTCCTTTGTTCTGCCATAAAATCTGAATTTCTTTTCCAGTGTGTGTCTGCCTATGTGCATATGCACATCTGTCTTTGAAAAACATGTACCACTATATCTGCTGACTAGAGTTTATCACTCAAAGTGATTAAACTCCATTAACATCCCTTAATCACCCTAGGTCTCTTTTCAGCACCTGAAACATGACACCTAAGGCTGCACAGACGAATATGAAATAAATTTCATTAAGTTGAATTGCAATTCAACTAGATTGTACTCTAGGACAGCAGGACTTGAGATACCAGAAAAGTCAGTATTATAAAAAATTATTGAGGCAAACTTTGTTTCTGAGTGAGGCCCAATGACAGAGTAGGCATCAAAGCTTCAATGAGGGCATGAGGAAATAAATTACTAGAGAAAATGGGTCGACTTGGATAAGCTTATATATGGTTAAAAATAGTAATTTTTCTGGGGTCTGTGAAGCAGTAGACATCAGGGCCTGTCTATACCTGGATCCAGGTAGCAGATTTTGTCCTTGGAAAGTGTCTGAGTGACTGATTCTAAGAACCAACCGCAATGCAGGCCAGACACGGCTCCTCACTCCAGGAAGAAAAGTACAATTCATCAGGAGTCTGCACCAGAGTGGTGGCTCAGCTTAGTTCTCTCACTCTTGGTTTGGAGTAGACCAGCAAGGATTTAGGGTCATAAGAGAAGCAACAGCAGAAACAAATAGTTAATCTCCCCAGACAGTCTTGGGAAAGTCTTTCTCCAAGGTTGCTGCTTGGGGAAGGTTGTGACCCCCAGAATGGCAGCATTAGCATCCCCTGGAAACTTGTTAGAACTGCAGGCTCTTCAGCCCCACTCCACACCTAAGGAATCAGTCTCTGAGAGCATAAATCAGTACTTTGCATTTTAACAAGTCCTACAGGTCATTCTGATACAAGCTAAAGTTTGAGAACCATTATCCTAGAGCAACCAGCTTTCAGTAGAAGTGATGGAACTCTCTAATGACAAAGGGACAAAGGGAGACCTACCAAGAGTGGCCCTTTGAGTCTCTATGGGTGGTAACTATGGAGGCTATATCCCTAGGAGCTCTAGTACCATCTAGTACATCAGCTGTTAATGGCAATGTCTGGGGCCAATGGGCCGTCTTGACAATGGTCAAGCAGTATTGTATTGACTTCTGGAGAAACCCTTTGTTGCTGTTGGATTTCTACCAGCCTCACGAAAGTTCCTATGAGGTCTGGTTTCAATACAATGTGAGAGCAGATTAGTCGAAACATTGAACTCTAGAAAGCAGTCTGGTGACTTTTCGAATATTCAGAGAAGGGAGACTCAGGAGGAGGAGAAGCTGAACTCTTTCAAATCGATGATGAAGGGAGTCCAGTATTGCATGGCATACACTGGGTTGGCCTATTTTTTGTACCTCAACTTAGAAAGGGAAGGGGAATCCCCAAGTTATGCAAGATGTTTTTTCCTGTATTAATTTACATTTTAGTCACTTTTATATAAACTATTAAAACTTTAAAAAACATGGTTGTGGATTAAAGGATCAGCAGCCGATTTCATTTTTCTTAATTCCAAATTGGCATCTCTAAGACGACCCTTCTTTCTAGCAGATGCAGCAAAAAGGAGTTGGCACTGCTGTCTGGAAGCAGCCACGTGGAAAGCTATGACAAAACATTTGGTGGAAACACATTACGTTTATTCTCTCAGGAAAATAGAACTTAAGTCAACATTGCCCTCAGGAAGAAAACAGTACTTACTGTAAGAAGACAGGATCCCTGTTATGCTTATCTATGGCTTATCTTATAAGAGTTAACATTTTAAAAGAGGTGAAACAGTGTAAGGACTTTATTAAGATCTAATACAAGAGTGCAAAGCTGAGACCAGAGACTATTGAGGCAATGAAAATATTTATGAAACATCTCCTCTGCCTTTATTTTTAAATATTTTGTGCAATTTCTTATCTAAGAAAGAGTGAAAAAAAAATTCTCCTACCTTAATTATAAAACCACATTCCATGTAAAAGAAAATGTTGCTATGGCTAGGCTCCGCACCATTATTTTATATTTTACTTTCTCATTAATTTCTCTCATTTTTCCCCAACTGAAGAATATATTGCATCATTTCCATATTAAAGGACTGCAGGAAGCTGTAGACTACTCTGCAAAGTTTTTGAAACTGTGGAAACAGTCACACTCATAAATCGATGGTGCTTAAAATGATCATGAGCTGTAAAATCTTACTTTAATGGTTCTTAGCATATAAATGAGAACAGAAATTTGTTCTAAGCAACTTATTGCTATACTGGCACTTCCTCAGCAGGGCTGGTGGAGTCTCTAACTGTTTATGATGGGCTCTGCATTGTGGTATGGAGCAAGATAGTAGGCTTTCTATCAACAAAGTCTCAATAGTATCACAAGTAATAATAGAACTTTTTTCAGAATCATCAACACACAGTCCATTAGTATGTACGATTCTGATTTGAAATGTGGTAGAATTCCAAGTCTAGCTAACTTCAGAATAGTGTGAGAAGTTTTTCACATATGCATGCATGTATGTCATATATATATACATATATATATATATATATATATATATATAGGTGACTTTGATTTAATCGGCCTCAGAATGAACACGAGATTTTGAATTTTAAAGGAGTCTTAACAACCACTATAGTGCTCTCTTGTGCGCTCTCTCTCTCTCTCTCTCTCTCTCCCTCTCCCTCTCTCTCTCTCTCTCTCATCTACTATCTAATGACATGTATATCTATATATATCTATATATAGATATACATATTATATTAAAACTTGTTCATAAACTTACAGTGTATAAAATGTATTATGAGGCATGCCCTGGTAGAGTAGTTGTTAGGTCAATCGCCTCTGAAGGAATGCAGGCCACATACCCTTGGGTTCAAGTCCTGCATCTATGTGCGGGGGTGGGGTGGGGTGGCTGGGGATATGGGGGGAACAACCAGTGTGAACAACTAAATAAAAACTAAGAATAAAGTGCTTCTTCCTCCTCTCTCTTCTTGCCTGCCTGCCTACTCACCTTCATTCCTGACTGTACCTTTCCTTAAAATCAAACAAAAACAAAAAACAAGTATTTATGAGGTAATTCCATGAACCTTACAGTATCTACTGAGACAAGAAGGACAATTTAGGGTCAAAGACCTAAAGCTGTAGTCAAGGGTCTCTTGGCTTGTGGTTGGTTGGAATGGGATTCAAACCCAGATCTTGTTTCAGAGGTCGAACTCTTTGCCTATGTCATGTGGAGCCACAGTAAAGTCTTAGGCCCCGTTAAATGCCATCATTCTCCTTCAGGAATGTACAAACAATCCAGCCTCCTGAGACTGAGAGGAGATGAGAAAGACAAGCCACCATTTCCTTGAAGCCTATCATTTAATGAGGTGATAACCAAGATTATTTAGTGCTGTTGATCTAAGGGGTTCTTAAGCACGCTAGGAGCAAGAAGCCCAGAAGATAATGTATGAGTTTCAGAGTGTGAAGCTTCCAAAATTATACGTAAAACTTTGTGTGTAGGTGAAGCATAGATTCTGGTGCACTCTACCATGCTGCATCTAAACACCTTCATAATAGCTTCACCCTCGTTGTCTTTTGGAAGATGGCGTCTTCCTCACTCTTGTAGGCTATTAATGAGGGTGCCCCATGCTTCTACAGCCCAGGCCTAGGCATGTGATACAGCTTAAACAAATTAAGCAGTTTCATTTTGGAATCTGAGTGATAAACATAGTAATACAAGACTGAAATCACTTGGAGTTTATCCCTTCTAACATTTGTTTTGAGTAATTCTTGTACTGGAACTCTTTAGAATTGCTGGATTCCTGTATTTTTTGTTAATTTGTCAGTTTCCCCTTTATGTCTGTGAATTCTCCCATTTACTACCATCAAGTATTTCTGTTTCTGTACTCAAAAGTGGTTCTGTGGCTTGCCACCAAAGAGCTCTAGAGATCGTGTAAGTTTTATCTCAGGAGAAGTTTCAAAACTTTCATTAGATTTTCAATTTTGTCCGTGACTCTAAGAATGTTAAGCATTGTTGGTCTGGAACAACTAGGAAGGTATTTGACATTGTATTAGGAAGTAATGTTGGGGAGAGGGCTGAAGTCAGCTATCTATAGAATTTGAGTGGTGGAAAGCAAACCACACTGGACCCTTCCTCCTTCTGAATTGCATCTCCATTATAGGGGCGATGCTGACAGCCGAGGTTGTACCAGCGCAGAGCCATTTTGTTCTGTTCATATTTGCTTCCCCCACTCCTCACATGAAGAGATCCGTTTTCCGTTCTTGTATAAGAAGTACTTATCTAATCTGTATTTTTTAAAACGCAGCTAGGGACCCACATTAGAATCCCTAGGGTCATGAAAACTCTATATACCTGTGCCTTTCCTTCTATTACCATGGATGAATTGTTCCTGCTACTATGGGAGACAATTCTTCTACTGCGTACTGACAGCGTTTTAGCCCTTCAAACCTAACCAAGGACTTTGCAGCACAGTTAATTCCTTGAACCTTATGCATCATCAAATTCTCTCGTCTGTTGGATCAGTCCTTTCATTAAACAAGGTGAAGAATATTAAAATATTATCTCTAAGCTGAAACAATTCTTTTTACCCTTTATCCCATGTGGTGCATGTCCCATATCTCTGCTCCCCTTTTAGCCAGGCCCCTTGAAAATTTTTCTATCCTGTTCCTTCTCATTCTTTCCCCAGTCAATGTTATGCCAAACTTATTATTGATTCAGAATCTATGTGACGAAACCTAGGACTGTACATTTTTATTAAGTTCTAGAGATGATTCTTCTGAACTTTAAAATTTGGGAACCACTTGTCAAAATGATCATTATTAGATCAATAAATATAGAACTACCAAGTATTCCTGACCTTAGGAAATAGTCTTTGATTCTATTCTTCTAACCTAAATTGCCTTATTTGAAGAACAGACTGATAAACTGGGCAATATATAAATGGGTAAAAATAGAAGTGCTTCCAAATCACACTGTCCCAACCAGGTAGAAGGAATAATTCCCTTTAACCTTTCTCTCAACATTTACAACTTGTGTGTTCATTTTCCCCCCTACTTCTATTCATATTTAAGGAAGAAATTGTTGAGTATTTTAGTTATCATAAGTTACATTAGTCTAACCTACTTGTAGGCTGCATGAATTTCAAATATTCCTCATCTTAGAAGGTAAATGTGTAAATATATCACATCTGGGCAGAAATAAATCTTGCTAGAAAAAATTCTATTAGGGGAAATTCTTAGCTAGTTTTGTCCCCTCACAATCCAAGATCTATAGACATAATAGCTATAGGTATTGTTTATCATCTTTGTGAAAGTGATAAAAGGAATTTTTGAGTTATTTAAGCCATAAATGGGTTATGGGCTAACCTATATATATCTATAATGACAACTATTTACAACTTGCTCTGTGTGTGTGTGCGTGTGTGTGTGTGTGTGTGTGTGTGTGTGTGTGTGTGCATACCTCAAAATAAAAGGATTCTGCTGTCAGTCTTTGGATTTCTGTCACTTTGGAAATTGAATTAGCCTTATTCCCACAGTGTTAAGGGAATAGTCTTGGGTTCTCTTCTTAATGTCCTTTCAGTGTTTGTTTCTTGACATTTGGTCTTAGCTTTAGCTTATGTGTTTATGTTTCAGTCAAGTCTCTTAAGACCTGAATGTCTTTCAGAGGGCATATATGGGAGGTTTTGCTCCTTTTCAATATATTCTAGAAAAGACTGATTGTAGTTACATTTTGCCACTCCTTCTTGGTATACCAAATGAAAATGGGTATCCCTTGCACTGGTCAAACACATGAAAATGATTGTCATGGCTTTAAAACATGTCTTCAAGTTTTTGACACATCTCCCACCAACAGGTGGACTCTAATTCCCCTGCTTTTGTATATGAAGTGAGCATGATGAGTCTCAAGAATAGAGCTTGGCAAAGTGACTATGTGAATAACTCAGCTAGGTTAACAAAAGCCTGACTTCCTCTATCAGAACACTCACTGTGGAATCTATAGTACCATACTCTGAAGCAGCTCAGGCCATTTAGAAAGGCCTTGTTCACTGACCCCTTTGAAATTCCAGTCAACAGTCAGCAATAACCGCCAGACACATGATTCAGGGGGCCTTTGAGATGCTTCTACCTCTCACCACTGCTTGACTTCAGCAGCTTGAGAGATTGGAACCATGTAGTTCAATCAAATCAACCCTCAGGACTATGAGAGATGGAAGGACGATTTTGAAGCTTGACACTACTACATTTGGGGTGACTCGTGATCTAGTAAGAGATGACCAGAACACATGATACTCCCTGGGTGAAATTAAGTTTTCACTAGACACCTGATTCTTTTATTTGTTAAGTCTATGTCTTTTTCCTCTCCGAAGTTTATGATACAAAATGCTGACTTGGGTTGAGTAATGTTTTTAGAGAAAGTGGGCCTGAAAGAGTGAATGGAGGGGAAATTGAGAATGGTAAACTATTGTTGTTCCTAGTCAGTAGGAGGGAAGTGTTATGATATTTAACACTTGCAATCTGGCTACTTAAGAGTCTAGAATAAAGTGAAACACGTGTGCTCTAAGCTATGAAATTGCCTTGGGCCAGATTCTAGATGAAAAATAGGATGAAGGACTCAAGTGATAACAAAATAAACTTAATCATAGTAAACTGACAGAATATAGTACTATATCTACATGTTATTTTCATGTTTCTTCCTCCCTGTTTTATTGCATAGAGCATATCTTTTGAAAATGAATTTAATTTATTCTGTATCCTACACAATTTGTGTGAATTTGTGTGTGTGTAGATAAAATAAGGTACCTTTGTGGAATGATTTAGCCAATGGTGTATTAGAAACACTTATATGGGCTTCTAAGAACCAATTGTTAAATTTTTAGGAGTCTTGGTGCACCCTGGTGGAGCACTATTTAGCTCAATCTCCTCTGAAGGACTGCAAGGTCACAAACTCCTGGGTTCAAGTCTTGGGCCCAGGAGGGCTACAACCAGCATGAACGACTAAATAAAAACAAAGAGCTTCCTTCTCCTCCTCTCTCTTCCTGCCTGCACCTTTTGTTTAAGCAAAAAAATTTTTAGGAGTCTTGAAAGTCTGTTGTTAAACACAGTTAACTTGAAATTGGCCAAGTGGTAATAAATACTTCACAGAAACCAGCAGATTCCACAGCCCATACCTCTTTTCCCCTCGTATCCAATTGTCTATTAACCACCCACTCTTTCATCACTGACAGCAGTTCTATTTTACTCAGTATTTTCAGGTTCAAAAGTTGTATAACTGTGATGTCCATTGGAACCTCATCAGTAATGAAAGCTGACCTAATAGAACTTATCACATATAAAGGCAGATGACCAGGGGAACTAGACAATCTCCTGAGGATATGTCCCAAAATAGAAACTTTCAACTAGAGTAAAAATATCAACTAGGTTTTGGGTCATAAATGCATTCTCTAGATATTGCCAGTTTGGGGGGGTACTTTATACTGAGATGACAGAAAAGGAGAAAGAACTCTGCTTTCTGCAGTGAAACTTTTGTCACTACTATAATCGAAACAATGCTTTATTTGAATCTATAGTAAAATATGAAATCATTCTGATGTCAGCTTATTATTTAAAGCCTAGTTTCCTGTTTATTCCCTAAACATTCACTGAGTGCCTGCAATCTGCACAAGACAAGAGAGAGGTGAATACGACAAACAGGCCTTCCCTCTACTGAGCTCACAGTCAAATTGGAGACAATCAGCAAATAATTGCCTAAACTGTGCTACATGTTTTGAAGAAATTCAGAGGGCAGAGGAGAAAGTAAATGAGAAGTAACTTAACTTCCATGTCGTGACTCCAAGCTGAAAGCTTAGCTTTAGCACAGAGTCTTCATCCCTCATCAGTGTAAAAACTCTCAGGTAAAGTGGACTTTGGCATGTTTTAAAAACTAAGAGTTGGCCATGGTGTCCAGACTTTTAAATGAGAGGAAACTGGCACCATGTAAGACTGGAGAGTTATGGGCAGAGGCGACTCATGGAGGCCTTTCAGAAAGGGTTAATTAAAGGCTTTGGACTTTTTCCTGAGTATAATGGGAGGCCCATAAAAGGTTTTAAGCTGAGTGGCATGTTTTAAATGATTGTTCTGAACTGCTGTGTGGTGAAAGGATTGGAGTGGGGCAAGGCACATAAAACATAATGAAAGATGGTCCTGTTGTGAATTGAAAGAGCAAGAGGTTGACTAGGAGAATGCTAGCGAGATTATTATTATGAGACCACTTACACTGAATGTCCTTTCTTAATGACCTGGAAGAAGTGATAAAAATAATTTGATTACTCTTGCAGGCAGTAATAGGGAATTATCCATAAAAGTGGAAAAAGACATAATTTTTTAAAGCTGTAGAAAAATTATAACTGGTTAAGAAATAAAACCATATGAATCCTGAAAATCTGTATGCACGCACATAAAGTATTTGAGAATCAGGGCCATGGAAGGACACATGATGAACACAGCACATCTTGTCCAATGTTGTTTTGATTCTGAGAGCTATGTTGTTTGGTTCAGCAAAGCAGCTGTTTCCAGTTAGCTCCTACTGCTTTTAAGTTCTACTTCTGCCATTATGACTACTGATAATCTATTTAAAGTGTTTGCAGGAAGATGGCCATTCATGTTAAAAATTGGAACAGCCTCACTCCTGTCATGAAAGAATCAAGGATTCCTCTAATATCACGATCAACAGGAAGCTCAATAAGCAAGATGTCATCAAGAGTCTACACGAAATAGAAAAGTAAAAATAATTATTGGATAGTATAAGTGGCCTTGAAAGCTTTATATAACGTTTGTTGCTTCTTATCACAGTTGAAGCGTGGAATGGTGATAAAATGCAACAATTCATTGCTCTAATCACAAAGTGTGAATATTCAGTTTCCATTATGTGCATTGGAGATAAAATGATCCAAATGAAAAATCCAACTTATATTGCTATGGAAAAAGCATTAATTTAGGTTATATCATTGGAGAATATTCTGTTCAGTACCCTCAAATGAAAGATCGTTTACCTTCTGTTACATAAGTTTAAGTTGTACTGACTATAAACTGGCTGCTTCTTGTCTTAATTCCACTTATCAAATCAAACAGAGCAGATGGTCGTCTTAATGCAGCCGATTTCATTCAGAGTCACCGACAAATAAACAACACAGCTAGTTTAGCATATAGGGAAATTAATGTGCTGATGACTAGTCATTAAGTTTGCAATTACAGTTTATTAATTTTGATTTTTATGTTTATTACTTTTGTTACTGAGAAAGTAGGGTAATCACTATAATGAAGAGTATCCTTCCACATTCACCTAAACTGAAAGTGTTATTAGTGCTACTAAGCAATTCTTTTCACCAACGAGAAAGATGTGAAACATTGAGAATTAAGGGAAAATAGGTTATGTCTAAATATACGTACTATAACTTGGGAGGCTGATGATTTGTATATGATATGATGAGATTATATGCTTGATTAGAACTGTCTAATGATTTTTTTGCTTAGATAGCAGACCTTCATTTTTCACAGTGCTGAATGCTGAAAGTCCAAGATCAAGGTTCTGGGTGGGTGGGCTTCTCTTGAGGCCTCTCTTATTGCCTTGTGTGCAGCCACCTTCTTGTTGGGTCCTTACATGCTTTTCTCTCTATGTGCAGGAATACATATCCTGGGTATCTTCCTTCCCTCTCTTCCTCCTTCTTTAAATATCTACTGGGGTAGTTTTGATTTGAAAAATAGTAGAAACCCTTATGTGTAGTTTTCCCATTCCTTAAATATGTGCCAAAATATGTCTAATTTTACAGTCATGTGATTTGCCAACAAATCAAGCTGGGTGAAAGATTTTTTCCAATACTATAGTGAGTTGATCTCTTTGAAAGAGTTTCGTTCAGACTTTGTAGATGAGATGCCATGTGACCCTCCATGAGTTGGCTTCCCAAGACCCAGGCTGGTGTCTGCTAGAGTAACTCAGCAAGTGAGGTGACATCATGGTTTTGATACTGCAGTGGGGAGGGGTACTCTTCAGGTCTTACTCCATCTGAATTCTTTATGATTCTTAGGTAAGACATGGGAAGGAATAAGGGAAGGACAAATGAGAGGGAAGAAATGGGGGTAGTGGGAGAGAATTTCTAGGGAGCAAGCAGCAGTATTAGACAATTTCGAAGGGTGAATGTGGGAGGACAATGAAGCCACTCTAAATCCCATATGTAGATCTGAGTGGTAGCAGAGAGAAAGATATATAAGTAAAGTATGAAAATTATCTCAGTGATAGAAAAATTAAATACATACAGGAGCCCAGAAAATAATATAAATATAAATAGGCACCAGGGGTGTCCTAAAAAAATGTGAAGTAGGCCACAAGTAAGATACTGGTATCTGCATTGCCATGAAGCACAACACCTTTTAAGATACAAGGAAAAAATGATCCTATAAAACACACTGGGGCTGATTTGTGACCCCTGAGGTACTGTGCTTAGAGCTTAAATTTGAGCAAATCCTTGCAGTGAGAGAATTTTCTACAATGACTGCAAAAGCCCTGGAATCAGAAATCGTTCTTTCTAATGGAGGCAAGCAAGATAAAAGAAGAATAATTCACAATCATGTTTTAAAAGCATCTGTGGCTGAGGTTTATTTTTTTTCCCCAGTAAGTTAAGTGTGGAGGGATTAGAGTTAAAACCGAAAGTTCATTTTATGTTTCTTATTCTCTGTGTCTCTGTGCTATATATTTGCTTAAGTTAGCACTTTAGTAAACTTTCACAATTCATTTTTAACACAGAATTAGTCATTGTCAACTCAGCTCTTTTTGGTATAGTGTTACATTTCCAAGTTTAGTTTATTCCTCATCATCTTTGGTCTGAATTTTTACAATTTTCTCTCAGTAGGTTTTTGTTTCTTTGCCTCTGTTTCTGCTTCCCTAACTCATCACTTTTAGCCTCTTCTTTAGAGACGGCCAGTGCTTGCCCTGTTGATTTTCCATCAAGCGGCCAGTAGTGGGAGATGAGAAAACAAGACCAGCACAAATTCTCAGGTCAAAGGTGATCAAGAAGTGGGAGAAGTAAACAGGCATGTTGAAATCTGATCCATGGAAGAACGTGGAGACCTAACCATTGGAGGCGGAGGGTCCAAACACTAAGATCAAAGGGCCAAAGATAGGTTTACAGTTGGAGGATAAGTGAAGAATTTGGAGTTGTGTAGAGCTAGGTCAGGAGGAGATTGGCAGGTATATATAAGGAAGTCCGTGGTTCATGTCTACTGGTCAAGGGGTATATACACGGTGGTTGAAGAGTTAGGCTGGGACTGGGACTGGTTATGTATTATTTTCAGTCATTAAAGGGAACTTTCAAAAATAAGAATTTTATTATGTAACTGCCTTTCAAACAACCCTGCTTAAATTAATGCTCAGAACCCCAGTACTTGCTGAAATGCTCTCTGATGTGAAGTCACAACATCCTGGTGTATTTCAATCATCTGGATGTGTGCAGTCACATTTAGGTATGTCTCATGTAATTTATTGCCTGTAATAAAGTGCTGGAGTCTGTGAAGGATTTTTTCCAATATGAATTAGAGCATAACGACTCTCCAATTCATACTTTGTGCGTCTCTCTCACATTTGAGGTGTTTTCTTGGGTGGAAATGAAAGGCACAGTGTTAGAAGTAATACTTGGGGAATTGCATATAACCTGAAGCTTATCTTTGGTACATTGAAATCCTTTGTGAGCGACTACCTTTCCTAATGTGCTGATACTTATTAGCAAATGGCGATTATGAATTATTACAGCATGAGTTTCATCAATGTGCGATGTACCCAAAGGAGGTGTTGTGAATGAAGATGCTATCTGTCATGCTTCTTTTGCATAAAAACATGTTGAGAGTTGCTAGACAAATTCAAGCTTTTTCGTTTGGGCTGTCCTGTACAGCCTTGTCTTTCTTCTCTCCAGGTGTGCCAAACTCACCCCTCTGCCTACAGATTCACCTCTCCATGCTTTTCACTTGTCCTTCTTTTGGCCTGCAAAGGCTCCATCGAGGCTGCTGTGGTGTCTAACTCCAGAGAGCACCACTTCTGCTGTATTCCCGAAGTGGAAGGTAGATGGTATTCCTTGGAGTTGTAGAAGGGAGGGAGTGTTTTTCATTATGGCTTCTCTCCCTTGTTGGTATATTTAGTGAACTTTTTCTTTTTCAAAATGTTGTTACTAAAGTTCTCTTCTGGAATTATCATGTTGGTTTTATGAGAACACTGAACTCTCATAAAAAATGCAAAAGTTTCTAAATTTTTGAAATATATTAATATACCTTTATTGTGTTTCCATTCCTAGCCTCACCATCTGGGGTTGTCAATGAAAACAGCCTGGTGGAAACAAAAATCAACAACTTTTTTCAAACTCGTATAAATAGCGAAATGTGAAGATTTTCTGTATTTATAGCTATATCCATGTCTTTGGCCATTGTTTCTTCTTTTCCAAAAATAAGAATCCTATAATAAAATTTCTCTGTAATATCCTAGATTTTCCTGTAGCTCAGTATTTACAGATGTTCTTTTAAGGACTGCATCCTGAGTCCCTTGGGGAGCATGAGAGTTAAACATTACGATGACTAACGGTTAAAAGCCAAAAGGCCAAGGATACTTTCAAATTATGAGCCAAGACTTTAGATCTCGGTAGAGCTCCACCAGGTGAACTCAGTAGAGAAACATTCAAGGATGGTCCATGGTTTCTGTCTTTTAGTCAGTGGGTGTGTGCATGATGATTGTATCCAAGTGACCAAGGGACCAGACTTTCCCACAGCTTAATAGCTGTTGATCTAACACATTAATTAATATACGGCTTTTTTCAACTCTTCCCTTGTATAGGTTGTTGTAAGTTTTTGCCAACTTCTCCAGTGCTTTAAAATACAATCTCATTCTGTACCCTTAGGCTCTGCTGTTTCATATCTACAGAGTTCCAGAAACTGGACTGAGAGGTTAAAGCACATGTGGATATCACTTCTCTTTCTATTGCTAGGCTTCTCTCCTAAGTTAGCTGCAGCAACTCTCATCCCTTGAATATTTTCTCAAGAACAGAACATACTTTTAAATTATGTAGCTCACCATCTTATCTTCTTACATGGGCGCTCATACTTTGAGTTTGTGGATCAGAGCCTAAAGTTGAAGCTTTTTTTACTAAAATGAAAACCTAGAGAACCCCTTTTAAATTTCTGTTGACAAGCATCCATTAAACTAACAGAAGATTACAGTGATCACTTTGGAACTTGGTAAGCGTTCATTTCATTAGCTTCAACAAAACAAGATAGACTAGGAAATACTAGTCTGGAAAGTCCACCCAGGTGGGTGTGAATAACAAAACAAACCCAACTACAATTTCTAGAACATCTGGTTCAGATGATAGGTCCTAAAATAAGGAGACTCATTTAGTAGAACAACTGTGGTCAGAGCAGGTGGCACCAGGAAGGTCCAAGGCAGAGCCCAATACAGAGAAACTGGAAGCAGAGAACCTTTGGTGACCTGGAAGGCAGTGGGCAGGAGACGGACATTAGGATCACTGGTTGGAAAGTAAAAAAGAGCCCAGTGATTGTCCTGGGTAGAGGAAATATGGATCTTTGGGAGAAGCTCAAGCTCTCTCAATCAGACATCTTATCAAATTCTGGCCTTGTTGCCAACTATTTCTTTGACTTGGATTAAATGGTTTCCTCTCCATGGGTCTCAGTGTCTTTATCTATGTTGAATATCAGGAACTTGGCTTGGTGTGTCACACACACACTATACACAATGTTTATTGTTATTTCTAAGACTGCTGAATTTTTCCTATAATAAAGCTACATTAACAGGTGGTATGTGATATGAATTGATGGCTGTAAATCTAGTCTCCAATCTGTCATGTTTACCTTGTCATCCTTATTAAAAGACTCCAATTGTTCCATTGGTACTAGCACTATTTCTAGGACACACCCTCATGGAACAGAGGTTTGGTCAGCTATCTCCAAAGGAACACAGTCCACATACACTCCAAGGACCTGTGTTCATATCCCAGGTCTCAGGGGAACAAGCAGTGTGAACAATTAAATAAAAATAAAATAGAATATTTCTTCCCCCTTTTAAAAAGAAGAAAAAAGAACTATTTCTAAATCTTAGTCCTCTTTCCTGGAACTTCCTGCCAGTGTTCTCTGTTTGGTGGTTGGTTAGAAAAATTATAGGAAACCATGAAGCTGCCATCTGTCTAACTTCAAGTCATACCTGTTCTGGGAATGCCCTGAGGTGGGGTTCACTTGTTGGAATATCCCTTTTTAGATATTAATAGAAGTCACCATCTCCTTCTAGAATTCAGTTCTACTCTATCTTTTGCCTGGTGATCTATTGTCATAAAGTCTCACATGTTTCCCAACCAGGAATCACGGAGTTACGACACAGGGCAGAGAGGAGACAGAGACCAAACCAGACTCAATGCTGAATCTCAGTATTGAACCCAAATTCCTGGAAACCTTCCTACCTAATGGTCTTGTTATGTAGGAAGTGATTGAGCCTATAACTCAGGGGGTCATAGACAATGGGAACCATTCAGAACTTGGCAATGCCAATGTTTGTGACTAAGCATTCATTGCCTAGAAGGTACAGACAATGTCATACACTAAGTGCTTATTGAACTGGTTAGACAAAATTGATCCTCATGTTCTGAGAACAGCAAAGTACTTCTCAGAAAAATATTTTGATGAGTTTCTATGATTTGTTGTGTTAACAGCAAACGAAAAAAATCAATGGCATAATAAACAATAAAAGTAAGAACCACACAATGTACATACTTACTTTTTTTCTCTGCTTAGAACACAAGTTTCTTTTCCCAGAAAACTCTTCTCTCAATTTTCCTTTGGAAAACATGTCCCCAGTGGTAAACTCTGAGGCCATGTGATAAGCAAACGAATCAAGTCTAACCAATCAGTATATTGCAGTTGTTTGTCATAACATTGAGTTTAATAGTGAATTGATCCAATGAAGTTTAAGCCCAAAGCTTTTGCTGGGGTGCACCCCTGTGGCCGAGGCAGCTAAGATGCAGGAGTTTTCAACCAGGGATGAGGGCTTAAAAAAACAAACAAAAAAACTTTCATTAGAACTATTAAGGAAGAGATAGTCTCCTTTTACTATGGTATTTAAACTGATAGAACCTAAGTCTAAAGGTGGTGATAGTCCTCTTTCTTGCCAAGCTGTGGGGAGAGTCTAAGTACCTCAGTGGGGTCTAAACCCACACTGCCTCTGGCCTATTTTTCTTAGGCCAGTTTCTGTTGCAGATCCGTCACTTACAAGCCAAAGATTCATGACTCATTTAAATGAGTTCTTAAAGTTTTTGAAATTCAAAGCTAAACTTAAACCTGTTGAAGTGAAGACTCCTCAACATTGCTAAAGAGCCAAATAACAAATCTGAGGGATAACTGTGGTTCTTGTCCATCATGAAGACAAAAATATTTTGAACTAAAAACATCACAATACTCTTTCCAACATTAAAAATGGTACTTTACATTGTACAATAGGCATAGATTTTGGAGCCAGGTAGACATGGATTGAAAACCTGGCTAAATGACCTAGGACATTTGCTTAACCACTAAAGTTTTCAGTTTTACCATTTCCAAAATGGAGAAAGCAAAACCTACACCATGATTAAAGACCAAGTGAAATACCATATTTCAATATAATCAATAGCATGCTTGATACATAAAATTCTCATTTTTGTTTTCAAGTTCTGTGAAAGTGACTTAGTTATAAATAAAGATTCTGACATTCCCTGCTGTGGTTTTTGTGTGAATGACTCCCTCATTCAAGCCCAAGAGGAATCTTTCTGTGACATGTGCACATAAGACTCCCTTTCTTCCCAAACAGGTATATTTTTTTAGTTACCTGAGTTTAGAGTTATTTGAGGAAAGCAAGCAGCAAGGATGGAAAATTGGTGTTTACCAAAGACTAATTTAGAAAAAAAAATACATAACTCGGCTCAGGTTAGGAATGCAGTCATTTAAAGTGCAGACGCTGATACCACTGGAAAGAAAGCTGAGCTGTCTGCAATGCATATTGTTGAAATGGTATGTGCTCTATCAATTTAACTAGTGAGTGGATGTTTTACTTTTTGATAGGCTCTATATTTTTAAAGATTTTGTAATGTGAATTATAGATGATACCAATGTATTTGCTAAACCTCAAATAACATCTTTCTTTCCATTTGATTTTATTTTTGTTGGAAATGCATGTTCTGATGATGCTAACACCATAATTCTTCTTAGAAGGCTCTGTTAGGTTTTCTAAGGAGTAGCCAGGGCTGGCTCCCATTTATGGCCCTTGAATGTTAAACAGCATTGAAAACTGTTAAGTTGTTAGGTAAGTGACTAGTTTTCTCAAAGCTCCTCTGGGCAACTGAGAATTAACCAAGCTTCTTGTTTTCCTTTTCACATTCCAAAGGGAATATGTTAATTCACTATTAACTTTATAGCAATGGCTTAACGTTCCATTTCTTCTAATTCACATTTCACTCAGAAACTTGTGCATAAGCCCTGCGGAAACAGATTTCATTCCATCAAGAATTCACACCCAGAAGCATTCCTCCGACCTGGGGAGAGGACAGTGAGGGGCTTTTCCAACTCTCCCAACTTTGAGACTTCGCATGGTACCTGGCACAAGAGACGGACCTAATGGATCTTTGTGGCATGAATGAAAAATAACCTCTGAATTTCTCTGCTATACTGTTTCTGCTCACAAAACATCCAAATTGATTTAGTCTGAAAGAGGTGGGAAGTAATGTTGTTTATGGGAAAACATGAATCCAGGCTTGCTAGTTTTTCTGGTAAGGCTCCTTGATGTAGCTTTCAGGAACATGTCCCTAGAGACTCTCTGACTGAGGAACATGGTATTTCCTGGATGATGGGACAGCACTAAGTTCCTTCTGGGACTTGGATTCTTTTTTTTCTGGAGATTTGATGTCACTACTTTTTGTTCTCCCCATTCTTTCCTGACTTTCTGATGCTCCTTTGTTTTTCTTTTTAAAAAAATGGATCCCATGACTCATATTTTTGGATTATAAAAGTCTGAGATATTGGCATGTCCTGGTGACCTAATGAGTAAGTCCACCATCTTTGGCTGACATAGTCCATATACATCCCAAGGACCCGGGATCATGACCTGGGGCAGGGAGAACAACCAAGATGAACAATTAAATAAAATAAGTTAAAAATTGTTTCTTCCTCCTCTCTCTTTCTACATGCTTCCCTTCATTCCTGTCTGCACCTTTCCTTAAACAAAACAAAACAAAACAAAACAACACCAAAGCAACAACTCAGATATTTAAAATTTTATGGAAAAAATCCCTCATAGACACATTACAAGCATCACTCTGAGGTTGTCTCATGTCAAAGTCACACTGACACATCATTTTTCCAGGATGGGGGTGGTGAATTGGAAGCATGTGGCTACCATTGTTGACCAACTTACTTTGGGCTATGTATTTTGTGTACGTTTTCTTTTCTAGTCTTCACCCCATGAAATGATTCTGAGATATTGCTATTTCCATTTTACAAATGAGAATACCGACCCTTAAAGATGTAAAAGTCTGGGGGATCTGGGTGGAGCAGCAGCTAAGTCAATTATCTCTGCAGGATACAGACCACTAGTCCTGGCCTGCAGTCCTGGGTCTCGGGAGAGACCATCAGTGTGAATAGCTAAAGAGAAATAAAATTAAAAATGCTTCTTCCTCCTCTCTCTACCTGCTTGCCTACTCACCTTCATTCCTGCCTGTAACTTTCCTTTAAAAAAAAAAAGTGAAAATCCTTTTCATTTTAAGGACAGTATTTTGGTCTTTCACAGAGATGGAAAGAAATATAAGTAGACAGAATGATACATTCAGACAAAATATTTTAGAATTGGACACATCTTTATGGTTAACTTTCTACCTGTAAGATGTTTCAGTGTGAATTTATTTAAATATATTGATTTTATGATCATTTAAATATCTCAGAATCACTCCAAGATCTACTGCAGTGGTTTTATGTGATTTGATGTTGTAATACCTGCCTCTGCTTTCTTCATTTATTAACTCCTTACTTTCTAAAATATTTAGGTCTCGACTCAGATGTTTCCTTTCAGAGATGCCTTCTAGAGGGACTCTAGACCCTCCTATTATTTTCTCTTCCCATATCTTATTACATTTCTCTTGCAAATCTTGTTGCTATTCAAAATCATACTGTTTATTCATTTGTATCCCTAACTGGACAAGAAACTGAGTAGCACAACAGTTCTTATGTGTCTCATTCATCTCTGCACCCCCCCACCAAGAACAGTGCCTGGGTGAATTACTGCATACTTTTTGAAAGACTAAGGTAAATGGCATAACTCTGATCCTTAACTAATGAGAGATTGGCAAGGACGAGGTGGCCCAGTCACAGAGATGGGAGATTCCGGACAGCACTCCCTCACTGCCTGCCACTGTGTTGTTCTTCCAGCTCAGCTCGCTAAAGTATAATTAATTAGCTTTTATGATGTCTCAACAAGTGCCCAAATCCTGACATGAAGTGATCTTTATCTAGGTCCCCACAGCCACTGCTGGTTCATATGAAGCCAGAGCAGCCTCCGTCAGAACTCAACTCCTGGGACATTAAATCAACCTGAACTAATCCTAAGGATTTCTGTTTTGATGTAAGATATTTGTAGATTGTTTCAAAAATTACCCCATTCCTGGATCCCTGTACGTGATTATACATGCTGATCTAGATAAAACCATGTTACTCACCAGGTACTATGCTAATTGTTTTAATGCCACTTAATTTCATCTTCAAACACATCTAGGAAATAGACATAATTAATACTGGTTTCCCCCACTATCCAAAAGGAATGTATTTGGAATGATTTGGTAGGCTGCTTTTTGGAAGTCTGGGAATGTTAAAAAAAAGTCCCATATGCATTAATATTAACAGCATTACCAGACCACCCCCCAAATAGCCTACTAAGTCATACCAAAAGAATATTTTTCTTTCAGATAGTGGGGTAAACCTGTATCCTTGTTTTTCAGATGAGGAAACTGAAGCTTGGAGAGAATAAGTGCCTTGTCTAGGTCCCACAGCCAGTAGGGGATACAAATCTAGACTGATTCTTCCTAAAGAGTTAACCAGGTCAACTCATTAAGAAGAGTCTTTTTATTTCTTGCCTCAGATACAGTTTGAGATCTTAAGACATTTACTAAAATTTGTATATCACTGTTCTAGAAAATCTCTTGGCCAACACAATAGCTGGGAAGGCTCACTTTTTCCTTCATTGAATCTTCCACCCTCTTCCTGACCATTGTCTTTGTTTAATGACCTACATTTCACGGCTGACAACTATTCTTGAATCCCTCTGACGTTATCCTAAAAGAGTTCCTCTCAAGCTATGCTTCTGAGAAGTTGGGGTATAATATTAGAATGATCTTTAAGCTATAAACTCCAAAGGTAATAAGAATATCCTTATTACCTTAGATATTTCTGAAGCACACTGGTGTGCTGAGTAAATCACTAGGAGATGTTGAGTAAATAGATCGAGTTCCTAGTAAATCAAGTGTTTGCTGTCATTGTCTAGAAACATCTGTAGTAAGAAGTAAAAATACAGGTGCACCATGGTGGAGTAGTATTTGGGCACCGTTCACATACATCCCAAGGTCCTACATTCGTGTCCTGGGGCTAATGGGAACAACCAAGATGAGCAACGAAATAAAACAAATAAAATGCTTCTTCCTCTTCTCTCTTCCTGCCTGCATCTTTCCTTGGAAAAGAAAATAAGTAAAAATACAAATATGTAGTGGCTTAGTCATGGCCTGTATAAATAATGAAAACAAGGGACATTAGCTTGGTTAGAACATCTAAATCTGATAATGAAACTATTCAGATAAAAATAGCCAGCTCAATGAGTTCAGGCAAGGCAAGAAGCTACCTCCAATAAAAGAGAGATAATGTAAAGGCAGTAAAATGAATTGTCTATAATATCTCTTCTGGAACAAGATCACTTTCTTTATATCTGGCAGGCTACATCTAACAAAATAACAATTTTGTTGTGTTTTTAAGACAAAAAGCTGGATATCTTGTTATTTTTCCCAGTTATTTCAGGATACAGGTAGAAAATTATAATAAATATAGACTTTATGTTGTAAATGTATCCTCTTACTTTTGAAAACTTGACTTCTAGGTCATTTTTGTGTTGTCCAAGTCACTCAACTCATCAGGGCTGCAAAAGGTTGCCATGGATGCTAGATTCCAAGAATTACCATCCTTCTGAGCCCACACCACCTCGAGAAGAATCCCTCAATCAAGGCCCTGCATTCTTGCTAAGCTGCTGTGGTAGTTAGAAATGGCTCTGAGACAAGTCCCAGAATCTGCGCAGGAATAGAATTACTGAAAAGTATCTGTAATGTCTTTGTCCTGGTGGTGGGTAAGCCCCACTACCCCATTTATGGATGAGTAAACTGAGGCACATTGGCGTTGAGTACATTACTAGGAGATGCTGAATAAATAGGTCACACTGCTAGTAAGTTGAGTTACAAACTAACCGGATTCAAACTCAGGGTGACCTATTTTGCTTAGCACTGAGGGATTTCTGAGGAGGAGGCAGGACTTTCAGTGCTAAAACAGATGACAGTCCTGGGCAAACCAGGATGGTTGGTTACGCTAATTGTCTGACTTTAGAAACTCTCTACTCTTCATCTTTTTACTTTAGACTCTAAAACAGGTAGTTCTCCCTAAAATATTTAGACATATCCTCCCGAAATCTTAACCCACCTACTACCTTACCTCCTTCTACAGGTTGAATCGGCAGACTGTGCTCACCATGGCATTCCCTGCAGGATTCAAAGGGCAAATTGCAGCCCATTTACCCTCTTTTCTGGGCCACTGGAAATCGAAAAGCTGACAACTCAGTGTCTCTGTGGTTTTCTGGGTCTCTAACCCTACTGGATTTTCAGGCAGAATATTGTTATTCTTCCTCCTTGGTGACTGCTATGTTGAGAAACTCAACAATTGACTATATTTCAAAGATGGCAGGGTGTATGAAGAGGAAGAAAGTTGAAGATCTCTGGGCATTTAAATCCTCCATTCAAGATACTCTGAGGCTTTAATGATCACTCATGTTAACCTAAAATCAATAGTTAGGGACACCTCAGCCGCTCTTGGCAATTTCTCTCAGCAGAGGAGAAGCCTGATGGTGAAGGCACCTGGCACCTTCTCTGACTGGTCAGTCTTCTTAGCAAGAGCTCCTCCCTTTAGGCGCCTCCCTTTAGTTGAGCCTAGTGTCTGTGCAGCATTAAGGGAGAGAAATTGCTTTTAGTGGTTTCTTTGGGTGATGATAACAATCCTTCTCACATCAGCTTTTCTAAGATTTTGTTGGAGATATTTTTTTTTCATTTTTAGAAAGTCTCAGTTTTTCTCTATAGCTGAAGGCAGAGTTTGCTGCTTTATAGGTGCCAGAGTTCTTACTAGATCCTCTACTGAAAACCATGGTGCTTTTCCATATTCTCAGGCAGTGTTTTTCGTTGAGGGTCCTGATTCACAGTGGGTCATAAATCAGTGTAATGGGTCAAGACCAGTCACTTGAAAAAAGAAATAAAGAAATTTTTAAAGGTCATGCTATAATAGAATAGAAACATAGGAATAAATTATATGTTGTAAGGATGAGTATTACTTTATAAAATGTTTGCATCGTGTCATTCCTATATATTTGTGTATGCCTCAACATACAGACACAATCACACACACACACAAACACACACATGCAACTATATACTTGTGATAAAAAATGTTTGCATTCCTTACTGACATAACTGGCAATTATTAAAAAGATTTTAGAAAGATTTCTGTAAAAAGACAAACATTTTACTGTTTTTTAAAGTAATAAAACATCATAAATGATAAACAAGAAGGTAGTGTAAGTTTCATACATATCATACCTATAACATTTATAGTCATATCTCTTTAGCATGCAGCATTGGTGCCTATATATATTATGTATGTATATACATATACATGCATAATATATAAAATGCTCAATAAGTATTATTGACTTCTTGTTGCTGATAGATTAAATGCATTCAGAAAAATTCACTTGATAGAATTTAATGCAGATATTAAAGCTACCTTTCCAATAACTTTGTAAACATATGGGCATTTTTAATAATAATAGTAATAATTCTAAGAGAAAAAATAATGTATGCAAGCCTATATATATATATATATATATATATATATATATATATAGTATTCATATAGGAAAATAATTGTAAAAAAAAACCACCAAATGTTAACTGTGGCTATTTCTAGTTGGCAAGATTATTAGTGCTCTAAAAAAAATCCTTATTATTTTTTCTTTAGTGAATGAGGCTTAGTTTTATAATTAAAAATGAACTCCTCAAATGAAACAAATAAACAGCTAAATCCCACAGACAGAAGATGATGCCTGCCAGTGGGGTGGGAGCGGGAAAAGAAAGAGGGTACAGGTGGTGGTACGGACCATGGCAACATGGTGGTGGGTGAGGGGCATAATACCTGTACACTGAGAAATGATTTCATTATCTTAAAATGAGTATGGTTTTTGTAAACAAAAGACAATAATAAATTATTTTATTCTTGAGAAAAAGGGAAAACAAAAAATGGTCCTCTTTGGTACTGTATTAAATAAGAAAATTTACTCAAAACCATGTGTCATCCTAGATTGAATGTCCCATTTGTCCTTTGGTTGTGAAGAAGAAAAAGTCCACTGATTCACCCTTATTTGAGAGGAATTTCAATTCCCAGTAGCAAAGGTGGACATCACATAGTCCCTCTAGCAGAGCTGTTAACTAGAGACAGTATAATAGAGTGGTTAGGAACATTATTTTGGATTCAGCACACAATAATGTCTCCTGTAATTTCACTGTTCTTCCCTGAGTTAAGTCACTTAATTTGTCTGGGTCTCATTTTTCATGCCTGTCTAATGGGATAAGGATATCAACAACTTACCATTGTTGGGATTAAGGCACTTAGCATGGTCCTCATCACACAGTGGGATTCATTATATTATTGCCATCACTATTCTGAGTTACGATGGCTCCCAGCTCTTGTCAGGGCATGTGCAGCTAAGCTGATGTGTCTCTTTTAGCATTTAATATACATGCACCAAAAAAGTTCAACTTTCTTATGCATTTCTTTACTTTTTAATATAATATGTGAATTTTGCCCCAAGAGATTGAATAGATCAGCAGATCAAGAATCAGGAAATGATTGAGAAGTTGAAAATTGGGAGAAATATCATATATATTTTAAATAAGTCTCAGTAAAAATTTGGGGAGAAGTTGACTAACCATGGTTATTTGCTTGCTGGATGGAGACCATGGAGAGGCAGTCATTTTGAGAAGGTGGAGTCTATACGTAGATTATTGTTTCCTTTGCTTCTCTTGGAAGATAACCATCTTCTGTCACTTTGCCACAATTCTGAACTCTTGGAAGATTAATGCTTGTATACCATAAGCTAGCAAACAGACAAATAAAACCATACAATAATCATTTGCCTAGAATCTTACATTTTGTAAACAAAATATTTCATTCTTTAAACAGTCATAAATCTATGACGGAATGTTTATTTTTCTCCTATTCTGATGCTGACTCATTTCCACAAGTCTCTGTATTAATCACGATCCTTTCAGCTGAAGTGAAATGCACAGGGGTAGTTCAGCTTCAGGCACAACTTGATCTGGCAGATCAAATGATGCCACCAGGAAGCCATCTCTCTACTCTCTAAGTGTTAGTCCTCTGTGTTAACATCATCCCACGGCAAGCTCTCTCCAAGGGATGGTGAAGATAAGACAGAACAAGAGCTTTAGGCTTACAGTTTTCCAGCTCAGCAACTGGGGCTAAAAGTAGGCGATCTTTCTGATAGCAAAAGTCTTTGGGCTGACTTTTATTGACACAGATTGGAGTCAGTAGGTATGAATAAAAATGAGAGTATTCATCTGTCCTAATTGCATTTCTGTCTCAACTGATGCATTGATAGGACCTGAAAATCTGTGACTTGCCAGCAGGTTTCACATGCCAAAGCTTGGGCCTTGGTGTGCTCACCCAAGAAGCGGGAGGTTTTATCCCCACTTGATTCCCAAATAGGATAGTATGCTGGGTAGATAAAATCAACCAACCAACTAGCCTCCACCCCCAAACAAAACCAAAGCTAAATGATCAGTGCTTTATTAAATCAATTTGTTTGTTTGAAATAAGCAGAATTAGAATGGCATTCACTAAGGCACCTTGTTCTTCCATTTATTGTTTTTCTCCCTGACGTAATTTCCATAGTTAATTCTATGCCCATGACTCCTGTATCTATCTCCATACTGAATCTCTCTGCCTGACTTCATCGCCAACTATCCAATTGTTGTCTGGCTTCTCTAGCTGAATGTCACCTATCTCACTCAGGAATATACTTCTCTTCTCTCTTACACATTCATATCCAGACAGAACATTTGAGCGTGTATATGTGTGTGAATGTGTGGACAAGAGATAATTTGTGGAGTCCTTGGTCTTGAAGAAAACATAGTGTTGCTAAATAGCTACTTACATGAAGCAGCATTAGCATGTCAGCTGACTTACTGGCAAAACAAAAATGTAACAAGCCAACACATGGGCTGATCAATGTGACCCTTTTGCCCCCCAAATAATTAAAATTCTCATTATGGTTTAATGCTAACAAGCATTAAGAAACAAAAAGCTTTTCTGCTGGAGCTTCATGAGAAAATCTGTTCACCTGTTTTTGGACACCTGTCTAAACAAAGCATGCCACTAATGCTTTGATAGGAAAAGTTACATGCGGTGTTAGCCTGGCCAAGCAGGACATGGGAGGCCTGCTGGCAAACCACAGATTGTCAGGTCCCACAAACGAATCAGCTGAGATGGAAATGCCCATTAGAACAGATGCATACTCCTGTGTTTATTCATCGACCTAAGGAACTGTCATGAATGTCACAGTATATACATACATGTATATATTTAGGTTGGTGATTTTTAATGTTTTGAATACAAAAGTGCCTTGTTTCCCATGAATCATCAAGAGTACAATTCTGATGGAGATACCCAGGTGTAACTTAAGAATAAGGGATGAAAAAGAAACTTTGATCATCAGAGTCCTTTAAAAACATTGTGATTTTGCATGGAATTATTGTGTAGTCCTCTCATTTACCCAATTTCCTAAAATGGAAACTAAAACCAACTTTGTCCAAGTTTTCACCATTTTTACTCTATGGTCTATATTTTCTTATCTAAAACTGAATAGAGACTGAGGAAAGACAATTTACCAAGAGAGAAGTATTTTCCTGCCTTCAAAAACAGCGTTGCCTAAGGCCAAACTCATCATCTCTCACCAAAACCGGCTCTTTTTTCTTGGTTTCTTGTTTCTGTTCATAGCTTGATGATTTTTCAAATGTCATTTGCCTCTGTCTCAGCAAAGTGATCTAATATTGATTGTGTTCTTGCTTATGAGTATGTGATGTGAGAATGAATCATGCTTGTGTTTAAAATGGAAGGACATTCACTTATTTTGTTAACAACACAAAGTTGTTATCTTTACATTTTTTATTGAGTTAATATTGGTTTACAACATTATATAAGCTTCAGGTGTATATTATTATAAAGCAACATCTGTCTATACTACCTTCAGTTCGTCACTAAAAGTCCGATTCTGCATTTGATTTCTTCCACCATCATTTTCACACTTTAAAAATTCTTGTCACTGGCAAGATATATACTAACAGTGTAACTATTTGAGCTTCTCAGGATGGTGTGGGACTGAGAAAAAGAGGAAAAACAGCTGCTTATACTTTTGATTTGAGCTTGGGGAGGAAAAAAAGCTATAATAAAGAATAACTTGAGTCTACAGGAAGAACTCAAGGGAGTAAAAATAGCATAGTTTTTTTATTATTTGATTTTTCAAGGAATCATGCAGGCAGGAATGAAAGTGAGTAGGTCGGCAGGCAGGAAGACAGAGGAGGAAGAAACACTCTGCTTTTTACTTTAGTTGTTCATCTTGGGGGTTCTCACCGTTCCAGTATGCAAACCAGGTCCCTGGAATATATGTCGACTGTGCTTTGGCTGGAGACAGTTGACCAAATTGCTACTCCACCAGGGCGTGCCATGTATTTAAAAAAATGTTTCTACTTCTTTTATTTCAAGAGGTGCTTCTAAGAATCAGGTAATGAACAATTTCTTTTCATCTTTATAAATAGAGAGTGCTAATAGGACTGTAGCATGAGATAGTTTCCTTTTTGTAATGGTTTTTAACATTGGTCTATTACATTCTCTAAGCACCTTCTTTGCAATGGTTTCATTTATTCCTTAGCTCTTTTGCACAATCAAAGTTTCCTGCTCCAGCAAGAAAGCATGGTACTTAAATGTGTACTGAGTCCTCACTAGAGTTTCTCATCTACATTCTCCATGTGTTGTCAATTCTCAGCCTCTCTCATATTTATAAGCCTTTTTTGCCAAGTATTACTATTGCCGCTGCTGCTACAGAATTTTGCTGACAGTGAAAGTCACCATAGTTAGACCAGGAAAAGACATAATTTGAATTTCTGACAGTTCTGATAGACTTCATATCAAAGCAAGGTAAACACACCTCAAGTGTTTGATGAAGAATGTGCGTTACACCAGGGCCATGGTTTTAAGTCCAAGGAAGACCTGTTTGGGTCACTTACTTATGAGGAGATTGATAGCATCAGCCTCTAACAAGATTATGGGACTTTCAAAGAGGTGGTGGCAGAAGGCAAATGCGCCCCCCAACCCCAGTAGGATGAATAACTGGTACAGTGTTATTCCAAGATGGAAGGTTTTCTTCACACATGTTCATAGGATTTTACAGGGTCAGTCAGAGTAACTGATGACCCATTTCACGACAGTGCTGAGATGACTTTGTACTTTGAATTTCATGGTCATGGCTTTGCTCAGTCTCTCATTATGTCATAGCTGCACAAAATCAGGTTTTCCAAATGGTCCCATTGCCTTCCAACCAAACCTAATCAAATCTATGGTTTGCATGATTGACCAAGTTATCTTTAAAAAAAAAAATTAACCAGTGAACCCAATTATTTAAGGTTTACTTTACACATTACCTATGATGTGAACACAGTAGGGGAGACAGACTTGTAACCGAAAATTATAAGACAATAAGAGATGTGTTCTACCTGACAAAAACTGTACCTATATTCTTTGCTATTAATAAGAACAACTGTTTGATTTCTTGCCATAAAATAAAAGTTTCTTCCCAATTTGAATCAATCCTACTAAGAACAACTATTTGATTTCTTGCCATAAAATAAAAGTTTCTTCCCAGTTTGAATCAATCCTACTAATACAGCCTCATCTGCCAGCCCTTCCCCCATAAAAAGCGGTGAGATTCCCAGGACCTGCCCCAGTCTCCAGAATGAGTCAATTCCTACACATTCTTCAAGATTTAGCTCAAGTATCATTATCTCCTTTTTGACTCTGATTTCATAATTCCAAAGCAGAGTTAGTCATGCACTTTTTTGAGCTCTTGTAAATTTTTTTATATATCTCTTCTTTTCCTCATGGCTCATGAAATACTTAATTTCATTATAAATCCACTACATTGTGAGATTCTTAAAGGCAGGGAGTATATCTCATGCCTCATATTGCACTGAAATTTATTTCACTAACTATCATACACAAGATGTATAATACATTGTTTGAATGAATGAGTGAGTGAACTAGGAAGCCAGCATTTAGCCTTACCATTAGATTTGTTTTACAGCTCACACTGTTGAAATACTCTGTACTGTTAAGCAATTATCTTTGGGTAGAACACCTGGTAGAAATCTATAAATATGTTGGCCAACAACTCAAAGTGATTAGTGCAAACAATTTACTGCAATTAGAAAGAGGACCACACTCCACAGAATTTAAAAGGTGTATTGATTGCACACCTGTACAACATAAAAGCGACTATGACTGGCAATAATCATGAAAGCATATCACTCTTTTACTAATTAGCTAAATAGGCCATTGACAAAGGTATTTTCTAAAAATAAAGTTGGATAAAAGGAAAAGGTGTGAGAAATATGGTGCCAAAAGATTTGAGAAGAATCAACAACACAAATAATATTTGAAAGGATAATATAATTCCATATCCACTCATATCAATATCATAATTTTCATGTCTTATAGGGCATTTTTAGAGTTACCAGAATAAGCTGAATTAGAGATGGACAAATACCATTGCTACTTAGTAATAATAAATATTTTTAAAAAGTTGTATGGGTTATATTTTGCTGTATAACAAAGTACCCCTAGTTATAGTGGCTGAAAAACAGCAATATTTTTCTAAACTCTATGATTCTGTGCATAGGCATGTGGAAATAAATGATTTATCTGCTCGCAGAAGGGTGGCTTCAAGTGCCTTTGGTCAAGCTCAACAAGAGGGGTTCTCACCTCTCTCCTGGAACCTCTTCTGGGACCACCAGGTTGACTCAGGACCCCATCCTCCATCAGGCCAGGTTATCTCGTGAGGTTTCTCCTCAGACATGACACATAGTCAGTCATTTATGCTTTGTTCTATTGGCCCAAGTAACAAGAATTATCTAGATTTCAGGCATAGAAAAATAAGCTCCATCTCTTAATTGGAAGACTTGCAAATTTATATTGTAAGGGGCATGAATGTGAGGAAGAGAATAATTATATGTCTATAATCAATCTACTACAAGGAGTAAACCCACATGGGCAAAGAGAACAGAAGATTCAATAATGAAAATTTGGATACTGGAAAGAAAACACATGGAGACAATTGACTTAAAGACACCTGAGACAGCTGATCCTAAATAGATTGTGGAAAAAGGCAAGAAACAGCTCAATGTACTAGTATAATTCAGAGACCTTCTAAAGGCTCAGGATTTGGTATATCTGGTATACATAGTATCTATGAAAGTGGAAGGGTAAAAGCAGAGATGAAAATGGAAAAATTTCTTGAAATTCTCTTTAAAAAGTACAATAGTTTGACCTTTAAAGTCTATTCCCAGTCTCCCTAATTATTAATTGCCACCTCCTCTATATCCCATCACAGAGGACACAGGAGATTTAATTTATAAAGAGGATAAAGCCAAGTACCCCTGGACTTGTTGCGCCACATATAACCGAGATTGAGGTACACTGGTAGGCAAAATAATTATCACCAAATATGACTACATGCTAATCCCTAGAATTTACGAATATTTTAGGTTACATGGCAAAGGGAATTTAAGGTTGCAGGTGAAATTAAGGTTGCTAATCATTTGACTTTGAGACTGGAGATTATCTGAATAGGTCCAATGTTCACACAAGTCAAGTGGAAGATGGAGGCAAAAGAAGGAGGGTTGGAGAGAGCAGTTTGAGAAGGACTTGACCGCCATTGCTGGCTCTCAGGATCAAGGAAGGGCCATGAGCCAGGGAGCCTGCGTGGAATAGACAGGGAAACATTCTTACTAAAAGCTTCAAAAAGAAGCCCAGCCCTGCTGACACTTTGATTTTGTTACAGTAAAATCTTTTCAGAATCTGAACTATAGAACTGTAAGAAAATAAACTTGTATTCTTTTAAACCACTAGATATGTGGTAATTTGTTAGACCTGCAATAGGAAACTAACACAGATGTTCAATGAAAACAAGAGGATCAAGTGAATATTTACGACTAAGTGCTGAGACTATCGTTAGTCTTGGTCAATATGGTTTCTAGAATATAGACTACCAGATCTTTACCCTTTAGGCATAAGCATGGAGGAGTCTTCTCGGGGGAGCGTGATCAATCCAGACAGATTAAAGATGATCATCTCTGGGACTGACTAATAAAATGTCTCATTCAGTTCACAGTAAAACCCACAGTTGGCAAGCACCGCCAGGTACGCAGATCTGCTAAAAGTTTTTTTGTTTGTTTGTTTGTTTTTCATTTCTTTTGTTTACATTGCTAAGTACTCTTTTTCCTTTTTCTTTCTTTCTTTTTTTTCTTTTTCTTTTTTTTTTTCCAGTCCCGGGTCTTGAAACCCAACTCCAAGGCGTTCACATGCCTATGCTACAAAGAGGCCATTGAAGTTAACTCAACAGACATCTATGGAAAACTTGTGAAAAGAAATCCACAGACCAGAAAAAAAAAAGAGTCTGGAGAACTCAGGAAGTTTCTCAAGGAATTGGTTCAGAGCAATGATAAAGACAAGCAGTAAACAGACAAAAGCAGGGACTGGAAAGAAGTGTATCCAAGTTGGTGTTTAAATCCTTGAAGACAGCTACCTCCTGGTGTGATTTAATAGCTAAACGTGGGCCAATATGACTAGACTTCAAGAGCTGAGAACAAGGAGGCAAGAAAGAAAAAGGCAAAGAAATAGTATAAAGGAATTAAATACTCAGAACCTAAATGTAGGGGCTTCTAGCAGTCTACAATCTACTTGTAGGAAGAAAACTTTAATATACATATATACTTACAAGTGTATCTACGTTACACATATACATAATACACATTTAAATTTTTATGTGCATAAAATACACTTCCATATAATATAAACAAACATCTAAACTTATAACTGGCATTTAATATTTTTATGACAGAAGCATAGGAGAACACAATCATCTCTGCACAGTGAATGTGTGTGGGAAGGAGAGGATGTAGTTATTTCCCTAGTAGAGACAAAGAGGGGCTAGGACTTCACAGGAGGCTAGTGTTAGAAATTTAAAAAGGAGATGTGGTCATACTAATACTTTTTAGTGGTAATACTATTTACTGTTCTCTTGGCCCCACCTTTGTCAGGGACGACAAAAAACATGTGATAGTCTATTGAATGCTGTACTTTCTGTCTTACTCTCATTCCTTGTGTCATACTCATTTAATCCCTAAGGAGTAAAAATCCAATCTCATGGCATTTCTCGAAGTAGATGACTTTAGACTTCTCGTTTGAATTTCTTTGTTAAATTTTCCCTGAAATGTTTTTAACATTGAGAGAATCATATCTGGAGAGAAGGGAAAAGATTTTCCTCTTTGATGATGCATGTTACACTGAGTTAAAAAAAAAACAAAAAAACAAAACTTGTCTTTGCCAGATGAGAAGAGAATCTTCAGATTTACCAAAAAGGGTTGAACAAACGAAAAATAAATCCTAAACCATGCTGTTAACTGTCCAAATGTGCAATTAAGGACATCAGAGTTTTAAGTGATCTGCCAGACTGTTCCTGAATAATCTAGTTAATATATGGCAATGGTTCACATTAATTGTGACTCTTCAGATGGAATTACTCTCCATGCCCTTCTCTGGAGAACACATTGGAGGGAAGGAAAAAAAATCCTGGTCCTTCTGACTCACTCTGCTTTTCTTAAAACAGCAACAACAGTGGCAGCAAAATGTTGGGTTTAGCCTGTTGGGTTTTTTGACGCACGTATTACCGGAGGAGCTGGCATCAGCAACCAGCTTGAAGCTGTCAGAGTCATCCCCCATATCACCACAGCAAATAGCAGTTAAACTTCAGATTGCCGGCTCTTTATTTTTGTAGCAGTCTAACTTTTCTGTGGGAGCATCTGCCTTTTCGGAGCTGCAGCAATAATTTTACTCAGTCTCTGGTGACAGTGCCTAGCCCAAGGAGTTGCCCAGAGTAGGATAAAAAAATATTGGTAGAAGTGAATTGAATAAGAAAAAATAACTGAAAAGGTGAACCAGCAAAATTGTATTTATAGGGTGTGTGGTAGCCTCCTTTAATTGTAGGCATCACTATGTCCAAGTACTATAGGATTATGTATTTATTCAATTTAATAAATATTTACTGAACCCTACTAGCCACACTTCAGCAAGAGCTTGGAAAGGGAGGAGAGAGAGAGTAGTACAAAACTGTACCCAACTGATCCTTGCTTTCACAGAATTTAACATCCAGCAGGACAGATGGACTGGATTGTTGGTCTGTTTTTTAAACATTAGGTAATAGAGACTGCTGGAATGTCCTTAAAGCAAAATCTTACTTCATTTACTCAAAGAATACTAGGTAAGTGAAAGGAAAACAAAATTCCTAGCCCAAGATGGAGAAAAAAGGAAAAAAAAAAAAAAAAAAAGCAGATTTGGTTGCATAGTGTTTTCTGAGGGTAAGTGAAATGTTTCTGGAACATTCCACTAAAAGCCAGAAATTCTTGATCCGTAGTTAAGACCTGACTCACAGACTTGTTCTTCTCCTTTCCAGTGTCATCCTGACTCCCCACCCAGTTCTCCATGTCTTCATGAGTAACTCCATTATGCTTTGACATAAGCTGGTCTACAAAAGGGAGTTTCCATTCACAATGGTGCACCCTCTCCCAATCCTCCATACCTCACAATGCCCTCTACTGGCTTGACTTGCTTATGAACCACACTACTAGGGGGTCAGTTTCAAAAGTCTGAGATTTGTAAAAGGCCCTTGAACAAGAAAATGTGTAAGTTATCTTTGCAGAAATGGGTTTTTCTGGGTGTGCACTATTTCTTGGGTCTGTGCCAGGGATGTGGAGGTTGCTGCCAGGAGATGACAGGAACCTACAAACCAAACATGGACTGGTAGGGTAATCCATAAAGCATACCCATTCTGTGCTTTTTAGGGAGATGAGACACTATAGTTACCTGTTGTTGTCTCTTAATCATCTTCCAAATGGTTTGGAATCATTCTGCTTTGAGAACGGTAGTGACCACCTCTAGTCTGTCTGCCTAGAGCCTTCTGGAAACAATCCCACTCTCAAACTGTTTTTTCTTCCATTCTAACCTTATGGCTCTAGAGAGAGCCATCACGTTCTTACACGACACCACTTACCTTAGCACCACTGATTGGTCCAGGGATGCACAAATTATCCAAGGTGGACACATCATAGTAATCCCTGGAATTTTCTTAACTGAAACGGAGGAAAGAGTGCAAGTCCTCTCAGGTTACGGGAGGCTTGGGGTAGGAAGCACGCCAGCTCTTGGCAGTTATGTTTTCTATCATGTGGCATTAGATAGTCTGCAAAGGTATGTGATATATGTGATACACAGAGAAAAGCAAAACAAGATATACACTGAAAGAATAGTGGTATTTGTGCCCCTGGTTCCTATCGTTAGGGAGGCACAGCTTAACTCTGCACAGAGTGGGTTGTTTAATCTTTCCTTTAGTGACTAGAAATACACCAGTATGCTTCCAAGCAATTCCCCCCCTTTAGTGTCTCCCGCTTCACACTGAGTTTCTATTACTTGCAAATTTACAAGAATCCTGATTCATAAAAGGATCTGCTCTGATGCTGGTCCCTTATCTCCCTTTATCCTGTACTCTTCCCTTTGCTTTTATGCACCTCCAGTGATTTCCATTCTTTTGCCAGAAATTTTCTCAGTTTATTTCCTCTCTGCTTCTCCCTGATCTTTCTTTTTCTTCTTCTTCTTTTCAGCACTGCACAGATGCTCACCATTTTTCCTTCCTAGTGGTTAATTATCATTCACTTTATGTAAACAGCCAGTTTAAGATGTTTTCAGTGGCATCCTGAAGGCCTTTAGGAAGTGATTACTTAGTGGCTGCTATTTAGGATTATACTGAAGATATAGATTCAGAAATTAGAAATAAATATGTTGTCCCTACTGATTACCTCTGGGTTATACAGTTGTAGACATTTTTTGTTTTTAAACTTTTTTTTTATTTGAGGAAATTCCTACAGTGACTGATTTACTTAAAATTTGAGATCATTAAAATATTCTATAGGTGTGGTCTAGCAGATAAGGTCGCCAGATGTAGGCTACATCTATCCTAAGAACTCAGGTGAGACTCAGGGCTGGGACAGCAGGAAGTGGGTCGGGGGACCATGAAGAGGAGCAACTAAATAAAAATAATTATTTCTTCCTCCTCTCTCTTCCTTCTGCCCGCCTACTTGCCTTCATTCCTGCCTGTACCTTTCCTGAAAAAAACAAAAAAAAGAATTGTCATGGATCATCTAAATTCATTACATGAATATTTACCTGTTTCTCATTTGTCCTTCTTGGTAGGTTACTTAATATTAAAAGATTTATCTAATGATAACTCCATCAAAAAAATCTCCTTAAGGGAGTCAAGTGACTTACAGCTTATTCTTCTTGGCAAATATGGAGGAATAGATGAATAAACAAATGAATGGAGAAGAAAATGAATAAATGTTTAACCTAAACAAAAAGCAAACACCTCTTTGGGGAAGACTGATTCAGTCTAAAGCCCTCAGATGATATGCCAGACTGTCCATTTGTTTCAGCAAATACGTCTGCAGGGTTTGACCAAAGACAGACTCTTTGGACTAAACCTGGAAATGATATATTTGACATCTTTAAAGAGAAGGAAAGCTAGCCTTCTGGATTCATCCCAGCTGGTAAGGGAAAGGCTGATGCATAGTACAAATATTTTAGCAAGTTACAAAGACAGTGAAGATGAAAAAGATCAGACTGAAAAGAATGTTTCTTCACATGAACATCTGGCCGCAGCGAGTCACAGACGTAGTGTCTTTGGTCTAAAGGGAGCTATACTGACTTTTGTCCAAGTCGCCCAATGGATGGCATGTTAGGGAGAAATAAGCCAGTAAAGGAGAAACTAAGGTTGTTTAAATAGAATAATAATACCAGGATATGGAGAAAGGGGCATATTAAATATAGTACCCACGGAAATATATATTGAAGCTGCATTAGTGCCCAAGTAAATGCACTTCCATTTATACTAAGGAAAGTTTCAGGAGATTTTATATATATATGTATGTGTGTACATATATACACACACGAAAACACATATATATAGGCAGAGCTATGAATAGATAGATACAGATATAGAAGCAGCTGCAGATGTAGATATAGATATGTAGGTAGATATAGATACATAGATATGGATATTGATCAGAGTATTTCTCTTAACGAGAAATCAATCACAACTTAAACACAAGCAAGAGGTAACTAGTTGAATTATGGTTCACCCATAAAATAAATTATGCAGCAGTAAAAATGATACTGATTTATCATCATGGGCATGAACATATATCTAATATATTTACCATAATTTTTTTAAGAGGGAGGAAGGAATGAAGGGAGAAGAAGAAGCATTTGTATGCATTTAGTTGTTCATTGTGTCCCCACCCCCAACCCCTTGACCTGCCTGCTCCAGGGTCGTTGGGCTGTATGTGGTTCACACCCCACCACATCTCAGCTGCGGGAGCCACAAAGATACACCCATATTTACATAGAATTTTAAGTGAAAAAAGCAAAATTTAAAGTAGTATGTGTAAAATGATATTGCTTTTGTTAAGGATATTTGGCATAAATAAATGGACATATTGGGGTGTAGTCTGTCTGTCTGTCTTTCTTTTTTGAGAGGAAGGAAGGGAGAAGGGGGAGAAGCATGCTAAGAAAGGAGGAGGAGGAGAAGGAAGCACTTTTATTTACTTGTTTACTGAATTTGCTTGTCTTTCGCCACCCTCTTCCAGCTGCCTCTGGGGTATGACACGGTCCCCACGCCACACGCTGCCCAAGCCCCAGGGCTCTTGATTGAGCCCCTCTGTTGAAACTCCCGGCTCGTGTTACTAGGCGGCCTGAGAGAATTTGATGTCTGGCATTTTAAAATGGCTATGATACTGCCTGTTTTATCTATTATCTAATTTCCTTTTACCCGGTGGATCAGAGCGCTTTTCTATGTGTTTGGAGAGCTTTGCTGCTGACAGAAAGGCGCACTCGGAAACCAGCAGCAGGGCGGGACAGTGGGCGACTGGATGGGCTGCCTACATCCGTTCACCGTCACCCGCCCGGCAGAAGGCTCCCACCAGGTCCACGCTTAACTGGTTTTCCCTTTTCCACCCTTGGTCCCAAAGACAGGGAAGCTGGTGAAGCAGTTCTCTTCTAAGAACTCCTTGAAAAAAAAATGAGAAGTAAAGTCTTGACAAATGTTTCTCCTGAGGCAGCTGTTAGTCCTAAGTCACAGCCCCTCCAAATGAGGTTTTGTGAATTTCTTTAAAGACTTTTGAAGGTGAGGAGTTTTACTGTGCAGCTCTCCTCTCCTGTATTCTGAATTCTGTTGTGCCGAACGTAGCTTAATGTGCTTGACAAGCTTGGCGGCAAAAAGCCCTATATAAATGCATCAGCAATATAATAATATAAATTGAATTAGAAGGTTCATTCTGTTCTGCCGAGATTCCTTCCTGAGCTGATTATGTCTGTCTGAAAGGGCTCTTGTTCGAAGCTTTCTCGGGATGAGGGACTCACTGTTCTGTTCCAGTCCGCTGTCAAGTGCCACCTGTTTGGCACTTTCTGCTCTTTTTTTTTTTTTTTTTTTTAAGTCAAGTAGCCCATCATGTGAAGATTTGAAGCTCAGAGTCATGACATTAGAACTTCAGTATGCTTCTTCTCCTGATTATATTCTCTTTGACTAAGACTGCACTTTGAAGCATGAAGAATGACAGTTGGGATACTTGATTGTTGACAAGGTCAAATGGTGGTTCCACAAATGATAATCTTACTAGTTTTCTTTTCCAGTAATCTTGCTGCAAAATTCATCTTTTAGCCTTATACAGAAGCCTAGGTTTCTTGTAGTATTCTAAGTCACTTGTTATTTAAGTGGACTGGATAAGTGTCTAAATTGTGTATTGCTCAGGTTAGGTCTTTTTTTTTAAATTATAGACTTAATTTTTTTAGGAAAAGTTGTAGAATTACAGAAAAACAGAACAGCTAGTACAAGGGGTTCCCATATGCCTTTCCTTACCACCTCCACTCTGAGTTTCTCCTATTATTAACATCTCACATCAGTATGCCACATTTGCTGCAATTAATGAACAATATTAATACAAATTATTAGCTAAATTCCATGGTTTATCCAGATTTATTTGGCTTCCCAATGCTCTTTTTCTGTTCCAGGATCCCCTTTAAACCACAGTACATGTAGTCGCCTAGGCCGCCCTCTCCCGTGTAAAACAAGAGCCTGAACAAAGAGGACCCCCAAACTCAAGGGTGAGAGATACAGGTTATCAAATGCACTTCCTTTGGTGCTCACATGAGGCACGTACCCTTCTTCCATTAGCCTTGGTAAGATAGTCTTTAATTTTCACAAATGACCATCAAAAAGCGGAGAATAAGAAAATTTCAAAACATTTGGAGAAAGCAAACGACTCAATGATAATCAGTTCTCTGAACTCCAGCTTTATTTTCTATTTTCTCAGTCTGAGTAGCAACATGCGTTATTCAACCCCCAAAAGTCTTTATTCTAACAGAAAATTGGTATCAAAGGATGGCTTTCTCTCTCTCCTAATAGCCTAGTAATTTGTCCATGTTCCTGTTCCTCTGAGGGTCCTCTTAAGCCCAGTCAAGTGCCAAAGTCCTTCATTTATTAAAGTGCAAACCTTTTCTGATTTGAAAATTCTAAATAATTACTTCCTACTCAGCTCAGTGTAGTTTGAGATTTTTTTTGCTACAAAGGATAGAACAAGCTTCATAGTGTCTACAATATGTATGGTAGTCTTTTAGAGGCCATGTTCTTTCTTACCAAAGAAAGGCCCTAGGCAGTTCTTTAAGCAAATACATTCCAGCTGGCACCTTTGTGACCTTGTCTTCTTGGCTGTGGTTGATTAGATCAGAGGTGGACATCAGGGCAAGTACTCCCCATAAACCGTGAAGTTGTAGAACAAAACTCTGTTCAACTACAATAATGGGGATTAAATTGGACAAATAAGAATTTCTGAAAAGAAACCTAGTTAGTAAAGCCAGCCAAGCCATAGGGCAGAAGGGCCAAAAGATCGTGAAGAACAGAAATGGTGAGTAAGCAGAAGTCATGAGTAAGCCAGAGTGATGAGTAAGCGGAAAGCTGATGACATAGGTGGTTGTTTGCAGCAGCAGGAGGCATTCAAGGAGAGACAATGAAAAGCTGACTCATTGTACTAGTGCACTCTATGAACTCCTGGGGCCAAGGGGATTGCAAGGTAGCCTGGATCTAGAATTGCCATGGAGCCCAAGTCATTTTCCTGTTCAGAAGCTTTGTTCCTTCTCTGGAAGTCCTAATCTTTCAGGAATTCTCAAGTTCCACCCATACTGACGTTGTCCTCATCTCCATGTGCACTCTTACATTATGCAGGTCTTCCTCCAAGTAACATAAAGGAGTTTAAATAGCACATGACATGCCCTGTCTCTATTCAGGTGCTCAGGAGTTGCGATTCTCATTGCAAATGATCTAGCTCCCTCCAGCTCAGCTACTTTGCTCTCCAGAGACTCTCCAAATGATTTCGTAGAAATGCGACCTTCACCCCTCAACATAGGGGTATAGCCATAATGAGTCCAGTTAATACAATAAAATAATTTATATCACGGGCAAAAATGATTTCACCCCAAACTTCCTTTTGTCAACTACTACCTGCTTGCATGGGGTCCTTTTGTTCACTGACTTGGCACAAGCAAGTTAGGTGCTCATTGTTAGATTTCAAACTGGTTATAGGCCTTATCTTTACCTGTTTTCTATAATCGTGTCACTCATACTTACATATGTGAGATACTGTCCTAAAAAGTACATATATTAATTTATTTAATCCTCACATCGATCCTGTAAGGAAGCTGTAGTCAGCATTCTCTGTTTATGTGGAATGACATTTAAGCTCAAAGAGGTTAAATAATTGACCAGAGTCGGTGCAACTGGTGGAGCGGCAGTATGGTCAGCCATCTCGGGCTGGCACAGTCCATATACATCCCAAGGATTCCAGTTCACATCCTGGGGTGGGGGTTAGGGAACACACAACCAAGATGAAAATGAACAACTGAAAAAAAAACCAAAACGCTTCTTCTCTCTTCCTGCCTGCCTGTTTCTGCTCACCTTCATTACTGCCTGCACCTTTCCTTTAAAAAAAAAATTTTTTTTTGACCAGAGCTCATGTACCTACTAAGTAGTGCTGGAAGTATAAAATGTCCAATATTAGAATGTTAGTTCTTAAACACGGGCCATGTTCCCTGATGCCCATCAGCCTGCTGCCCAAGCCCTTCCTGCCTTCTGATAGTTGGCTCTGGGCTGACACCCAGTCAACTGCTCACCCGGATCTCTCTGAGGTCTAGATTTCCCATTAGTGTGCTAGGCCTCTCTGTAGACAAATCCCTGAAAACCACATAAAGGTGAGTATTGGAGAAATAAACAAGAACAGTACTTCACTCTGGAATCACAGAAATCCAGCCTTCAGTGTTTGCTTCCTCATAATAACCTGTCTGAACTAAGTTATGGCAAAAGCAGTCATTTACACAGTGACCTGAATCCACAGAACATTTCCTCCTAGAGACGGATATACTTCTATTTCATCAGTGGTCTGCACTGATCCTTTTTCCCAGCACCAGAGGTTATCAGGTAACAGGGCAGTGAAGACACAGGTGTCAGCCACTGTCCTCCTAAGGGACTCCTATGGCAGGCAGGGCAGGCAGGGCAGGCAGCCGAATGTTGCCAGTTCCCTCTCCTGCAGCAGTAATGACTTCCTGCTGTGTCCCTCTCCTCTGGCATCAGGTCTCCCGGCCACCCCAACAGCTGCATGACTGTCCAAGTGACAGATTCTGCTGGAAGTGGTCTGCTCTGTTCCTGGGAAGCTCCCTCACTGAAGCTTCCGTTTTCCAAGGAAATCTGTTCCTCATATTATGTTGATCTCTTACTAGGGAAGTGGGTTACATCCCTTATCCTAACATAGGCAGAAGATAAAAAGGCTGACTCCTCCAAACTATAAAGTTCCTTATGCCAATAGCATATCCCTCTCCTCTTCCCTCCTTTCCTCTCCTCTCCTCTCTTCTCCTCTCCTCTCTCTCCCCTCTACCTCCAGAAAAAGACCCAGTGGTACAGGATTGATACTCTGCCCCACCCCTTTTCTGAGCAGAGTCTGTCCTAATATTGTGGGTGGCCAACATTTTTATTGCTTTCCTAGGAGTCACTCGCTCCCTTTTCTTACTGGACAGGTCTTCTACTCCTACAGAAAATGCCAGTTATCCCTTCCTCAGCCTCCCTTATACCTAGTGCATAAGCAAGTAACTATATTGGCCCCTGAGACCTGGAGAGATACCTACTAAAAGTTTGTGGGAAAGACTTTTCTACCAAGAAAAGAGGAAGCATCCTTTTTCTAAATATGATTTGCCTGCATGCAACTTCTGGAATCACTGCAGCCTTTTTGAGGTTCTGAGGGATAGCATTCACTAGATGACATTAGTCAAATTGTGAGAGCTAGTGTACAAAGACAAAAAGTACCAGGATCCCTGAGTTACTGCATCAAGCTTAAAATTTCTCTGCCTTAACTTTGTTATAATAATCATAATAGTTATTATTACCAGCAGTAATAGCAGCTAATTCTTCTGTAGAGCCTATTATATACCAGACACATTTAATTATTATATAGCATCTTAAATAACTATATTAAATCACATGTTTTCATTGGATGTTCTGTTATTTGCAGCTGCATACACTCTAATTGATATGCTTACATTTCTGAGTTTTATTCTCTCTAAGCTTTAGAGGTTTTCAGGATACTTCTTCAGGAAGTTGGTCTGAGCCTGTGCCCTCTAACATACATACATATATATATATATATATATATGCATATATACGTATATATAATTTTTTTTTCTTTTTCCAGAGGCCTCCAATGAAACGCGTTTTCTCATGCAAGCATCCTGAAGTCCATAAAACCAAATGTGAGTTTATCAGGTCTTTATTTTCAGCAGGATGACTTCTGAGTTACACAGAAAATAAGAATTATACATATAGTTCCTAGAGGATTACTCTCTCACACAAAAAATATCCGAAAGTACAGGTTGGGAGTAGAATGAGTGAAATATTACTGAGATTCCTTCACTTTAAACTTTTAGGAAGGCAGTCAGGTTACTCCAGGGGCTCAGGCTCCACTGAGGATAAGTAATTAGTCTGCTGGAGTGACTATTTATCTATCTGGACATGTCTGCCCGTAGCAATCATTTTCCTGGCTCACACACTCTACATGACAATATTCAGCCTTTATTATGTAACTTTATGTTAGAGAATAAACACCATCACCAGAGAGCTCTATAAACTGTAGAACATTGTTCATAGATAACTTATAATGATCGTAGAGATTTATTCATTACTTGCTTTCAATATCACTGGCTCTGGGCCCTAAGAACATTTTTATGTCCTCATCTATTTTATTGTCTTATTCAAACTGTCAACTTGAATGGGTTTTCAATGAAATGTATGGACTGTGTCAGAACTGGTAGTGTTTTCTTTCACTGTCATTGAATACATCTCACATTTTATCAATCCGTATGACTCATGTTGGTCAACATTTTTCAATTTACAGATTGCTTTTCTCATATATCATTGATATATAACCATAACAATCCCCCGGAAAAATGAGAATATGGAAGCTCAGACTTGACTAAAATGACTCAGGAAAAAGTGGTCAAGTTAAGAAGACAGCAGGTTCTTCTGAAGTAATGAACGCTTTTCTCTGGTTTGAAGTGTTGACTCCCTTTCAGATCTTGCATGGCTTTAAGATCAAAGAAGCAGCATAGGCAGTAGATATTGCGGGGCAGCCATGGAGGATGAGGATGCTGAAGACAGCTCAGCAGAGTCTCTCAGAGCTGCAAGCGCTGGATGGGGAGAGATTTGATGAATTTGTGAAATCCTAAATGGTAACAGGGCGGACTTTGGTGAATCCTGGCCAAGGTACTTGCCTCCAATTCCTCATTTGTAAAATGGAGTTCTTCATGGAACTCAGCTCATAGTGTCATCATTTACATGAGTTAGAATGTACTTGCCACATAATAAGAGGGTGCTGTTTGGGATTCTCTCTTGTTTGAACACTCAGTCTGCTGGAGTTGAGGTAGAGGGCAGTTGATTTTCTCTCCCTACAGAGCTTTCCTGCTTCTCTGTCTTTGGAAATGTTCCGGATTATGTGTAGATTACAGAGCCTGTGTGCAAATGTCCCCAGGGGTCATCTAAACTTGATTGTAAGTACCCTGGTAGTAAAGTGAATCTTGAGCTTAAATGAAAAGTGTAATATTCAGCTCTGTTCACTGTTTAAAGAGTTCCTTTAAAGAGCTTAATAAAGAGGATAAGCAGTATTCTAGGGTATTAAACACATCTTCCAATGCAATATTTTAACGAGGTAAGTATAATACAGCCAGTCTTTGGATTAATCTTTCCTTAAGCTACCCATGAGCTCAAGATGCAGAGAAAAATATCTTTGGAAAATTGTAAGGACTTTTATTAAACCTACATGTCAACTGAAAAAACAAAAAACAAAAAACATGTGCTTGATGTCTGACCTCAGTCAGGACTGGCTTGGTCTCTCCGTAAAATCCCAAAGCAAAAATGACACCACACAGGGAATTGACAAGATCACTTCTTTGTGTGTCCCTTTCCAGGTGCTGAAGCAGCAATCTCTGGCTGAGTTTCTCCCTGGGGCTGGTTGGAGGGCTGAGACAGTGGTGCCCACTCAGGTTGTTCCCTGTGCTGGTGACCGAGAGCCTCGCTGTGGAAGGCTGCATGGCGTAGTCGCAATATAAAGACTGTCTTTCCTCTGAGAGCTCACAGTTTATTTTTGACAACCGGTACCAAGACCTGGTGGTGTTTGCCTGCATCAGAGTGTGGGCAGCTAGGAAGCAGGCGTGCGGCTGCAGAGCATGGGCGCCGTCTGTCTGATGTTAGTCATTAGGAAGTGGCTGCTGCCTCCTTTGGCAGTATTTTTCTAACTGGGCCATTTTAAGGTGACTGTCCTTATGTATACCATTTATTTTTGAGCTCTGAAGCTTAGTTTTGTCCTTTGCGTTAAAAAAAATTACAGCACCTTGTGATTTTTCATTTTCAAAATCTTAAGGACTTGTCCACACATCTCTGAAATGAGAAAGGGTGAAGATGGAGGGAGAGGAATGGGAAAGGAGAGAGAAGCAGCTATTGTCTACTTGTGCTCCTTTATCTTGGACATTGCGAAACAGGCATATGGATTCAGTGGACTTCAAAGGCCAGAGGGAGTAGATGATTTCTGCAGGACTTCACTTGATAAGTGTGTGGATGGTCTGAGTGCACCCCAAGTAACTTCTCCACATTTTGCTGATTGATTGCTTTGGTTTTAGCATTGCCTTTCATTAAGAGTCCCTTTTAAAGCTAAACCCTTTTGAGAAGTCTAACTATAAAGTTTGAAATGCTTGATAAGAATGAAATTCTCAGGTGGTGACTCCCAAACTAGCAGATCATCCTAAGGCCCTGGATACTTGTCAAGCAGAAAAATTTTAAGGTCTCCTCCCAGACCTGGGGAGAATCAGAATATGTAAGGAGGTGAACCTGCATCTGTATGTATGAAAAAGCTTCTTAGGCATGTGAAGGGAATTTCTTACAGACTCCCAGACATGGAAGCTTTGTCTTCCTAGGAAGAAAGGAAGCAGGCTTGGATGTATCCTTTGGGAGAATGGAGAGCCTAGCAAGAGTGAGTTTAGGGGGTAATTTTTAAAAAGCCAGTGAAGAGGCGCTGCCTGGTGAAGCAGCGGTTAGATCAATTGCCTTCAAAGGAGCAGGCCACATACCTCTGGATTCAAGTCCCAAGCCCAGGCATGGGGGATGGGGTGGGAGCAACCAGTGTGAACAACTAAATAAAAAATTAAGATGCTTCTTCTTACTCTCTCTCTCTCTCTTCCTACCTGTCTACTCACTTTCATCCTTGCCTTCACCTTTCCTTAAAAAAAGCCACTGGAGGGCTCACAGTTTCCCCTTCACCCTTTGCTTTAAGTGAGCTGTATCAGTAAGGAATGTGCCTTTATCAAAAGCCGTCTTTATTACTACAATCTCATAAAAACCAATATGGAAGTCCTTGTTTTCCCTCTGGCACTTCAGATACTGATGTCAGTCAACATCAGTTGATAGTGAGTCTCTGGCCTTGATATTTTACTAGTTTTAATAAGCAGTTTATATCAAAGCAGAGACAGCTTAATGAAGAAATTAAAAAGAACATACAATTATTTAAGTCAGTAGCTTATGGAAATCTTCTTAATCAAGCATCATCATTTTGGTTTCTGCTCCTTTCTTCCTTTAATTTCCTTTTCCTTTTCCTTTTCCTTTTTAAAGGAAAGATGCAAGTAGGAAGGAAGGCAACTAGGCAGGTAAGAAGAGAGAGGAGGAAGAAACAGTTATTTATTTTATTTTGTTGCTCATCTCGGTTGTTCCCCCACTCCCTTTTATGAACCTGGGTCCTTGAGATGTATGGGGACTATGCCAGAGGCAGCAGACTTAACTGTTAACCCATCTGGGCATGCCCAGTAATGCATTTTTGAGAACTCACTTTGGCAGTACACATGAATACTAGGCTAAGTCTAAGTATAAAATATATACTCTTCAAAGGGCCTTTTCAGTCTTAATTTCATATGAATGTCATAGGCGCTCAGGAAGTAAAACCTAAGAATGATCATGTATAAAATATGACTTTGTTTCATATTTTCTTCCTTATATTAAATAAAAGTTAATGTAAGGACACATGCTTATCAGCCCTACCCAACAATAAAGTCTGTTGAAATCAAACAAATTGACTAAAATTTTCTCTTTAGAAATTTTAATGTAGGGCTTTATGATTATCCAGAAAAAAATTCTAAAAAAATTAAGATAGGGAATTTCCTTGGAAGATTTTTGGCAAAGAGAGAAGCATTTGTAGATAAACCAAAAATGTAGAACAAAGATGCATTTATGTATTCATCCATCCCATCCACTTTCCATCTATCTATCCATATCTATCAGGGAGTGTATGTGATACCAGGGAAGAAAAGATGAATAAACTCAGCATGTATTCAAAGAGATGACTATTTAAGCTCAGAGAGACATGTATAAAGAGGTGATGGCAATTATATATGCCCATGTTAATGCCATTGTAAAAATGTATTTTCAAATAAAATAGACATGTAAGTTGTCTTCAAAAGATAAAGCATCTGAAATTGAAATATTATTGTTTACATTCCAGATGCAGAATTTACTATGTAGGTGATATCGATGATGTTACTTGACCACACTGAAAAGTTTAAAAAACTGTAAGTACTGAAAGAAACAATGATTGTACCTTATCCAAAAGAATCCACTGGAAATTCATTCAAATGAAGAGTTCACTTACGTTGCTGCATACACAAAAGGCATTTAAAGGCCAAGCATTTCATATATACCCTTCTGTGAGGAGCTCCATCGTTTATCCTAAATGTCCATGCACATTCTTGCTGAATTTGCCAAAATTGCAAGGCCCTAACCTGACCAGTTTTTATTCTAGTTAATGCTCAGGCTTGTGTTATGAGCAACTACTTGGAGGAAAGAGATAACATCTCCACCCAGGCAAAGAGCGGGCTTGCTTCTGTTCACCACTCAAGTGGAGAAATTGAAACCTCAGTGTTCTTCTCCTGTGCACTCGCTGTGTGCAGCACATCTCTGATGTGCTTCATTCCCATAGGGTGACGGGAGTCCACATGTGGATACTCTGAGCACTGCTTTTGCTGTTAATAATAAAGATCTTTTTGCTTTTTTTTTTCCCTTTCTTTCCTTTTTTTTATAGAGGAAGGAAGGAAGGAAGAAAAGGAAAGAAAGGAGCATTTGTATTTACTTATTTGTTTTTTATTTTGGCTCCCCCACCCCTCAGACCTGGGTCTTGAACCTAGGCCCTCGGCCCATATCTCAAGGTCCACTGTCTCAGCTGCCTGAGTTGCCTGCGCCACAAGGGTAAACCCTTAAGCTTTGTTATTTTGTTTTGTTTTTTTGACACCACACATGAAACAGTAGCAGGCTGGCATATTGTAATTAGTGTAAAACCTCAGACCCTGGATGGTTCTTGACAATAATTGCAATAGATATTTAATATCATAATAAAAGAGATCTTACTATCAGCACTAATAAAAAATATTGCATTTAGGAGTAATTTATAGAAAGAATGCTTTTGACCTGTAGAAAGAAAAATGTAATACTTTCTTAAAATTTGAAAAAAGAGGATGAGGCATGCCCTGGTGGACTGAGTGGTGTAGTACACCTTGGGCACAATCCATATACGTCCCAAGGGCCTGGGCTGAAGACCCTGGTACTGGGGAGGAAGAACGCAAACAGCTAAATAAAATAATAAAGTGCTCCTCCTCCTCCTCCTCTCTTTTCCTGCCTGTCTGCACCTTTTCTTTAAAAAAAAAAAAAAAAAAAGAAAGAAAAAAGGAGATGAGCAAATAGAAAACAATGCCATATGGCATGGGAATATTACATACTTATGAAGAATTATTCTCCTTAACTATTGTTATAGACAGCTTCAACCAAAATCTAAATAGGCTACTAGGAAACATTACTTATTCTAAAGTTATTGTGGGAGAATCAACAAAATTTTAGAAAAGAGAAGAGAGCGTCAGAGAGGCGAAGAGCTTGAAGGTGGCAGTAAGTAGAGTGTATAATAATGTGGCTTCATCATTAGGGTGTCTGAGTTTGAGCCATGTCTTTATCATTTAAAACTGTGCTACTTGGCTAAGGCACTTGACTTCCCTAAGTCTCCGCTTTCTCATGTGTGTAATTGGGCTTGTAACAGCAACTATTTTGTAAGGCTGTTGTGTGGATTAAAGCACTTAGCAACATGCTTGGAACTTGCCTGGCATGCAACAAATGTTGGCTATTATTAGTTTTAACTGATATCAAGTGTATCACAGAGCTACTTGGAACTAATGCAAGAGTTCAGAGAAATGAATCAGAATCTACATTTCTGATCCACCCATCTACCTATAGACAAAATTTAATTTATAACAAAGGAAATATCACAGAGAACTAGAGCGAGAACACACAGTACACACATTCGCAGACATATACACACATAGATATATACACGTATATATGTGTATATATGCGTATTCAATGCATCACTAACTCCCAAGCTTTTGAACTTGATACTTTATGCGTTTATAAACACAGCATATAAATATATAAATATGTTAAATATGCTTATATATCAAATATTTTTATATAGAAATATGTTTCTACTTACCTTCTCATTCACCTGTGATACTCCCTTTCTTGTAAATGTTTATATGTATATACTATATATGTAGATTGTACATATACATATAGAAATGTGCCTAATACTAAATGTATATATAAAAATGTCTGTGTGTCTCTATACTGTACATACATTTATAATAAAGGAAATGCCATAGATGAAAAGAGAATGGAAACACAAGTTTATAATAGATATGCGTCTATATATAGTGTGTTTATACATACACACACGTACATATAAGTTATCAGAAGGTTGTCAATCAGTGCCGCATTCAATGAATTCAATGCCCCCTTTCCCCACAGACTAATGAGTCAAAAGAGAATCCCTTAGAGCGCACTAAATCTTATTTGATATGTAATCCCACTCACCAGGAAATACTTATGCAAAATTCCCGTTGAATAAGCTCCTCTTTCCTGTTTCTTTGACCTGCTAAAATCAAATACATGCTCTGGTGCAAAGGTTAATCACATCCATTTAAGGGGAAAATCCTCTAAAATCTGATTGCCAAATATTAGGGGAAAGTTGTAAATATGTAGTAAGTTCTGAATTAAATGTAAGGCTATTTTAATTATAAAAGCATTAATGACAGCAGGAAATGTAATGAAATAGTGGACCATGAAATCAGTGTTATCATTTCAATACATAACAGAATATGACAAACTCTATAAGATTCCTGTTCTCTTTCATGTCCATTACAATTTCTTTCTATTAGTTTCTACAAATAGAAAATTACATATAAAATTGAGTTTAACCAAATCTCTGTTAAAATCAGACAATCTGATTTGGTATTATATAACCACACTGAAATTTCATTTAATTTAAAAAGGGCTTCTTCTGGTGCCTTGAATACTAACTACTTTTCTAACAACATGTATGTAGTTCTGAGTTTAACACGGGAGTAATCCTTGTGCTGAACAATAGATCAAGATTTTGAACAAAAAGAATGAAGATGGATAGAAATGGAGAGCTTGACTCAGACTCCTGTAAAAGAGATTTCAAAAGCATGTCTTGAAATGGCTGGAAAATATTGACTCTTGCTTATCAACTTACCAAAGAATTCTTTCTGAGAAAAAGTTAAAGATTCAGATGTCAGGCCTGACTGTCTCCAAACACAGCCTATCTGAGCCTCCCCAATGGTCTCTACAAAGAATAAAAAGCCTTAGAAAACAGGTCTTAAGTGCTTTAACTGCACTGACTGATTGTTATTACAGTGGTCTATTGTAAATTTAAATTATTTGAGGCCTTCCTAATCTTTCACACAGATGAGAAGAGTTTCAAAATTAAATATTTTAGCAGTGAGTAAGTTTGTTTATTTTACAGAAGGAGCTAATGCAGAAGTCAGGAGAGCAGTGACCGTTGGGGGAAGAGTATTGACTCAAGGAAAGATGAGACAACTCTGTGGTAGTGATAGCATATGGCCATGACTTGGGTGTTTATTATCATGTGCAGTTTGTGAAAGCTAAATGGCATATTATTATAATATGTACACTTTTCTATATGCATCTACTTTACAAAGATTTTTATTAGAAAGTAATTGCCTTAACAGTCTCTGACGAATCCAGTTGCCTGAAATAATGCAAAAATCACTCAAGTTAAAATTTCTAGGTTATCATTTAGTGGAAATTTCTAGGCTTGGCTTTATCTTATACATCATAAAGATAAGACTAGAAGCAAATAATAGTATCCGTATCTCCTTTGAATCTAGCTAGCCCATTGTGACTTGTCCAATCCTATCCCCTAAAATACACCCGATGAAAATATCTCTCACCAAGCAACCCTACTAAATCCTAAAATGTATGCCCTAAAATGAATCCCTAAGCCATTGATCTTGTTTTGATTTGTTTTTAAGTTTGCAAGTCTCTGCCAGCACCAAAACTGTATTGAATCCCAGCAACGGATAGCAAATTACTCAACAGGTAGGCAAATTGTCCTTCTGAGAAGTGAAGGGATGAAAACAGGTCACCCCGAGTCTCAGAATTGATCTCCTGTAGATACCCACCTCTGAAGTGAAGGTCTTTTTGAGCTGAGAACTGCCCTGGAGACAAAGGAGAAGCTCCTGTCTTTCTCATATCCCTTTTGTCCTTCCCTCAATTGAAGAAATCATTGCCATCCCTCAGCCTCTACCCTTCTCCTAATCAAGAAGTGATCATTGTTCTCTTATCCTCTAGAATAATATAGTTTGAGGAGGTCTTAATCCAGAAGTTAGTTTTCTTGTTAAACTGTCCTCTCTATCACAGAAAACTACCTTTACTTTCATAGTAAAGCTGAGTCGTCCCTCCTTTCAAGGTGAAGAACTCCTCTCTCCTGGACACCCCAGGTTCCCTTTCTGATGCTTCACCAGAGCATGTAAGTCTTTGGTCTGCCCCAGTTGTCTCAGAAGCTACCACCATGTAAATGATTCACATGTATGTTATTAATTTTGGACTTTTCTCTTTATCATTGTTGTCTAAAGTGTGTTTGTTCATCTGGCATGTGAAGAAGCTCAGATGGCATATTTCCATCACCTTGACAGTGTCTAGAAACATACCTTGTTCCAGCCTTTAAAAATTTCCCCACCCAGTCAATCCTCTTCTGCTCTCTGGTTAACTCTGCCCTCAGTCGTAGTATGGCAGACCGATTCTGGATTTTTAAAGAGATGACTGCAAAGACAGGCTAGAAAGCAATGCAGAGTTAATAAAAATAACACAAAGCCAGAATGAGAATTTATTGATTTCAGCCCCGGCTTTACTTTTCAATAGTTGTATGACCTTGTACAATCATTTTGTAAAATAGAGAGTCACATATCTGCCTTCATGAGTTTATTCCAAGATAATGTATGTGAATGTATTTTATAAGCTATAAACAGCAGTGCATGAGTTGTTATAGTAAAGCAGGTTGTTTATTGTGAGCTATGTGTTTATGCTTGGGGGCATGGAGCTACTATCACTTTGAAAATATTTTTGGCTCTTTTCCTATAAAGAGGTATTCACAGCTATATCTAAGGCACAGGAGGGCAGAATTGTTTTTGTTTGACTTCTATCCACTTCACTAAGCATCTATCGGAGGCAGCATGACTAAGCTGAGCTCGAAACGCAGATGCCAAATTACAGCATCAGCCCTGTGGGACAGGACAGTCCTCTTCTCTTCTTCCAGAGGACTGCCTGGAAATATTCTGAGTCTGTCCCCAATTTGCTGGGTTGAGAGCTTCCCACATAAACAACCAAAGATGGATGTGACAGCAGCATGATGTAGGTCCCTTGAGACGTCTTGGAAAAAGTCTGTACGGAAAACATTAAATGAGCTTAAAATCTTAAGCCCCAATGATAATGAACAAAGAGGTCAGTGGGGCTCTATTAAGAAGCCAATGGAGGGAGAAAGTAACTTCCTGGGATTCGCTGATAGATTGAAACCATTCGTTCAGAGGTGGAACAAGAAGCTGTTTCCTTGTAGGAAACTGTTAGATAACCTTGGACTGTCTCCTGTGGATCCCGGGGACCCCATCCCCATTTAATTCAACCAATGTTTTAAAACATATTCCAATTCGACTCTGTTGGAATTCTGAAACTTGCCTCAAAGGGTTTGTAAGGTTATGTAGCCCAGAGGGAGTTGGAAACTAAATTGAATTCTTTAGCTTCACAATTTCTTACCCAGCTGGAGCTTATACATTACATTATTTACTGCACTTCGGAGTAGTAGACTCTTTCTTGTTCTTAAGTCCCAGATAAGCCATAACTAATACTTAAAGAATTACAAATGCAGAGAATAGACAGCTTAAAATAAACATAAAGATGTTTGCAATTCTCATGGAAAATAACAACTCTCTATTCCAAGGAATACAGGCCATAAATATGCCCGTAGACCAGAGTTCTAAATCTTTTTCAGGGAAAGCCGGGTGGTTAAGCAAGTTAATTATATTGTTGTCCTAAGGGCTGAAAGGCTGGTCATGTAATGCTTTCAAATGCTTTCTGCAATTCTCTGTATTAGGAGAGTGGCACTCTCATCAAAGTAGCAATCAAGTCGTTCCTTCTACATGCTTCCAGAAGCTGCAGCTCTCTAGCCATAACCTGGTGCAATTCAAAGAGACAGAAAATGGGGGGACAGATGGAAGCCTAGAAATGAGGACCTTGCAGTCAACTCCCCCAGCCCCTACACAAGAGGGACTAGGGCCTTTTTAGGAAGAGGGTCTGCAGTATATAAGCAAAGATTCAGAACAAGTTGTCAGCAGTTGGATTAGTGTGAGGTGCAGCTTTTACAGGGCCTGGGTAGAGCATGAAGAATTCTCTGGGCTGTGATTTTTGGCAGCCAATCACTTTCTTCGTTGGACGAATACTGGTGTATAATGTTTCAGCTTGCATCCCTTGTGTGAAATATTGGCTTAGCTGAGCTGCCTCTTTAAAAGTACAAATCTCCAGAGAGGCCCCTGGTAAAGCCACTTCATACCTTATTGTGAATGAATCTGGAAAGGTATGGCCATGGGGAGGGAGCAAAAAGGGAAAGTCGGGGATGCCAAAAATCTAACTATAAATATATGCAGGAGGAGGAGGCTGGCCAGTATCTGGCAGAGGACAGGCTACTTCTTGCTTTGCTTGCAGGGTCCCTGGGAAGTGCCCAGTCAGTCAGGGGTTGATGGCCAGTGCTGAGCACCTGCTTAAGGAGACAGGGGCCTTTCTCCCATACTCCAGTTCTCTCAAGTTTCTTACTCTCACTATCCCCACTCATTTTATGCACCCTTCCCAACCCCTCCTGAATTTGTTTCTCAGACCCTTCTGAAGTTCACTGTGTTGCCAGTTTGGTTTTGAGATAGTTCTGCTAAACCCACTATGTGTGCTCCCTCCCACTCGGTCACTCAGGGAGGCAGCTGGTGGGCCGGTGGGCACGACAGTGTAAGGGCTTGGGCAGCATGTCCTCAGGAGAGACAGGGAGTGGACAATGTGTAGAGAGGAGATTTGGTTAGAGGGCAGTTGCAGGAACATTCTGGAACAAAGGACACTTCCCTCTTGGAGGATCGCACAGAAGGAAGGGAAATGGATGATAGCTGAGGGACCATAAATAATGTTAAGGAAAGTTTGTCCTCCCTCTTTCCTAAAAATGGAATAGGAAGAAGGGAGGAATTTGACTTGATTGGGGCTGGGAAAAACAGGAACAAAAAAAAAACATTTTGAAGTATAATGTCCCTAATGTTACTGTTCCCCTTTTCTTTGAATTAAATTGAATACAAAACTCTCATAAAAGCTAAGCTTATCTGGTTAAACGGGTGGTAGGCGGCCAGGAATCTGCTCCAATTTCTCCCCCGCTGGCAAAGGCTCTCCTGAGGAATTTCGGGTTTTTCTGAAACACAAATTAGAAATCCCTAGCACAGTGTTTACTCAGCACTTTCACATATTCTATCCCATCTGATCCTAACAAGAGCCTCTACATTATCATATCACAGATGAGGAGACCTGGCCAACGGAGCTGGAGAAAGAGACTCATTCACGAGGCTTCACAGGGACCCCCACTTAGGAGTTTTGGCCAGAAAGAAACGACCTCTAGCCAGTGCCATGACTGCCTCTAGGAGCTGCCTCCAGACCTGTAAGAACCTGAGTCTCTGCCTTCTGGAACTTCTGTGAATAGGTCATACAGGTATAGCTAACTACATGTGAGAGTTGTTCAACTTCTCACACACAAAGCTGGAATCTTGAACTGTTGCTACTATGGATGGGCAGAGAACTAAGGAGGTGACAGAGGTCACCTTTGTTGAGGTGACCCTGAAGTGTCTGACTACTCTTCTCTCTCCCCCTGCACTGTGCTCCAGAAATGGACCACAGCTTGGGGCTGGGACACAGAAGTCAGTCAGAAGTCTGAGAGAAGGCCTTAGTGAAACAATTAGAAGTTGAGGGGGCAGAAAAGCAAGCTGATGCTTTTAAACTAATTGAGGAAAGAGGCAGATGTGCAATGGGAATGCTGGCTTGAAATTACTAAAGTCAGAATACAAATAAGGGCACACCCTGGTGGCTCAGGTGTTAGGCTGGCAGGTGGGGTGTAATCCATGATAAAGCCCAAGGACCTGGGTTTGTGACAAGGGATGAGAGTGGGTGTAGGAGTGTGGAGGGGGCAACCAAAATAATTCAGTCAACAAAAAAGCTGCTTCTTCCTCTTTCTTCCTTCCTGCCTGCCTACTTGCCTCCATTCCTGTCTGCCACATTCCTCTTTGAAAACAAAACAAAACAAAAACAGGAAAATAAATAAGACAACACCTGTCTTATTTAATTCCAGGAGCCATTCAAAAGGAGGTGCATGTTCTAACTCCATCACTCACTCTGGGCAGACTCCTGAGGCCAGTCTCACATGGAACAGGGGTGTGTTGAAATATGCTTTTGAGCTCACCCCTCTGTATGGCTCAGGCAACTAAAACACAGGCTACCAGAGCTGTGGACCTGGGCTGGCATAAAAAACAGGGTGCTACAAAAAATAGAGTTTGTTTATGAGGATGGTCCACAGCCCTTGCTCCCATCTTTTGTTAGAAGCATCCTCTCCCTCTCTCCCTTCCTTCCTCCTGCCTTAATCTTCCTGCAGAATTTGCTCTTTGTTGGTTTCACTGGCCCCAGGACTGCTGCCCTCCCCTCTCCTTGAATTTACCTTCCCACCTCCCATTTAGTCCACCCACAACTTTCTTTTCCTTATATGCCTCTGCCTTTCTCTGTCTGTCCACTTCTCTCCCCAAAGATGAACTGAACAAGAGAGAGAGAGAGAGAGAGAGAGAGAGAGAGAGAGAGAGAGAGAGAGAGAGAGAGAGAAGAACAGACAGGGAACCCCAGAGCCCCAGTACCTATTCTGAGGATGCTGTTCTTCCTTTCAAAACTTTTTCATTTTCTTTTTTGCCTGTCTTGATATGTTGTTGTTTTTTTTTTAATTCCAAAAGGAAAACATGGTTTCACTGCATAACAAAATGGACTGTGTGGAAGAGCAAGTGTGGCAGAAAGTGGCTTGGCAGGAGCAGGGACAGCCCTCAGGCAAGAGTAGGAATCTCCCTGACTCCCTAGATCTGCTGTCACAAACACCCCTAACCAGTCACCCCAATAATCAGTGGATGGCATGAATGAGGCAGGGAACACACGGCCACTAAGCATAGGAAAGAAGGGAGGGAGGGAAGGAGGGAAGAAGGAAGGAAGGAAGGAAGGAAGGAAGGATAATTATTTTTCTATATTTATTTGTTTATTTTGGTTTTTCACTCTGAGTCACATGATCTGCAGGCCAGCATCTCAGCTGCCTGAGCCACAGGGCACCCCCAGCAGAGCAACAATTCTGTGGGCTCTGTCTGTTCTTGTGGACTCTGGACTCCTGCCGCACTTGCCTAGCCATTTCTAGAGGCACTTGAGATCTTAAGCAATTTCTGGGGGTGTGGCCTTTTACTATCTACATTGTCCCAGTTTTACTTTTCTTTCTGCTCCCTGCTTCCCTGATTTCCTACGAAGCACGTATGTTTGCGGTAGAGAAGCACTGGATGGTAATACACATTTGTTGAGTCAAGAAGCTAATCTTAATAGCAGAAAACCATCACCATCACCCTTGGCCTCCCTCCCTAGTGTGCTCACCTAAACCAAAGCAGCGTGTTGGTGAATTGCAGTCCTGTTATTCCTTTGCATTTTTTTCATCTCTCCTTTTCTGTCACTTACAAGAGAATCATGTTCCAGCACTTTTCCACTCTACCTGCAAGCTACTTTTTGACATTTTTCCCTCCTTTCAGTTTCTTGGGTCCCTGGTCAGCTCAGGTTCCGGTTCTTTTGAAAGATGCCATTCTGATTCTTTCCTGTTTCCATTCATCCACCATATTCCAGATCATTTCCCCAAATCTCATTTGGGAATATGACTGTTATCATATTTCTCCATGGCCTAAATATTGCTGCTGACTCCCCACTGTTTACATAATGTCGACCCCTCTAATTGAGACAGACGAGAAGTATGACAGCAGTACCTTCTTGTCCCCAATACTCATCCAGCTGTGACTGACCCACGCCCTTACTTCAAATCTCAAACACCTTATTATAATTAAATTACATACAATAAATATTTTGCATACTAGCCCCTAGAGGAATTACTGCACAACCCAGTTCTCTAAAGATGTATGAACAATTAAAGTATGCAAACTCTCTGGACAGAAAATAAAAGAGGAGGCTTATTGGGTAACACATGCATTTTGAGCCCCTTAGGTATTTTCCGGACCCACCAAGAAGGAGACAGATTGCCCTCCCTCCAAAACTGCTGACCACCAGCTCATCACTTGCTGATCTTATCGCCCCTATTAATTTATAAACCCTGGCGCCCAGATGCAAGGCATGAAGCAAAGTGAGAACCTACCCTCCATACAAAAATAAATTCTCTCTCTCTGTCTCTCCTTCCCTCCCTCCATCTCTCTCCCTCTCCTTTTCCCTCTTTCCCTCTCCAATATCAGATCTCTATAATAAAGCCTTGTCTGAGTAATGTTTTGGACTCAGTGCCATTTCTATTTGCTTAGGGGTCCAAGAACCCTGGAGAGGCTACCAGACCCTTGCGTGTGGTAACATAATTCCTGAATCCATTACACCCTCTCAGCTCTCATTGTATACCAGCCTTGTTCTTTCTGTTTGCTTGTTTTGTTTTTTCATTTTGTTTTTAAGTTTATTTCATATTGGTTTTTGGATTTTTTTGGCTTCTTTTTTATCAGCCCTGTTCTCACCATAAACGAGTCCACTAACTCCCTCCCTAGTCCTTGAATTTGCTGTAGAATTGCCAGCTTTTGTGCTCAGGTCAAACTAGTTCCTTTTCTTGAAATATATTTTCCCATAGCTTGTATAAACCCAACTGAACTTCCAAAGCAGAGCTTGTTAACCAAAAATTCAGGATGTCATTAAAAAGGCAAAGTGTGTTTACTTGGGATCAAAGAATTCTAATTTGGGATCCATAGATTGAGAGAGAACCCTGAAACATGCCCCAAGGATGGACACAATATGGAGTTTTTTTGCAGGAGGGCAAGAAGATGAGGAGGTAAGCCATTTAAAAGTTCATTAGTGTTAACAAGCTTGAACTATTCTTGGCTATACACAGTTGGTTACTGATTCTCTCCTCTGTAAAAAGTCTGGAATCATTAGCCCTCATGATCTGGATGACCGCTCAAGCAATTGTTTGCTTGATAGTTTCTTTTTAAAAAATTTCCTTTGACCCAGTCCAAGGGTCTTTGGCCCAGTTCTAACAAGACAACACAGCAACTTCACACTTGGGGTCTCTCTGGCCCCTTTTAAAAAATGGCTCCATTTATGTTATTCTTCCATAACGCAAATGCTGTCTTTTCTTCTGTCAGCCAGGCAGGATGCAGCAACCCCTAACTGTCCCCATGGCACTTTGCTCATATATATACATCTCTTGGCACACACCCACCATTTTCCCGGTATTGCATTATTGGCTACCATTTTTTTCCTTCTAGCCTGTGAGCTTTCAGGGTTAAAGAATGGGTTTGTTATAGTTGTTTCGTTGAAATATCTGTAGCACAGATACTGGCATCCAGTAGACAACAAATAAGATATGACTCAGGCTGATATCAGAGGCTGGGGAGGCGCCTTTTCAAAGGCTGAGCAAGCATGGAACCTCGGCCCAAGTCCCCAGGTTCTAATCCCTCGAGAGAAAGAATTCAAGGAGAGCTCAAGATGCGAGAATAGGAATTTCATTGGAAAAGGAAAGCACACACTCAGGCGTGGGTGTGGGCATGCGCGGGAATGAGTCCACACACGTGACTTCAGGGAGGCGTTACTCTCAAAACCCAAGCTTCCAAAATGGTGCATGAATTCTGTGAGGAAAAGTAAGAGTATCAAAAAGGACTTATTGGTAAGGCAAGAGAAAGTGCCCGTGTGAGAAGTACGTGTGAGCATGTTCCAAGCTAGGGAGAGAGAGATGAGTGCCCGACACCGGTCATTTTAAGGAATTGCTGGGGAGTGATGACGCCAGACTCACTCATTTTCATGAGATTCCTGTGACAAGGGTGGGACTTCCTTCTTCAAGGAGACCGTGCATTTGAATCCTTTATGGTTTTATGTGCACTTGTCATGCACCCAGAGGGGAAGGGTGGTTTTTCAACCTATTTCGGTGGTGGTTCGCTTTTCAGCGGCTGGTTCCCTTTCCTGCAGCGGGCTAAGCTGTTGCAGGACTTTGATGGTGAGGTCCTGCTAGGGTGATATGTGCAACCCTGAAATTACCTAGTTACTCCTGCGGCTGTTGCACATCATGGGCTGCCCGTTGGGATAACTAGTCCAGAGGGAAAGCTCTGTTCATATCAAGCGAGTGTAAGGGGATATTCAAATTGGACTCTTCCTGCGCTTGGGTTTTGTCTGGGGCCTCAGACCTGAGAACAGTGTGTTCCAGGTATCTTCAGATTTGAAGGAAGATGGTAGGCCATATAGGAAGAATTTGCAAAGGGAGAAATAAAACCTAATTCTGTCAGCAATCTCTAGACTATGAAAAATGAGCAAGTCATTAACTGAAGTGGTCTCTAAACCAGTCTCCCCAATTTTATCTCGTATTCTCAACAGAGCTGCCTCAGTGATTCTAGTCAGTCATCCCTCTTGGTCCCCTGAGAAACCACCATTGAGAGTAGAAGACTAAATCCTTGCACTGACTTTTGAGGCTCAACAAATGTGTCCAATCATTTACCTCAGGAACTTCATCTACTGCTTCGACTCCCCTTATTCTCCCCACTCCTAGTGATTCCTCAAATATGTAGGCACACTTCTGCCTCAGGGCCTTCTCAGTGGCTTTTCTTGATTAACTACTCACCTCCTTCATGTCTTTGCAAAAGAATCACTTTCTTATGAAGTCTACTCCACCATCCTATTGAAAAGTGCAAACAATAAATACTGGTGTTCCTAGTTCCTCAGATCCTGGTTTGTATTTTCTTTGTCCACAGCAGTAACACACTACAAAGTTGAATTATTCATGACTTGATGGTTTATTGTTTATCTCTGAGTGGGGATGTTTATCTTTTCTGTTCACGGGGCACCCATTCTACTGATGAAGCATAGAATGTACTTATTTTCTGCAATAGTAATTAGCTAAGTAAAATTTCAAGGGAAGAAAGATAGCTCATCAAACTTACTTCCCATAACAACCATATTTTTGCCTGGATTCGACTCCTACTCACATGTCAGCTCCTGAATTATTTAAAATGGCCCTTTCACTAAAATAAATTATTGTTTATTAGGATTTTAAAGAAGTTATTCAGAATACCTCTGTCATAAAAGTGGTTTCTTTTGAGATGTAATAATAAAAGATTTTCTGTCTAGTTTTCCTCTTGCTCTATCTTGTTTGTCTTTTCAGTGTCTTACTTCATTTCTTTCCCGAGTGGAGGAGAAAATTCGTGTGTGTGTGTGTGTGTATTTAATTGGTATATAATTGAAATACATTATATTAATTTCAACATAATGTGTACAATATAATGTGCATTTTATCTTAATAGAAACAAGAAATCGAGTGAACTGACATAGGTAAAAAAACCAATGGAGAAATGTGTAGACACAGGAAGATAGTTTGAAAAGTCTTGTTGACAAAGCCAGTCTTGAATGCCAGGCTCATTAAAATGGAGGATGATTTCACCATGTAGTCAAACCTCAAAATCCCAGGTGGAAGCACACAAGTCCTCAAGCCCCTTCATAAATCTGAGGTATATGGTGAAAGGGACCATAGGACTACAAGCGAGAGCACTGGGTCACATCTTGAGGCATTCTCTAACTCTTGTGTAGGTATTGGCTTACTAGTTCGTCTCTAAAGTGAACATAATGATATACAAGTGATCCTATTTCAGAGTTATGGAAAGATAAGTGAGAAAATAATTAGGAAGGTACTTTGCTAAGTGCTCTACAAATATTGGAATCACTTATTCCAGGATTAAGGGGATTTGTTTATTAGCTAACAAAACAAAGATACTGGATTCATTTGAATATCCATGAAAAAATTCAGTATTATTCCATTTCCTCACACCAGGTAAACAAATCTTTTTATTCTGATGTGTCTGTATATATCAGCTGGGGAATCCAGTCCTCAGCTGGGTTCCTCCTTCCCACCAAGATTAAGAAACATCACATTGGCAGCTGGAGAAATACAGACATATGAGCAAGAGAAAGAACTTTAGACTTCTTAAATGTCTTCATCTCCGGCCCTTTCCAGATCAGCAGTTTTTCTTATCACCGTATTGCTCAGTCAGTTTCACCAGCATGAATTCTGAAAACCCCTTTATTCTTGAAAAGCTCTATAATTGTACCCCGAAAGTTCACCATTATTCTATTTCTTCGCACTAGGCAATAATTTCTGCTCAATCCCTTTGAGTCGGTACACAGAAGTAGGGGGAAAATGATGTCAGGAGATCCAAATATCCTGGGAGAGGAAGAATCGCTGGCTATGTAGAAGAAAAGAAATCACTTAACGAGGAAATGAAAAGACACTGAGATCAGCTGTATCCTCTTTGAAGTTTATCATGACCATCTTGCAAAACAACAATTCCTTTGCCCCAACCCTGACTCTTCTGAGTATGGTGAAAAACTGAGCAGAGGGAACTTCAGTACAAACGTGAGTTCTTACATTTCTCTAAGTATCTTACTTGTAAATTGAAGGCTAAACATAATTTTCAAAATGGAGATCAGTTTTGTCCTTAGAGTATTTTGGTTTCTATGAAATGCCACCCCACCCAGTCACCAATGCTCATTCCTGCCAGTGTTTTCAGGGCCATTTTTTTCTCCCATATTTGTCACTAAGGAACATTGGGCTAGATAAGTAGGCAGGAGAAAGATAAACATAAGATCTCATTCATAGGTGGCATATAGAGAAATTAAACAAATACATGAAATAAATCAAAGAAACACATACTTTCAGCCTATAGATGTCATGAGGGACAGCATAGGAAGAAGGGGGCACATTGAAAATAATGAAGTAGGTTTAAGCAAAGGATAAACAGAAGATTCATTAACTGCCCAAGCTTCAGGCATGCTAAAAATAAACCAACACCAACAAAATATGCCAGCATCCTCCTGGAAGGCCAGCACCACGCTGGCCCCGGGTGTACTGGGAATGGGCTTACAGACCTCTAACTACTGCCCAGTAACTCCCACCAATAGAGAAATTTCACTCCCCAGGTATAAAAAGCATTCCTTTAGCTAATATGTTTTTTGCTGCTCTTATCTTCTCACAAAGAGTTTTGTCTCTCTGTGCTTCTCCTAATAAGCTTGCCATGTGCATCTCTCCTTAAATCCTTTCCTGGACAGACTCCATACCTCAGAACACATGTCCTGCATCCACCTCAACAGAATCAAATTATAGTTTACCAGAAGGGAAGGGGGAAGGAGAAACAAATCAAGTTAAAGGGGTCAATTATATGGTAAAGGGAAAACTTAATGTATTATATGCAGATATTGATTTATGAGGATGCACACCTTAATCCTATATAAAGTCTGATGCATCGTTTCTTCACTAAAATAAAATATGAAAACAAAAAGCAAGGAACACTTGATGGTTTTGCATTTCCCATCACTTGCTCAATTATAAAGCACGAAACTAGGTTATGCGAACTTAGATCTCTACCAGGTACAATCAAAAGAACTGCCTTGGGATTCAGTACAGTCCCTGGGTAGCTTTGAGAATCTTGGATTTTCACTGCTTATTGTAAGAGAAGTCAAGGGATTTTGTTATTGACTTTGTGGTTCCAATGTGAGCCTCGTTGGTCACTAGCTTGTATGTGGATCATAGATTTATATGTTGGCTTGGTATATATAGGTATTGTCACTTTAAGGTACTGTTTTCTCTTTTGGAATGTGGTTATGAGGGTAGGGAGAGATGAGAAAGAATGACAATAAATCAGTGATGACTGAGACCAATAAAACTAGATGAGAATTTTAACGAGACTAAACAGTTTTGCAAAGACTCAACTTTTGTGCTTCTTTTGAGGGCAAGTCAATCAAACAGACATAAAGGTGATTCTTCGTCTTCTGCTGTTTATGCCTGTGAAATGCTATTTATAACTGTTAAAGATAGGCAGGACAAAATGATTTTGAATGTTAAGAAGCGAATTAATGAAAACCAGTATTACAAAGAAACAAAGTAATCATTACCACTCTAAGGAAATCAGCTATGGGTATTATAAATATCACCCATGATCCCAAGGCAAAGTCTTAGCTGCTGTTTCTACGTAGCAGACACTGAAGGGCAACTCATAACTGTCCAAGAGGGCCAATGGTGTTGATAAATGAAAGGTACATGGGGAAGCATTAAGAATGACTTTTCCCTGTCTCCTTTGGCTCCAAAGATGAGGTGAGAATCTGTCTAGAAAATGAGAGAGAGAGAGAGAGAGAGAGAGAGAGAGAGAGAGAGAGAGAGAGAGAGAGAACGAACTGAAGGCAAAACAAAATTATGAATTTGGAAAAATAGTCAGCATTTAAAAATGGAATATTATCTTGTCTTGCTTACATAAAAACATATATTTGGTTGCCTGCTTCAGTTTATTTTGAAGTATTATAGTATAGGAATTAAAAGCAAGGTGTTAGGTAGCAGTTAGCCATGAGCAGGGCACGGTGGAAGTGTGAAAAACATGAAAACGGGAAAAAAACCCAAAACTCACAGAACTGGGGCTGTACCAATCAATTTAAAGGTCAGGGAACCTGAAAAAGAGAGAAAAGAGTAAAATCTTGCAGGCTGGTTCTAAATGGCATGCAACACAGGTGCAGAAGGAGCAAGCTTCACCTTTCGGTGAACTTGGTCATTATATGCTCATTATATAAAACATTTGTGGTTTTGACCCCTTGTGGGCAACCAAGGTGAAATGTCTAACTGAGTCAGAGATCCATAAATGTTCATATTCCAAGAACGCGAGATTGGCTCCTCTGGAAACAACCCGCCCTCTACCTTTGGGGTTGTACTCTTGTTTAACACATCTTCCACTCTTACTTTCACTTTGCCACTTGGTGCACTTTCCACCCTTATTTTCTCTTTGCTACATTGCCAATAAAACTTTGCTCTTCATTTACTCCTCCTGAGTCCTGGTAAAACTATGATGCGTTGCAAGTATCTTGGGGTAAATCTTCTCCCCAAGAACCCAAGGACCTGAAGGTGAGACCCCTCATGATATCAAAGGGACCTGGCTTTAGACTGTGTTTAACGCTGCCATTGATCAGCTGAATGATACTGCGGATTTAAATGGCCTCTCCAAACTCCAATTTCCTCATTTATAAAAAGGGGAGAATGTCTGTTGTGGTGTAAGTACTCAATAAATTTTAGTCAACACTGTTGGTGTCTAGTGTATTTACCAGTGCACTCATCCTCCAGCTGTTTTGAGTACTGATGCTAAAAGATCAGGGCTAATTCCTCCTTTGAAGCTTGTTCTTATCCAGGGGTAGGAACTAGCTAGGGATATCACCACTCATCCTACCCTCTGTTATCGGCAGCCAAGGATTGACTGACATGAGGTACTACAAAAGGCTACAGGGCCACCCTGCCCTCCCCTACTCCCCAGCTTGAGCAGACCAGATATACCCTTCTCTTGAGACATTCCTTCTCAGCTTCTCCCCCTTCCTAAGTTGCTTCTTTCCCTCCCTTACAGGAAATAGTTTCCCTTGAAAAGCACTTCCTTAACAAACCACATGCTCTTTCTTGTCTCTTTTAGGCTCCTAGCAAATTGATCTAAGAGAAGAGCCTTATTTCTTTGATTTCAAACCACACACATTTTCCCATTTTAACAACTCTGAAATCACTGGTGGTTTGATTAAGGTTGTTATTGTCTGCATGACCAAAATCAAAATATGCAGAAAATCCTAGACAACAAAGGAGAATTCTTTTGCTGCATTGTTGACATTCTTGATGCCACATAGGACAATAATTTGTGGGAAAATAGTCATCAATGACTAAATTGAAAAGTTGGAGCCAGACTGAAGCAGAGTAAAAGTTTTAGGAATATTTCCATCTATTTATTTTGCTTTCATTTTCCTTTTGCATATGTTAAATAGTGACGTGTAATAAGTTTCTCAAAATAATTCTAGAAGAGATTTTTCAACAATAAAGTATTCCCAATGATGATTATGATAAAAGTGACATTGCCATGCTGTGGGAGAGAGATAGTCTTTCAATAAATGCTCTGAGTCATTGGCAGTACGTATTGCGCCATTGACGTCACATTGCTTTGTGTATCATCATACTTCAAATCAGCCTCAGGTGGACTGTAGATCTATTCATCTGGTAAATATGAAAGGTAAAACATAGAGTTACTGAAAGACAACAGAGGAGATTATCTTCATGAGCTTAGGTTGAGCAAAAGTTTATTAAGTAAGACCACAAAAACTTGAATTATAAAGAAAAACGTAAGTTAGACTACAGTAAAATTAAGAATTTTAGTTCATCAAAAGGCATCATTAAAACAATGACAAAGCAAACCACAAGGTGGGAGACAATATCTACAGTATGTTTATCTGGCAAAGAGTGTGTATGTATATATATATATATACACACACATATACACACACATATATACATACATATATTCCATGTAATAAATGAACTACGAATTAATCATAAGGCTATGTTCTACTAGAAAATGAACAAATGGGCAAACACAAGAACAGATACTTCACAAATGAGGATATCAAATGATCAATAGCCATGAATGGAACTTAAATTCATTCATCATTAGGAAGAAGCAAATTAGAATCAAATCTGTAACACCACATGCCCACCAGAATGGCTTAAAAAAAAGTGATTACAACAGAAAATATCAAGTTGTGATGTTGATGTTAAACAACTGGAATTATTACATGCTACTTTTGGTAATGATAATTCTGCAACCACTTTGGACACTATTTTGTTGATATCTGCTAAATAGGTATTCTAATCCAATAGTTCTCCTTCTGGATAAGTACCCACTAGAAATGCATAGAATTGTTCATCAAATAAAAATACAATGTATATAACAGCACTATTGGCAGAGCCCCCAAAGTCCAAACATGTCCCTTAATAGTTCCATAAATGTGAAATTATACTGTGATATAATTATACATGGAATACTATGTAGCAGTGAGAATGAATCTATGACAGCCATGTGCAGTAGCATGGATAAATGTCATCAACATGATGTTGAACAAACAAAGCCAGCTCAAAAGAGCACATCAGATCTATTCCACTTAGGTAAAATTCAACAACCCTCTGTGAGAGCCAGGGAATGTTTGAGACCCAGGGGTGGGAAAAAAAAAATTCAAAAATGGTTAGAAATTAATTGTGTTGTTAGAAGCCAGGATAATGTTTGTCTTTGGAGGGAGGGGATAACTGAGAGCAATATATGGGTCTTCTAGGGCTCTGTCAACAATCGACTTCTTGACCAGAATGTTGCTTACATGGGTTCATTCACACTGAGAAAAATTATTGAATTGTATTTATGAGTTTCACACTCAGGAAAGAATGGTGTCTTATAATTGATGGCATCTTGGTTGAGGTAAAATGTGCTGTTGTTGTTGTTATATTATTATTAAAGTAGCAGAATTTTCCTGACTCTGACAAGTATTTCTCTCATTTTGCCAGTTCATTTCCTGTGGTCAGTGTAGCACTCCAATATCTCTTTTTAACTTAGTGTTTAAGTGTAGAAATACTGGTTGTTACCTTGGAATGTCTTCAACTGGAGTAAAAATTACCGTTCCCAGACTCCCCTGCATCTGGTCTTACCAAAGTGATTTTGTTTTGGTCTTTCTCTGAGGAAGTTATATGTCATATGGTACAGGAAAGTGTTAACTGAGCAAGCCCAAATTGCTCAGACCTTTCTCAGGAAGGATCTGTTCCAGCCCTGGTCTGTCTCTTGGGAACTGAGCTCTTGGAATGTTCTGATAAGAGTGTTCTGCATGCTCAGGCTTGGAGTCACACTTTCTCCATTTGTCTAGTTATTTTGTGCAATTTCCTTCTTGGGTTCTGGTGCTTTGGTGATTACAGTTAGTTACACAGGCACTATATGCCTATGTGACTGACACTGGACTCCTTGACTTAGTCAAACCTTCCTGACTGACAAGAGTTTGCATGGGGTATGACAACTTGTTACTGGAAAAATTCAGTCCTGGGTGACTCAAGCAAGAAAGATTCTTGGAAATTTTCACTTGACTTCTTCCAGATTTCATCCTTTATTGAATTTGCTTTGTACCTTTTTGCCACAGAAAACTGTAGCCATGAGCATAATGACCTGTGAGTTCTTCTAGTGAATCATCAAACCTATGTGTGGTCCTGGGGCCCTCTAGCAGAGGTAGTGTAATATATTATATTATTATTCAGAAAACGTTCTCACTCTTCTCTTTCAACATCCTTTCCTATCCACTTGATATTGAACTTGACTATATGACTTGCTTTTGCCAATGGTGTGTGGGGTAGAAGTGACATTATGCCAGTTCAAAGCTTAGATCCTAGGAGTCATTGCACAGTTCTGTTTGCCCTTCTGGAAATATCTGACCTCCTCTGTGGGAAAAATATGTTTCAGGAAGCTACTAACTCAGCCTGGTCCACAGAATGAGCACACAGGAAGCAGACCTGACTCCAAACTATAAGATGGTACCAAGCCTGGTTAACCTACAATCTGAGGGAGAACCAACCTGCTGAGCCCAACCTGGTCAGACCGTCATGAGCACCAAAGAAATTAGCACAGTGGATATAGGCCACTCTGGAAACCTCTATAAAGAAAATTGATGTGTCTTCTCTTCCTTTTTCTGTATTGCTGTCTGGAAAACCAGATTTGTTCCTAAAGTTCTGGCCACTTGCACAGGGAGTAAGATCCCTGGGGGTGGGAGAGTCTTGAGTTGGGAGACACACGGCTCCCTCATGACTTCATGAAACCGTTATAGCTCTATGGTGCTTAGACCATGTTATGTTTGAGTATCTATTACATCAGCTGCATGTAATCCTCATAGGATCAGTCAATATTTATCTACCAGTAGACCCCAGGATAGACCCAAGGGAGACAAGGCAAATACTGACAGACAGATTAACTCCTTTTCTGGAAGGTGGTAGGCTATTATCATGATATAGGTCTAGGTGCACCCTAGTGGCCTTGTGGATAAGGCCACTGTTCGTAGTCTAAATACATCCCAAGGACCCCGGTTCAAGACCCTGGTCAAGGGTTGGGGGTTGGGAAATGAAGATGAACAACTAAATAAAATAAATACTTCTTCCTTCTTTCTCTTCATGCCTGCCTGTGCTCACTTGCATTTCTGTCTGTACCTTTCCTTAAAAAAAAATAAAAAAGTCTGTTACCAACTTTGACATTTATCCAACTCTTGAAAGAAAGAACAAACAAAAGAGCTAACTAGGGCTGATCTTTGGTATATTTCACCAATTTCTTTTTTTTTCTTTTTTTAAGAAGTTGTTTTGGTTCCAGTTTTGCCTCCAAGCTCTCTCAAATGAAACCTGAGTGAAAGTCAATAAATAAAATAAATATGAGCCAACATACTCTGACAGAAGGATGGTGACAATGTCCAGGTGTCCAGCTTCCTCTAGCTCTGGGAGGGGGCCTTGAGGAGTGAAGGACGTGGGGCTTCATTCCCTTATTCCCCTTTCTCGATCCACATCCCCTGTCTCAATCTCCACTCCCAGCCCAGCCTGAGGTTTTGCTGAAAGCACTTTATTGAATGTCACATTAATATTCTCTTCAATACTTTCTCTCTTCCATCTGGGGTGGAAGGGAGACAGTGAGGCAGACAATTACATTGCTGATGTGGGATTTTTACAGGGAAATTATAGGGACTACCCAGCTGTGGTGAAAACTCCTCACTCTCTTCCCACAGGACCCATTATTTTATAAACTGCAACTATTAAACATGATTTACAGTCACTCACCAACTTTACCAGGCTGTTAGATTCACTTGAATCTTACCCAGCTCTTAAAAAAAGAGTACAGACTGTCAAAGCATGTCCACTCTCAAAACGGCATGGAATTTGATGACTATTATTTAGAAACTTGAAATCTACTGCTCTGTCAAGGTTAATCTTACCTTCTCAAAATCCTTATTCCATTTGATCTTATTCGTGTCTCCTCCATCCTGTCTCCTCTATTTTACCTTGGAGTTTTCTCTCACTAAGGCTGTGTCTGAGCATATACCTATTTAGACCTCCTCTTCCAAATCAAGAGGAAACCCTTGAAATGTTTAACCTTACCCTTTAGTTAAAAGTATTCACTATGTGATTATATTCACTTTATTCCTTGGTTCCTTTTCTGTTTCATCAAGAAAGACAGATACTTGATATGAATGCTAATCCTCTAAGATTGACTCAAAGCCTGCTGGCATGGTGAGCCCACTGGTCTAGGTTTAGCTTAATCTCCAGGTTGCCTTATTATCCTAGAATTTTGAAGAGCTGTGGCACAGATGTAGGCCAGCCGTGAGGTGTCTAAACAGTGGCAGCCTGAGCAGATGGGCAGCTAACTGCTGAAAGGCAGCATCCCCAAGCTCAGTGTAAACTTTGGGGACCTGACTTTAGAAGGGAGCGACTGTCAAATCCATTTTGTATTTTCACTTCAGAGGCTGCCACTCTGTACAATGAACACTTTGGAAATGGAGAGGAAAGTGTTTTTTTTCTGGAGAAAATGCTCAGGAGAGCTTCCAGTAGTTCAGACAGTAGCAAAGGAAATGTCTTTAGTGTGGCAAAAACCACTACTAGAGCAGGATATAACTGAGTCATTTCCACATGTGCATTTAAGAACTAGAGAGTAATGGACTGCTTGAATAGAGACAAAATAATGTGACCATTTTGTTATCACGTTAGGTAGTTTTTCATTTTTAAGAAAAACAGCTTATAAAATTCTAGCTTTTCTTAAAAAAAAAAAAAAACATGGTAAAGTGGGTTTAAATCTTTGGCTTTTGTGCTATAAAAGTAACTTATACTTGCTGTGAAAAATATCAACGAGTGTTGAAGAACACCGCAGTGTCCAGGGTAGGCTGGGTGGCTTTGGAATGCAGCCTTGGAAGGCCTGGTGAGCCACTTTCTGGATTCTCAGGCTTGAAATTCTCAACCCCCCACCCCCCACCAGTGTGAACTAGATTTAGCGACTCACTTCTGACAGAGTAAGGCAGAAATGATAGGATGTCACTTCTGAGATTAGGTTACAAAAAGATGGTGACTTCCATTTGGGAGTTTCTCTCATCTTGGGAAGCAAGGTGCCTGGCCTTGAGTAACTCTGGGGAGGCCTCTGATGTTTCTGGTTTGTAACTTTCAAAGAGCTGAGACCTGCCAAAAGCCATAGGAATAAGTTTGGAAGCAAATTCTCTAGTCTCAGTAGCGCCTTGAGATGTCTATACGCTTGGCCGTGACACCTTAATTACGGCCTCATGAGAGGTTCCTTCAGTATTTAGTCTTCATCTTCCAAGCACAGAGGAAACCGCTGCTGAGTCCCTGATCAGTGAAATCATCAACGTTAGCTGCTTCTAGCTGCCGAGCTGGGGAGCAGTGTGGTGCCAGGGGTGGTAACGCCAGTGCGTTATGTCCAACAGGTAAGTAACGCAAACACACCACATTAATCCTCAAATCTCAGTGGTTTTATACAAGTTACACACATACACACGCTATAGTTTAGTTCAAGTTACATACTTCCTGGCAAACAGTCACTATGAGTGACTTAGTGATTCAGGCTGCTTCCTTTTTGTGGAAGGGAAATTACCTAGAGAACACACAACTTTAAATATCCCAGACAAAAAGTGACGCGTATCATTTCATCTCACATTTTAAGGACAGGAGCAGGTTACATAATCCTACCTAACTACCTGAGAAAATGGAACCATTGGAAGAGCATTCAGAGAGTCAATGAGAATTAAATGTTTCTGTCACACGTGCAACATAAGAGTGAAATCCACTTTTCTCCTCGCATCAGACATTCCATGTTCAACTGCTCAAATTGTGCCCTTTCTGATATACACATGTATCACACGAACCCAAGGCATACATGTGAAATGTATGTCTGTCCTACATATATGTGCATGTGTAAGAGAAGATCAAATATCTACATCGAGATCCAGCTCATTCTTGATGGCATCTGCTTAGTATTCCACAGCAAGGATATATATAATTCGTAGAATTATTCCTCTATTAATGAAAAATAATTTCATCCATTTATGGCTACAAAATGTCTTGAAACTCTGATCTTCACCCGTAACTTCTCTAACATTCCAGATGACATCCCATGCCTGTATTGGAACCCGTTCCACAGAGAGAACAAACTCTGTTTCCACTAACCCTCTGCTGCCCTGCTCTTGCAGGTTACTTAAATAAAGACCATCATCAGGTTGATGTCCATTTTTATAAAATAATAGGGAACTGCTGAAGCATTCAGCTTCACTAGCCATCATCTCAATATTAATTCAGGAGAAAGGGACAGAAAGAAACACCAAGGATTTAAGCTCTGTACCATGTATTTGTATATTGATTTTACTGCAGCCTTGTAGTCCCCTGTGCAATCTGTGATTATTATTTAATTCTCCCAGCGAAATCCTCTTCGTGGGCTTTCAGCATCATCTTGTCTACTCTCAACCATATATATTGATCCTCTATTTCTACTCAGGAATTCTGGAAAAGGCCAGAATATTGTCTGCCTTCGAAGCAGTTTCCAGGTTGTGTCTAAGGTGGCAGAGGGTTTTGGGCCAACTCCTCTGGGTCCTTCTGTCTGACCAAGTGAGCTGGTCCAGGTCCGAAGTCTGGGATTGCAGACAGCAAAGTATTTCTACGATGGTAGAGAGATAGGAGCAGGGAGGGTAATGTCTGAATTTTTATAACCTTCTCTTGGATGGAGAATAAAGAGAGAGTAAACCTTGACTGGTTTCTGGCTCCTGGGGTTGTGCAGCTGCCTTCTCCCTGCAATTAAAAGAAAGAAAAGTAAAACAGTCCAAAGAGCCATCTCCAATCCTGGCATGTACTACAATAATGTTACTATTCCAATTTTGAAGATCAGCAAACAGGCTTCAAGAGATCAAAGGACTTGATTCCAAACTCTGAGTAACTACACCAAACTATGCAGGCCTGGGGACACATCATTCACCTGTGAGGATGGAAGCAGGTGATCTCTTGAGATTTCTTAACATTTGAAATCTATGATCTAAACAGAGTCATGGTAAAATTATACACTTCTTGAAAAACCCTCCTGCCATCCCAACACCCTGAGTACTTTCTCTGGACAATCTAAAACAAAGTGTTGGCATGCCCTGGTGGAGGAGCAGTTATGTCAGTCACCTCCAAAGGAGCACAATTCACATACATCCCAAGGACCCATGTCCCAGGTTCAGGGAGGTCAACCAATATGAACAACTGACTAAAAATAAAAAATAAAGTCTTCTTCACTTGCCTGCCTACTCACCCCCATTCCTGCCTGCACCGTCCCTTTCAAAAGACAGTTTTATTTAAAAATGAAATAAAAATAAATTCTTACTCTAGAGCCCTTCGGCTAACAGCAGTTTGGGGGAGCATTGAAATTCACTTACTGTTAAAGAATCTAATCTGCCCAAAGTAAAGGAAAATTGTAACTAGTGACTTCCACCAGATTTTTCTGCAAACGAGGGTGGAAGAAGATAAAGTTTCTGTCAAACCAGTATTAAAATGGGCCCCATGCGTCCTTAGGTACCTGGGTCCAAGAGATGGGACTGAAGCTGCCTCTGCTGGGGTGTTAAATGGCCTGTCTGTCCTTGGATTAGGTTACTTTGGTGAGCAGTTTTCCTTCTCTTAAATGAAATTAGACTGTCTCTCCAAGAATTATGTTTATCATCAGGAGCTGTCTATCTGTGTCTGTGTGTTCCAATAACACATTCAATACAGATTTACTGAGTGTCTACTATGCATCAAAAGTGATGTGGTTGCTGGAAATGAACAAAAAAGGCAAAAATTCTTACCAGCTTAGATATTTTTTTCATTCTAGTGGAGGAAGAGAATCAAAGCAATAATAAAGGAACATAGCTAATTTGACAGATACAAAGGATTACAGTGAAGAAAAACAAAGCCAAGAATGGCAAAAGCAAGGGGGTGGAGAGGTTGCAATTTTAAATCAAAAAGTGACATTTAGTCCCTGACGAGAGGGTGGGGGGGTGTCAGTTAGAGGGGCAGCAAATGCGAAGACCACCAGGAAAGCAGGGTGGCTAGAAAGGCTGGAGCAGCAGAGGGAAGGGCAGGGACAATGAGAGCAAAACTGCATAGACAAGGCAGGCCAGATGGGTGGAACCTTGGAAGATATTACAAGAACTTTAGCTTCTATTCTGAGTGGGGTGGGAGCATTGCAGGGATTCCAGCAGAAGACAGAGAATATGTGATTATTTTGTCATAGGATCACTCTGGTTGATCTGAAAATCAGCTGTGGGAAGGTCTTTTAGAAACTCTTGGAATAATCCAGGGGAAATATTATGGTCTTTTGATCAAGATTATTTACTGGGAGGAATAAGAAATAACTCAATTCTGGATATGTTTACCTATCTATTGAATGTGGGCTGTGAGAGAGAGGTGTAATAGATGACTGCGGTATTTTGGATCTGAACAGTTAGAAGGGTGGAGTTCCTGTTTAGGGGCATTCCTGAGTTCTGTTTAAAACTCGCCATGTTTGAGATGCCAGTTAGAAATTAAATGACAATCTGTAAGTCTGTATTTCAGGGGAGAGGTTTGGAGCAGAGAAAATGATTATGGGCTGGTACTCAATTCCTAAGATTGATGGACTTGCCTAAGGAATGGGGTCCCAGAATTGATCACTTTTTTAAAAAAATAAAAACCCAAAGAACCTTTATTCTCTTCCAGAGGCAGTGGAGTGGGAACTATATATTCTTTGAACTTAGTTCTTCTACTTCAATGATTCGAAAGTTGTCAATAAGAAAATAGGCACACTTCTTTTATTTCCTCTATAAAATAATAGCATGTTTATATTATACTGAAACCCAGAAGCAGCTTTCTAGTTATTTGTCCCTTAGATTTGTGTAGTATTTCTGGTTTTTGTTTTGTTTTGTTTTTGAGAAAGAGGAGAACGAAGAGCTTTGTTTATTTTTATTTAGTTGTGTACATTTGTTGTTCCCCAGGCCGCAGGTCTTGAACTGGGAACCTTGGGATGAATGTGGGACTGCTCCCAGGTGTGCTATACCACTGTGCCTCCAGGGTACATGCTGTGTCATGCTTTAAAGTGCCATGATTAATTCACATACATTTCATCTTGCCCTTGAAAAATCCCAGGAGGTACGTAGTATTAGCAGAAGGCTGTAATGAAGCTCAGATAATATAAGAATGATTTAATTTAATCCTCACAACAACTCTATTAGGTGGATATTGTCAGCATTCCTTATTGACAGGTGTGGAAGTTGAGTGAGATAAAGAGATTAGATGAAGTTCAAGCTTTCCAAGTAGAGTTGGGCTTAGAATGTGCTCATTACTCTCAGAGTAACGTACTGAGTGCTGGGGACAGAGTTGAGTGACTCCCCCTTCTTCCCTGATCTCAGCTGTCCTCTCTCTGGGTTTAGGCAGGACTTCTCAGCCTGAGTACCACTGACATTGAGTCATTATTGATACTGTGCTGTACATTGTAGGGTATATAGCAGTGTCCCTACCTTCTAACTAGATGCCAGCACCCCCCTGCACTGCAGTTGTGGCAACCAAAAATATCTCCAGATGTTGCCAAACATGCCCTGGACCGGGGAGTGGAGGACGCCTCTCACTGCGGACCACTGGTTTCGGGTCTCCCCTCAATTAGGCCTGTCTATCAGCAGCTTCCCAGTGGGACTGATTGCTGGGGTACCTGAAGCTGTGAGCTGCATGCACTCTGTCTGGAGGTCCTTGAGTTCCAGACTGGCTTGCTGTAGCATCTCTTGCCTGGTGGCATACAGGCACTGTTTCTCCATGTGTCCCTTTCCTTTGCTCATCCCTGTCTCAGTGGGGGTTGCCTTATGCTCAGCTGTTCACATGCATTTCCTATGTCCCCTTCAGTGTCCAGAAGAGAAACAAAGCACAGTCGTCTGATGGGTCTCCTCTGATCCCCCATCTGTTAACACATGCCAGTGCCCATGGCTGTTGACCTGCAGGCTGAGGTGTTATACGTCTGAACCTGATTGAATTACCTCTGATCAGAATGACAGAAGCTGATAGTTATTCCTCGGTTGAAAAAAGCCTATCACCAGTCAATCAAAAAGCATTTAATGAATACCTAACCTAAATTGGCTTAGCACAATTATGGCACATCCATACACCAAGAAGAGGCGTTCATTGGAAATTTTATTTTTATCTTTTCTTTTTTTTCCTCTCTCTGATCTTCCCACTCCCTGGATATACCTGAATTGCTTCAGAAAGCCTGGCTTGTTGCTCTGATTTTGTGTGTTTCAATACATTCTATTGGAATGTTTTCTTTCAGACATTTATGTCTGCCAAGTTAGTGACATTTCTCTCAGGATGTGTGTCTCTACGAGTCACCAAATGCTTCTTGTTAAGCTGGAACTTAATTTTTGCGTTGGCTAATTCAGCTTTATGCACAAAACCCTGCTGAGATTGTGTTCAGAAAGTAGACTCAAGAGTGACTGGAAAACCAGGAGAATCTGATGGACAGATCTTTCTCAATTTTTCAGATTTAAATTCATCAGAACGGTCTGTCCCTACTTCAGATTATGTCATGATTTTGTGGAAGAATTTCTGCTCATTCCTCCACTTTTGATTTATTAGAAAGTGATCCCCTGGATGATGCAAGGCCAAGCATATCGTTTGGTTGACATCCTTAAACATTTCTGAATTCTTTTTCCTATTCTTTTTGCAGGGTTGCTTTTTGAATTATTTCTTTACAGAAAGGTTTTCTAATAGTCACTCTTTGAATTATGCAGGACACTGCTTGATTTGACTTATATTTCTATATTTTAACAGAGTCATTATACAGAGATAAAGATTTAAATATAGCTGTTCTAGGGAATGTTCCCATGACTGGCCTCATTTGTTAGTGAGGTTTTCAGGAGCAGTCACTGTCCTTGCTATGCCTCAATACCTTCCCCTCCTTGTCTACCTGCCAGTATAAAGCCTGACAAAATTACTCACTTTTCCAGCCTCCCTTGAACTGGTTTAGGCCTATGAGATGGTAAAGGAAAATAACAGATAGTAAGGGTATTTCTAGAAAGTTTTTTTCTCACTGATAAGAAGGAAGTTGTGTATAAGGACTTTAGCTATTGTGTCCTACCTTTAACTATAGCCATGTGAGGTGACTTCCCGTCTGGCAGCCATCTTGTGACCATGAGGGAAAAGGTCTTTCCTCAAGAAAATTGCAGAGATACCAGATCCACCTCCTTCACATAAATAAGAAACTGAAAAAAGAGGGGCTAAAACCATAATGGTATTTATTATTTCTTTTGTGGTAGGTGTTTACATAAACTACAGCTAAGAGCAACTCAGGGACAGCTAAAATACAATCATCAAAGTTCACACGCTCATCAACAGAGCTAGTGCTGAAGCCTAAGAAGGCTTTCCTAATAGAACCCTCTCCCTGTAGGCCTCTCTAGCTCTGTACATGTGGTTTATAAAGTTAAAGAGATAAAAATACTTCTACAATACTTGAACAATAAGATGTATGGATAATTGCATAGGAGAAGACATACATAAATTCAAATTATATTTAATTGATAAGAATCTTTCATATTGATCCAAGTCCAGCAAACAAGACTGCAAAAGTAAGACTGAGAATAGGCCCTAAAGATAAAAATATCTATATAATATTAGAATCTGGATTTAGGCAAAACAAGGTAGAAGCTCTGAAATCTCATGGCTGGTCATTTAGATAACTTAATAACAACTTGTCTCCAACCCTTTAACCTAGTATCTCCTTTTGTTCCTTCTCCACCTTGCTGTAAGTGGGCTACATCAGAGTTGCAGACTTAACATCTGAGCCACCAGAGCATGTCAACGACATATTCTCTTACAATTTGGAAAACGAACAGCATAAACTGGAAGCAGTTCCCCAGCACTCTGAGCCAGGCTCCTTCACTTCTCTTTGGCTCTCTTTATCAAATCTAGTAGTATTGAAAATGAAGCTTCTCACCAACATCCTGAGCATTCTTAAAATAACTTGACCTTTTGTTCACAACTTCACCTGCAGGAAAGGTCAACATGAAGTTGGTCAAAGGCCTACATGTGCAAATGGCATTTTGAATATAACTCTTTAAGATACAGAACCTTATAGGATTTAAAAATCAAACCTTCATTTGAACAGTGAGATTCATCGCAGGGTAATTTTATAGAGCTGAGATGCTAAGCTGCCTGAATCAGTCTTTGAAAGAAAAAGATGAGCTCAAAATGCCATAGCTTTGCCACGCCAATGACTACAAGATACTCAAATATGCTAACTTGCTAACTCTGAGCAGGGTAACACACTGTGACATGTTCTGAGGAAGAATTGAATTCCATGAGGCAAGAAAGTCTTTGATACAGACTTTAGGCAAGTTGATTAATAAACTTCTCAAAAGATTACAAGAAAATCAACTGCTCTCTCTAGAATAAAGTACAACAGGAGGTGAAAAACTTCTCAGCCGACAGCAGAATTCATCACAGGAAAGGAAGTGGCTCTGGTAGACAACTTCTCTAGGATGTCTCTTGGGGAGGAAGGTGAGATCTGGAGGGCTTGGGTGTTAACTGATCTGCATCATTTCCTTCGGACAAGGTAACAGCTGAGCTCTCAACACGAATGTTAGCGCTTGTACTATTGAAGGGGGCTGCCCAAAGAGAGGTAGAAGATGGGGCAGAGGCGTGAGGACATGCTGTGAGACTGAAAGATGACAGAGCCATGAGGTTTCTGGCTGGTGGGAGGATCTGAGGGCTTTCCAAGTATAAGGATATCACCTCCTGCAGCCTGAACCTCTCTGCCATGTAAACGCTTCTTTTGTTTCCCTCCAAATCTCCAAAATGATCAATGAGAAAACAAACTGCCTTTTGTGAGTGTATGTAGTTTTATGAGATTTAAGGAAAAAGTGGATCTCATATTTGGATTGGTGCAGTGCCGAGGAGAGATCACATTCTTGGCATGATGAGATGATGAGTAGATTGAAGAAGGGGTGGGAGACAGAGAGGAGCATACGAACCTAAGGGACCCTTCTTCCCACCACCATTGTGTTGGAAATGTTTGGAAATCATTGAAAGTGCTTGAGTAAAACCAACTTATCACTTGCATTAGCTTGTGAGATCACTACCAGACAGGGTGTGAGGCTTTTCTGTGTGATTTGGGGCAGAGCTGGGTACTCTGCTTGCTGCTTTAGTCACACCCTCCCCCCTCCTCCGCCTCTTCTCTGTCTGGGGAAGCTGGCCAATGTATATCTGGCTCTTGAGGGACCCAGAGCCAAGCTTCTAGGGAATTGAGAAGCAAGGAGTAGAGTGAAGTCTCTGGACCTCCTCCCCGTGGGATCACTCAGGTCTAAAGACCAGTGCTTCCTCTTAAAGGACTGTCTTTCTTTTCAAGTTTTAATAACCATTCTTTTCTTTCATACCTTGGCACTAGGTAAAATATCTAAAGTGTCTCATGGTTTGTGACAACAGGATATTCCTAAGATATGGGATTTTGAGTTTCGAAATGGGGACAGTCCTGGGAATGCAGGGATGAGAGCTGGTCACCTTAGCCCTAGGAATGGTTCAGCATTCCTCTGCTGATTTTAGCTTCAGTTCACTCAACTAACTCTTGTGATTCTTATATACTTCCTCCCTAACTTTGTAAATAGTAATTTTGTCAAACACACACACATTCTGGAATTATCTTATTCGAGGGTTTTATCTCTTTTCTGTTGGACTTTGACTGACGCTCCTGGTGTCCATGATCCTCTTGCCCATGATCTTTGATTTCCTCTGTTGACAAATGAGAGTGTTATACTGGAGCATCTTCCTCCATCTCTCCCGCTCTACCACCATGAAGTGGTTAAAAAGAACAGCATGACCTTTAGCTCTTAAAATTGTACAACTGTCTCCTTAATTCTCATTGTCATCTTTTAGTCATTTTGCCTAAAGAATACTTGAGGGCCTTCTAATGCCAGGCCTTGGCTGTGCCCGGGGGATGCAGGCCATTGTTGTCCTGGTGCTGGGGGATCATGTCTGGTTTAGGGGGAAGGAAGAAGGGAGAGGCCAGACTGTTAGCAGATTAATTCAGCACAGTGTGCTAAACAAGATGTATATGATGCCTAGGAGCTCAGGAAGGGTGCCCAACCAAGCCTGGGGGGTGAGGGGAAGGCTTCCTGGAGGAAGGGGCTGAATTTTGAATGATATGGAGGGGACAGGTGAAGAGGACAGAGGGTATGAAAAGGGCAGAGGCACTGCAAGAGCAGAAGCTTGGAGGAGGCCAAGGACATATGGTTAAAATGCATAAAAATGATCTGGGTAGTGATCTATACATGATGCTTATTGGAGGCTGGATGGATGGCCCTGGTGACTGATCATAATTCTATCCCTTTTATTTTTCTTAGTTTAATTTAATTTTTTTAAAAAAGGAATGAAGCAGACAGGAACAAAGGCAAATAGGCAGGCAGGTAGGAAGGAAGAAAGAGGAGGAAGAACCTTTTTAGTGATTCAGTTGTTTCTTATGGTTGTCCCACTGCCTCACACCCCACCCCGCCCTGGCTGCTAACCTGGGTTCTTGGGCTTTATGTGGACTATGCCAGAGTCACAGACTTAATGCCTGAGCCACCAGGGAGCACCCATAACACTATTCTTTGTTTTCTCAGTTCACTGACATCTTACTTAGTGTCCACTATGTCTTAAGTGCTGTACTAGGCACAGAAGCAGAAGACACAACAAAGCGTCTGTCCTTAGGATGCTTGCATGTCAGTGGATATTGGGGGAACATGGGTCGCAGTGCATAAAAAAAGCTCTCGTGTACGTGATTGCACCTTTGGCTTCAGCCGTGATAACAACTGGGTGAGGTCATGCGGGTGGCTGTGGCAGTCATGTGATCTGACACCGTTTTCCTGCTTGGAGTCCAACACTGTCACCAGCACACACCTCGGCTCTTTCATAGGTTGCTTCTGTGAACCCAAAGGGAATGCAGGGATGTTCTCTGTGCTCTGCAGAGTGATGACCATTCTGGAATGAGGTGTGCGGTGCTAGCTCGTTTGGCCACAAGCTCTACTTGGAGCCGATCTGCGGTGTAGATGCAAGGGTGCTCTGTTAAGTACAAGATGCTGTGACACTTCAGGGGAGATTTTCTGTCCCGGCTAATGATCGCTTAAACTTGTCAAGAAGGGGAAAAGCACCTCTC